>CAWUFW010015777.1:0-342907 GCA_963921515.1 Calotriton arnoldi | reverse complement strand
TGAGAGAATTAGTCCATTGTATCCATCTCGGATGTAAGGCTTTAGCGTTAGGAACTCTCGCCTTTTTTGCAGCCGCTAAGGCTGGAACTGGAGTTACTACTATTATTTGTTTCCCCTGAGCCAGTGCTCTTTCTTTTAATACAGCAGTCTGTACCGCCGTCAGAATTTTTTCTGTAGATGTGAAGCGCATCTCAGAATTTGTGTACAAATGTGATTTGTATGCAATTGGTACTGTTTCACCTTCATTGTATGTCAGATAAGTGTACCCAGATTGACCCGCAATTATACGGATCACCAGGTTGTGTACGTTTATGCGTGTCTGTAAGTGTTTGGAAGCTATCATGTCAGCTTGTAAGGAACGAAGTGTATTTGTGTGTTCCTGTGTCCATTGTCTCACTGAAAAATCAGGTTTTATTAAGTCGTAGAAAGGTTTTATTTATTCTTTCTGCGTAATCTAAATTTGTATCTTCTACCAAAATTTAGGAATCCCAGAATTGATTGTAGATTTTTAATGATTTTGGAGGTTGGAGCAGCGCACATTTTCTAAAAATTGGCTGCCAGGCTTTTCCCTTCACTTGAAAGCTCATATCCTAAAAACAGGACACTGTTGTGGGCTATTTTGATTTTTAAAGTTAAATTTGGAGCCCTCAGATGCAAATCTCAAAATTATGGTATTCACCCTGTTCAAGTGTTCCTCTAGGTCATCGTCTGTCAGATAAATATCATCCACATAGGACAATGCCTCTTCATCCAATTTTTGAAGTAACTCAGTTACTCTGGCTGAAAACAACCCCGGGCTGTCCTTATACACCTGGGGGAGTCGACAAAATTGACGCTGGGACCCTAGTGCTGAGAATGCTGTTAGATACCAACTTTCAGGTGCTATATTTTGGCAGAAAAATCCATTTGAGAAATCAAGTGTTGTTTTGTATTTTTTCTGCATAATGTTATTCATTAATGCAGCAATGTATACATTTTGGACTGCAAATGTCTTAGTTCAAGTGTTTAAATGTCTGTAATCTAAAACTAGACGATATGAATTGTCAAGTTTCATGACTGGAAACAAAGGATTATTCATTGATGAGGTGCAATTTTCGATCCCCCCTTGGTATTCAAGTTGATCTAAGATCTCCCTGACCTGTTTTTTAGCTTCTTGCTTTATTGGATACTGCCTCTGAGCAGTTGGAGTATTTTTAAATTATGTGGTGGGTTGAATCCTCATCCCATCCAACATGGTTTTTGTATAATGCTGGAGCCTGGGCTACCGCCCACTCCTGCGCATATGAGTGTTGCAAATGCCTGGGAATATGATCTGAGAATGCCGGTAGAATTACCGTTTCTCCTTTAGGGTAATCCATGACGAATACTGGTAGCCAATCTTGTTCAGTTAACAAAATGTCATAGCCAAATGTAAGGTTCTCCCAAAAGAGACCTCTAACTGTTCTACATTGTCCATCTCCATCTGGAGCGTGATTTCATATAATTTATGTGGGATACTTACCCTAGTATCGGGTGTTTCTGCTGTGATATAATCATTCAAGTCCGCTATTACCAGAAATTCCATCATGTTCTAGCGAGCTATTGATACTTCTGCAGCACTGTCCAGCATCATCAGAGCCCATTCCCCATTCAGTAGTCGAGTCCTCAGAATTCTGGGCATGACTGATCTCTAGACCTCTTTGAGAGCACTTGGACGAAGACGCGGATTGCTGGCGTCCTGAGTTTGAAAACTTCCATGGCACATAAGCCAATTATTTTTGACTTACTCTGGATATAAAAGGGTACAGTCCGACTGCGGAGCTAGAGACAGATTGAACTTCACAGAGCAACTATCTTCCGAAACAGAGTCAAAATAATGAAACTCATATTAACTAATGAGCCCTGATGAAGTCCTCTGAAATGGGACGAAACGCGTTGGCTGCTTGGCGTTTTTGTATCAAAAAAGAGGAATAAAGAAACTTAATAGTAAACAGCATTGGATGGACCAAATTATTCTTTGGATCTTGAGTTTGGTGGTGCAACTCACAGTTGTGATAAACTTTATCTTGGTCGTGAAGACTGCTTTGTAGAAACAGCGGGAGCGGTGACGTTGCATACCATTGGAGTGTAATACGCCAAGCATTGGACTTTCTGTGGGATATTTGTGTGGGAAACTTTTGTTTCTCCCTTAGGGGAGGTGCGTCACATACTCACTTGGTGTTTATGTTTGGTTTCGCTGTTTATTTTTTGTATTGTCTGATCTCTAGACCTGCAACCTTCTTCTTTTTGAACTGTGGCTTTTGCTTGGGCTTTTCTTCTTTCTTAGAAGTGTAATCCTGAGCGTGCTGCTTGTCTCTAGACTTTGTACGCTCTTCTTGTCTGTCTGACCGTCCTTCCCTCCCGGAGTTTTTTGATGAACCCTGAAAGGAACGAGAGGAACGTGAATCAGTATCCTGATACCTGTCAGGTTACCTAATATTATCCCTATTCCTGAGGTTATACCTCTTTTTGGATGGCTCCTGTGGAGGAGATCTACCTCGGGATTGAGATCTGTTTCCTATAAATGTTTGTAGTTTTTTATTATCCCACTTCTTTTTAGTTGAAGCAGGTGTCTGCTTGGAAGTGTCCTTTTCATAACTGCCGATCAGTTGTGGTTTTAAAGCTTTCCCACCCAAACTGTCTCTGCCTAATTCCGCATACACAGTTTCAATTATTTTTGGTAGTTCGTGTTCCTGTTCTAAAGGACTGAACTCCCTTAGGCATTGGCGGATAGCCACTGAAGCTGCTTCCCCTTTAATATTAGCTAAAATTATGGCTGATACCTGGGCATTGTTACCTAGTAACTTCATCCCTAAGTTCAGAGCAGGCTCTGCTCCGTACTCGTTCTGTATTTGTCTTATTACATCTGGTATCACTGCTAATGATGGAATACCATGAGTTCTGGTATAAATGGCAGCAAAGACGTTACCCCAAGTGGTACAATCTGCTATTTGTGGTGTTATCCCCATGGGCAAGCAGATTGTTAGCATTCTGTGTTTTTCATATGGAGTAGTATTTGGGAATCTGCCTCTAGCTGTGTTATTTTCAGAGCTACCCAAAATGGCATTTGTTCACGTTTTGTGGGCATCTTGCCCATCACTGCGTGTAATGTTTGTGGTGTGATTTTAGTTGCTGTTCCCTGAGTTCCATTTGTTGCAGCTGTTGCTGGTTGGACTGTAAGTGTCCTCATGACGAATTGTGTCAAGTTTCTATATACTTTTATTTTATTTATTTATATTGACGGTTTTGTATAGCGCGAAGAAGACCCTTGCGGGTATCATCGGGCTTTACGGGTAAAATACAGGTGATTGACATATACATATAAATAAAATGAGTTATGTGAATACAGTACTGGTAACTATTAGAGACTAGCAAATACCTACAAGAGTGTATAAAAAAGTTCAGGTGAATTTGGACAAGAGAATCGATTTCACTTCTTTTTTTAAAAAAAGCAGCGGACGGATTAAGTCTTGTTTCTGGGGGAAAGGCGTTCCAAATCCTGTGTGCCATTCCTGAAAAGGTACGATTGTATGTTATCTTCTTGGAGAAACGTTGTGGTTTAAGTAGAAGATTATCAGAACTCCTAGTAGATCTGTTGCCACCTGATAGTACTAGTTTCTCCGTACTGTATCTCAGGGTTTTGTGGTGCAATGCCTTATGTGTCATACAGGTGATTTTCAAATGGATCCTGGCCTCAAAAGGTAACCAGTTGAGGGCACGAAGGTCAGGGGAAATGTGACAGATTCTTTTGGAGCCTGTGATGAGTCTAGCGGCTGTATTGATTGAGGCTCTTAGCAGAGCGGTCGTTGATCTGGGAAGGCCGCAGAGAAAGACACTCCCATAGTCCACTCTGGGAATTACTAGAGTTTGAACTGCATGTTTAAAGTCATTTGCGGGTATGAAGGGTTTCAGTTTTCTCCAGGGTGTTCATCTGAAAATTAGCTCCTTTAGTTGCAGCGCTGATGTGCTTCTGCATATTTAGCTTACTGTCCAGCGTTATTCCTAGAGATTTAGCGGAATCAATGATGAGAGGTTGACCGTCGAGTGCAGTTAGGTGCTTCATCCACTTGCGGATGATGGTTGTTTGGTTGGGGGGAGCGAATAGGAGGAATTCTGTTTTTAGTGTGTTTAGTTTTAAATGGTTCTTTGCCAGCCAGGTCTGTGTTTTTTGGAGCGTTGAGTTAAGGGACTTGGGGCAATATGCATGAACACATTTTCCCATAGACACAGAATGGGCAAAACCCTTTGATGCATCTGGCCCTTGATGTCTTCAAGAGAGTGGACCTTAATGTAGAGTTGTGTGTCATCGGCGTACATGTGATATTGAATATTTGAGGAGTTGAGAAGCTCAGTGAGTGGTTCCATAAACAGATTGAAGAGTGTTGGGGAGAGGGAAGATCCCTGGGCTACTCCCAAGGTGACTGGGGTGGGGTTAGATAAAGATTGGTTGATCTTGAATCTTTGTGTTCTGTTTTGGAGGCAGGAAGTGAACCAGTTTAACACCGTTCCAGATAGACCCATTCTATGTTTCAAGAGGTCTAGTAGGTTGTCATGTTTGACTGTATCGAAGGCTGAGGATAAGTCAAGTAGGATTAGCAAACAGGCTTTGTTTTTATCCAGTATTTGTAGTGCGTCATCTATTATGTGGGTCATGGCTGATTCAGTACTGTGCCCTGATCGAAAGCCTGATTGAAATTGATCGAGCAGGTTGAAGTGGTCAATGTGGTTACTAAGCTGCATGTGGACACATGGTTCAAGTAGTTTGGCCAGGGTCAAGATGTTGGATATTGGGCGATAGTTATTGAGGTCTGATGGGTCTGCTGATGCTTTCTTTAGGATGGGGGATACCTGACCAGCTTTGAGGATCTCTGGGATGGTTCCTTGCAGAAGAGAGGTATTTATAAGCCTGATCCATAGGGGCACTAGCAGTGGAATGAAGGCCTTTAAGTGGGTTGCTGGGAGAGGGTCTGTGAAATGATTGGAGGGATTCAGAGCCGTGAGCGTGTTTAAGATAGTTTCTTCGCTGTAGAAGTTGAAGGTGGTCCAGGAGGCATTGTTCTTGAGGTCGAGCTTTGCAGAGCAGTTAAGCAGGGTCACTGGTGTGGTCAGCGAGGAGTTCATGTGTGGGTTGGTATGGGATAATAGGTTGTTAAGTAGGTCTGTCTTTAAGTTTTCAGTCTTTGTTGTGAAAAAGGAGGCAAGTTCCTCGCAATTGGGGAGTGTTTCCGGATTATCTTGGGGGGAGTGGGAGACACCCTTAGATTGAGCTTTGATTATTTTGAATAGTTTTTTGGGGCGATTCTTAGCTTGGTCTAATTGTTTACATATGAAGTCAGCTTTTGAACGTCTAATCTTTCTGTAATAGGCGTTTCTGGTGCTTCTTAGTAATTTGAGGTGGGCCGCGGATGGAGCGGCTCTCCATTGTCTTTCAATTGCTCTCAGTGATCTTCTGTCTTCATTTAGCCTACCATCATACCAGGGGTTTGAGTCTTTTTTGGTGACTCTTTTCAATTGTAGGGGAGCTAAGTTGTCAAGTACCCTGTTCATAGAGTGGAAGTAGTGATTGGTCAGGTCCTGTACATCCTTTAATCCATCCGGTGGGGGCGTGAGGGTGTGGCTAGCGGTTGCGAGTGCAGCAGGATTGAGGTTTTCTAGGTTCCTTTTCCGGATTTTTGTTCTTGTAGGTTGGACAGAGAGTATTCTAACTACTTCCTTGATATGGAAAGTGATTATGTGATGGTCTGATCAGTCGAAAGGGAGAATCGATTCCAGCTGGGTAGAGTCTGCCTTGGAAATTACTAGATCAAGGGTTGAGCCTTTTTCGTGGGTGGGGCTATCACAGATTTGGGACAAGTTGAGGTCGGACAGGAAAGCTTTGAGGCTATTGACCTCTGAGTCGTCAGGATCATTCCAGTAGAGGTTGAAGTCCCCCAGGAAGATCTGAGTATTCTGTTGACCGACATTTGTGGTTAGAATATCCATTATGTGTTTGATGAAGGTAAGGTTGTTGCCAGGAGGATGGTAGAATGAATGAAGTGAGCATATTGGCTTGTTATTGCTCGTGATGTCTAGGCAAAGGTATTCACAGGAAGAGAACAGCGTGGAGTTGGAGCGGTTCACAGAGAGGTTGTTCCTATGAATGCAGGCAATACCACCCCCTAGCCTATCGAGTCTATCTAGTCTTGTGATGTAATAGTTTGGGGGAACTAAAATGTCTAAGATGGGCGTGGATGATTCGTTAAGCCAAGTTTCTGTTAAAATGATAAGGTCGGGTTCATTGGTTATAATGAGGTCAGCTATATCAGCAGAATGACGTGCTGCTGATCTACAGTTTAGTAGGATACATTTTAGCTGGGCCTTGGTCGGAGTGGTGTTCTCTCTTGGTGAGAGATGGGTACTCTCTTGAGGTTATTTGCAACAATACCTCTGGGAGAGTGTCTTGTAATTCTAGATGCATTGGAATGGATGAGTTGGATTAAGGACAATTTCTGTGTGTCATCTGTGTGCACAGGTTTAGAGGGTAGGGAAGGGAGTTCGTAGGAATGAAGTAGGGAGGTAAGCTCATTCGGTGATAGGGTTTTCTTTTCCCTGATCGGACGGGATGAGGCATTGGGGTAAGGTACTGTTTTCCAGCTGGGGAGCAATTGAGGCGGGGGCTAGTGCATGTCCGATGAATGGGTTTCGCTTGTGGCTTGGGTTGTTGCCGGATCAGTTCATGAAGAATTTGGATGTCCTCTTTTATTTGTTGTAAGGATAATAGTATCTCCTCGAGTCTGGGGTCAGGTGTAGGAGTTATCATATTGATAGCCTGGACTGTGGTTAAGTGAGGGGGGGTTATTGCTTGTGTGGTGTCCCGGGGCGTGATGTGAACTGGTTCGACGAATGGTGGTTTTTCAGTGTGGTAGTCTGTGGGGAAGGGAGGGGTGGAGAGGGGACGTGAAGGGGTATTGATGTGTGCTTTAGGAGGATCTGATTCGTTGTCTGGCATTATTACAGAGTGGTCGTTAATGGGAAGGGGGGAGTAAAGAGGGGACGTGATGGGGTATTGGTGTGAGCTGTAGGAGGAGGAACGGTGCGATTCGTAGTGTAGGGAGAGGGAGAAGGTGGGATTGCGGACTGATCAGGAGTAAGTGTGTAAGGAGAGATTGGAGCAGAATCTGTAGTGGAGTTACTGGGAATGGCGAGGGAGATGGGGAGGGGTGTACTACCTAAAAGGTGGGCGAAGGTGTGGTTGTGGAGATGGGGAGTGGTAGTGGAGGAAGAGGGGCGTGTGGGAAGGCTGGAGGCAAGGTGATGCGAGTGTGAGGTGAGGTGGGTATAGTAGAAATTGTGATGATGCTGGGGGAGGAGTAGGGATTATGGAGCTGTATGTGTAAATCCGTTCAAGCACAAAATGGTGGGGCTTGTACTGTTCATCGAAGTGTGACCACCCAAATCACAGCTGAATTAGGGGACCACACATGGGGGTTCGGTTCCTAAGGATCAGCAACTCTGAGACCAAAAGGTTTATTTGCAGGAGATCCTGAGCGCAGAACTTAATTGTCTAAAAGTGGAGACCAAAAGTTTATTTGCGAGGGAGCCGAGCGCAGAGCTTAATTGTTTGAGAGTGGCAAGCTCCTTTGAATCGGACTCTCTGCGCACTATCCTCAGTGTCCCTCAGCGTGAAAGCGCGGGCGCGAGGAGACATCCATATCAGGAGCAAGAGCCCCTATTGCAGGGGGAGCCAAGGGGGCGCACTGATCACTTGGCCTCCGTAGCGCTCGTGTATTAGGCGCGGGGCCAGGGAGTGGGAGGGAGCGCTTGGGCGTAGTGCGGCTCATGAGGGGAGTCTCAGCTCAATCGGCTGCAGCAGGGCTCACCTTGGGACCCACAAACACCACCGGGTATGTGGCTCTGCACTGGACTCTCCGCCCACCTCCGTGGATGTGAGGATCTTGGGCGCAGGGTGGGACAGCTCCGACGTCTCAATCACTGATGCGATGCCGGAGGGGGTCATACTTCACTGCTCCGGGTGCTGGGCCACCGTAGCGCTCATGTATTAGGCGGGGGCCAGGGAGTGGGAGGGAGTGCTTGGGTGTAGTGCAGTTCATGAGGAGAGACTCAGCTCAATCGGCTGCAGCAGGGCTCATCTCGGGACCCACAAACACCACCGGGTATATGGCTCTGCACGGGACTCTCTGCCCACCTCCGTGGATGTGAGGATCTTGGGCGCAGGGCGGGACAGCTCCGATGTCTCGGTCATCGATGCGATGCCGGAGGGGGTCGTACTTCACTGCTCCGGGTGCTAGGCGAGGCACTCCAACGATCGGATTACTGTCGGTATGTGAGCACGACTGTTCAAGGGCGGGCCGCAATCACTGGATCAGACTCCTGCCGTCCTGTTTTCCTGATGTCTTGGCTTCTCCGGTGAGTGAGCGAGCGACGATATTCCCTCTGCTGCAATATCTTCGTTGTCGTGTTCCAGTGTTCTTTTTTCTTACGGCGGGGCTCGCATGGGCTAACAGGGATATTTTAGTATGTTTCGATCCCTAGCCCTCGGAGCTCACTCGTTGAGCTCCTCACCAGCCACCATCTTGAGGATGTCTTCTATCCCGGGTCTGGTGGCGCAGTGGACTAATGCAGCCACTGTAGGGGCCTGTGTTTGACCTCATGGTCACAGGTTCTAATCCCGGTGGGTCCACTCAGCCTTTCATCCATTTTGAGGTTGATAAAATGAGTACCATTGAGTTGGGTAACAATATACATCTGTTATTCAGCGCCTTGAGACCCTTGGGTGATATGTGCGCCTTACAAATACACATGCTATGTTATGTTATCAGCCTTCTATCACTTCTTTTTGTTGTGTGAGCAAGTCTCCTACTGGCATTGAATCAATGTCAGGATTAGCCCTGGGCAGTGAGCTTCGCTCCGTTCGTGGACTTTGCAGAGCTTTCTGCACTCCCCACTCCACGGAGCTCGCGGAGTGCAGAAAACTCTGCTTTGCGATGTGCAGCTGATTTTTTTCCCGCTCGCGATCGCGAACAGTAAGTTCGCGAGCGCAAGCTTCCGCTCGGGTAGAATTCCTACCCAAGCGGCAGGAATACCAGCACAAACTGCAGTTCGCACTGCACTCCGCCACTCGTGGAACTTCGCAGAGTTTTTTTGTAACTTCGCGGAGTTCCGCGTAGCAAAACTCTGCAAACTACGCCCAGGCCTGGTCAGTATGTGGTGTGTAGGCCGCTAATATTGGCCATGCTGCCCCTTCTCTTCCGAGCGGGCCGAGTCTCACTCTTCGTCTTATATGGGGTAGGGTGCCTTTAAACCAGCATAGGTGTTCCTGGTACGTGAGCGGAACGTCAATGTCCTCAAACGGACAATATTACGCTGGTGCATCTCCTTGTGTGTAGGAGTGAAATGTTTGTGTTCTGGCATTTGCTGCTGGGAATATAACCCAAGAATAAAATACCTCTGTTCTGTATGATTTGTGTGCCTCAATCACGAAAGCTACTATGCCACCCCTAGGTGTTAAACCATACTCTATCAGTTTCAGGGTGACTGTATTTCTGAACTTTTCAGCAATTTGTATTGCATCTGCATCTTCTTCCCCGGCTGAGAGGTTTAGATTTACTATTGCTTCATCTTTGGTCTCAGTAATTTTTGTAAGGAAGAAGTTTGTCCAAGGGATCTAAGATAAGGTTTTTATGCACAATTTTAGGAACACTGAGTCCTTCAAGCTTGATTAACAAAAAGCTAATAAATAGGATTTTTTCGCCTACTCAGCTGTGGCGGAGTTTTGTGCCCACCCACTCCAGACGTCTCTGGTGTTTTGTGAGTAGTGGTCTCTGAGAATAGCACGACTGAACTACTCAGATTCTACTGTTAAATAAGTACCCAACCAATGTTGGCGGCGCCATGTCGTGTGGTTCCTATATAACCTATACAGGATCTGCACGTTTGGATAACATAAACTGTGGGATTGGTGGCAGACTGGTTCGGTGCACCCCCACCGGATATGTTAGCCTTTCTGTATCAGCTAGCTCACAGTGCCACTATAATCTCCTCTTACCAAGGAGAGAATATATTCTGGCAACCTCAGAACATGACATCCCTGATCCCTCAGAATCGTGGAAACAATATACTACCTTTTGGTCAGTCACTCGTGCTCACTTAGTTTGTCTCAGAGATACACAGAATAAATATACTGGGCGTTTGTCAATAAGAATGTATTGAACAGTTGTTATTCTAGTGTAGAATAGATGAGCTATAACAACCATTAGACAGTAGCAGAGATATATGATTAGCATTACTATGAAAGTAAAGGGATGGTACAGTTCTACCATTTTGCAGTAATCATGAATATATACAAGTACATAAAATACATGATAAAAGGTGCATACTCCTATGATGCCTCCCTAACTAGATGTACCTAAAAGTACCTAGCATCTGTGTAGGTGTTATGCCAAGAATCCCTCTAGGATGTAGTCAATCCCATTACTTGAGAATTAGAGAATATGGGACCCCGTCCTGGTCTTGAGTTGGACACCCCACGAGGGATGTTAGACCACTGCGAGCTGGAGTGTCTGCATGCAGGAACCTCAGCGTCTCTGGTCAGTGTGTCAGCCTGGAAGTCACGGTCTCCTCTGTCTTTCTAAAGCAAGATGTGATGTATATATACCCACAGGTCTCCCCAGGGGTCCTACCTTGTGTTACTGTGTCGGCCTAGAGGATGACATTGGGCCTGAACATTATACAGAGATATTATACAGGAGATGGTAGTCCTGCTGTGCTTCCAAGAAACCTCATGCATAATGTATGAGATTTGAACTAGGGAAAACCCTTGTTCTGAATGCAGTGTCGTATCTAGGTAAAAGGTCAGTGCCTAAGAACCGTTATGAATGTAATGTAGGAAAGCATGCAGGTGAAAGGTTGCGATGTTACCTGCGCCTATATAAGGTACCTATATGGAATATAACATTATGGATGGCGACTCGGATATAAAACCCTGGCTGAGGTACATCACACACCTCCTGAGGATATGTTTGGATCACGCCCATCCTCCTTCAACTCACAGTCCCTGACATGTGGGCTCGCTCCTTCACATGGCAACTCCCTATCAATACCGTCCGCAATCTTGCATTCTGAGATGAGGTTAGATTGAGTTTTGCAGAATATTTTTCCTTTAATTCACAGTCTGTACAAAGGCATTTAAGGCTTTCATTCAGGGTCTGTGCATTACGAAGCAGGCTGGGGTGCTGAAAGTGATCCACAGGCAACTTATCAAGCTTGAATCGGATAATTGAGACCTCAAGCATGTTTTCTTCTTCTCAGGGATCCGGGAATTCTCACCTCCATCAATGGGAAGCTTAGCGAGAAGGTGGAGGCTCTGTGAGAGATGCACTATCTTGGCAAAGAATCTATGGCCCAGTGCTATGAGAAGGACAAGGTAGAGGGGATGCTGGCCAGGCTGCTGCACCGGCCCTGGACTAGTACCTATATTGCAGAGCTGCTTGATGACCAGCAGGTTCACCATGCAGAAGCCTTGCATGGACCTGCGGACACTATGACGACCTTCAACCCTGACTTCTACACCTTCAAGATTACACATGGCCCAGCCTGATTAGATGAATTCTTGGATTCTATGTAACTTCTTTTACATTAAACCCTGTGCATCTGCAGTACTTTGATGTCATGTTATCAGCTGAAGACATTGTACAGGCCATCAAAGGCATGCTTGAGGACAAAGCACCAGGACCAGATGGCTTGACGGACGCTTTTTCTAAAGTATATTATCAGATTCTGGCCCTTCATCTCCTGGCAGTATATGATGAGACTCTAAGACTCGGGCATTTGCCCCCACACTGCATGAGGCAGTAATTGTCACTATTGTGAAACCTGGGAAACCTCTCAACCATTGCGACTTCTATCGCCATCTCTAAATCATCAAGGTGGATAATAGAATTCCCACTAAATTGCTTATGACTTGCTTGACTCCTCTGCTGCCTGACATCGTATGTCGGGACCAATCGAGCTTTTTGCCTGGGCGGAACATATCCCACATCCTCGGCACACTATATGAGGTCCTGCACTCAAAAACATTTACCTCAAGGCGGCGACCCTCTTGCTTGACACTACTAAGGTGTTTGATTCCTTGGAGTGGCCCTTTTTGTTCCGACTCAGTGGCGCTTGAGCCTAAACTCTGTGTGCTTCTGTGGGCCAGGCAGCACATCAATGGTGAGATCAATGCTCCCTTGTCTATTGGCAAGGTTGCCCCCTCTCACCTATCCTTTTCGCTATCACGATGGAGCCCTTGGTGTCCCACCTAAGACAGCCCTTCACATGCAGGTGTTTTGACTTCCAGACTAGGAGTGTCCCAGTCTCCCTATATGCAGACGATCTCACCCTATACTTGTGAGACACACATGATAATATATCCCCAGTGATCCATGAGGTGGGATAGTTTGGTGGTCTCCCTGGCATTCACATAAATTGCTCGAAATCACTTTTTTCCTTCTGATATCTGTGATGGACCGCTTCACCGCCGAATACAGCATACAATGAGTGGATAGACCGGTCCGCTACTTAGACATATGGATCAATAGGGACATTGATAAGATATGAAAAAACAATTATGGCACAACACTGACACGGCTTGAGGTGCATGTCTCATCCTGGAGCCGTTTGCCCCTCTCTAGGGCAGGAAGGATCGCCATTGCAAAGATGCTTATCCTTCCAAAAGTCCTGTATCTCTTTGTTAATATTCCCCTGCCACTCACTGCTCACTTATTTAAACAGCTCCATACATAGCTCATAAACCTGACATGGGCTGGCAAGCAACCAAGGGTCTCCTGGGAAATACTAGCTCTTCCTTTCGAACAAGGCGGAATGTGTGCCCTGGACATGGAACTGAACTATTACTGAGCACAAGCGCAATCTGTGCACTTTTTGATACACCCCTCACCTACAAACTCCATCTGGACATTGAGGTCTTGCCGTGGCCCCCTGCTCACTGAACACCGAACTATACTTTCCTGCCCACTGCCCCAGGGCCAAAATAGACACAGTTACATGCACTGTTGAGAAAACAACACTGGGCCCACTTAAGCATCTCATACTCCCCCACAGCCCTGCTCCATGGCCCCTCACAACTCCTGTGACAGACGATGAGGGGGTACCACCAGTTGACCCAGCTGTGCCTCCTCACACTGGGTGATTTGTACCCAGAGGGCCTATTTCTCATAGTGCAGCTCATACCTGCACTGCAGCAGCACACTCCTCTTGACAAGTTATTTAGATTCAGAGCCCGCATCGTGCCCTGCATGACACATTCCCCATCTGCACCTCCTACATTCCATGCCCTGGACATCATTCTGACCAATTCTCTCACAGTGGAAACTCCTCATGCACCTGTACGGGGTCATGCAGGATAAGGTGCCTAGTTGCTTCCATAGGGAGGACTACAACTGGGCAGATGTGCTGTATGTCCCTAACACACCAATCCCTTTACAATTCGGGGACCCAAGTACCTCAATGACCGTATCAAAGCATACTTTCCTGGGAGACTGCTTCGCTCCAGCTCAGCGGGACTCATTGCAACCCCCCGTTTTCAAAAACAGCAGAGGGGTGGCTCTTCCTTCTCAGTCGAGGCTGCAAATATGTGGAATAACCTACCGGACTATCCCAGACAGATCCCTGAAGAAGGAAAATTCAAAAAGGAGCTGAAAACATTCCTATTTAAACCCTAATGGAGAATTGGAGCATTGACTCTGTGGCCACTATCATGCAGCATACCTTAAAGCGCCAGGATACTCCCTGAGTAGCCATGCACTATAGAAATGCTCCAATAATTCATTCATAAGTGTGCAACAGTCATGTGCAGAAGTGCGTATGAGTGGCAGCAGTTAGGTGCAAAAGTGGCTATGAGTGTGCAGTAGTCAGGTGCAGAAGTGCCTATGAGTGTGCAGTAGTCAGGTGCAGAAATGCCTATGAGTGTGCAGTAGTCAGGTGAACATGTGCCTATGAGTGTGCAGTAGGAGGTGCATAAGTGTTTATGAGTGTACAGCAGTCAGGTGCAGAAGTGTCTACGAGTGCACAGTAGCAGGTGCATAAGTGTCTATAAGTGTGTAGTAGCAGGTGCAGAAGTGCCCATGAGTGTGCAGCAGTCAGGTGCAGAAGTGCCTATGAGTGTGCAGTAGTCAGGTGCAGAAGTGCAGATGAGTTGGCAGTAGCAGGTGCAGACGTGCCTATGAGTGTGTAGTAGCAGGTGCAGAAGTGCCTCTGAGTGTGCAGTAGTCAGGCACAGAAGTGCCTATTAGTATGCAGTAGTCAGCTGCCGAAGTGTTCATGAGTGGGCAGCAGTCAGGTGCAGAGGTGCCTTTGAGATACCATTATTCAAGCACAGTTGTGTGCTGTGGCATAGGAATGTTTGTACCTTTTTGCATTGGAATGTTTGTATAGGAATGCTTGAACACGTTTGCATAGGAATGTTCAAACATTTTACATAGTAATGTATACCTGTTTGTTACTGCATAAGAATGTCCACACTTGTGCATAGGGATGTTTCCATGTTTCCATAGGAATGTTTGCACACGTTTGCAGAGGAATGTTCAAACATGTTTGCATAGGAATGTTTACGTGTTTCCATAGGGATGTTTGCAAAGGAATGTTTGCATGCGTTTGTATTGGAATATTCAGACTTGTTTAAATAGGAATGTTTGCATAGGAAATTGTGTATAGGAATGATTGCACATGTTTGTAAAGGAATGTTTGTGCATGTTTGCATAGGAACGTTTGTACAGGTTTCCATTGCAATTTCCGGATATGTTTGCATAGGAATGTTTGCATGGGTTTACAGGGTAATGTTCAGACATGTTTGTATAGGAGTGTTTTACATGGTTGCATAGTGATATTTGCATAGGAACGTTTGCATAGGAATGTTTTCACACATTTGCATAGGAATGTTCAGACATGTTTGCAAAGGAATGTTCACATGTTTGCATAGGAATATTTGCATAGGAATGTTTGTGCATGTGTGCATAGGAATGTTTGTACAGGTTTGCATAGCACTGTTTGTACATGTTTGCACAGGAATATTTGCACGTTTGTATAAGAGTATGTGCACATGTCTGCATGTTTGTACCTTTGCACTCTCTCAAGTGAGGTTGTTCATCACAACAGAAAATATCCCCCAAAAGAACATTCCTGCCATTAATTACCACAGACTTTCAATGCCGCTTTCGAAATTTGGACAAGAACTAATGAAACAAGCATTGGGAATGCAAATTGGTCTCCCATTTGTTAGAGTTAGAGGTATTGGAGCTGTAAATGAGAATGTGTTTTACCCATGTGTTTCGATTTGAGTGGATATATGTGGTGTGGAGTGGAACTATATGGTTTGGAATTGTTAGTGGCGAAATTATGTGTAGTGAAATTGTGGAGTGAGTTTGTGTAGTGGAATTGTGTGGCACAGTATGTAATGGAAATATGTAGATAGTAATTATGTGGTATTGAGTGTGCTGGAATTATGTGGAATGGCATTTTGTGTGGTGGAGTAGTATGTTGTGGAGTTTGATTATGGGGTATGCCCGCCTTTCCACTCCTGCTGTCCTGGTGTTTGATTGTCAGACAGTGAGACTCTGTGTTTGCTGTTGTGCTGAGCAGACAAACGGATCCTGGGTCCACGTGGAGGAAGGAACCAGTTAAGCAGGCCGGAGTAGCAAGTCTGCTCTATCATCTTCTTTGCTGCACGACAGTGTGTTGCGTGCCCGGGGATCACCCTGCTGAGTCTTTGGCTCACCCTGCTACAGTGATGCCCGATACGTAATCGAGTCCATGGACCCAACAAAAGCACACACCATTGTAGATTGTGGCCATCCCAGGAAGTGACGCCCCTCCCTCACCTGCTCTCTCTTCACTGACTGCTGTCAGGAGCATTAAATCGGTGAGTAATGCAGGTACTTCTCAGAACAGTCGCCTCTCCATGCTCAGGTCTAAGGCAGGCTGCAGTCGACACTGCCCCGAATGGCCATGGTGTCCAGGGAGTCAGCGTTCATGCTTAAAAAGTGGTATAAATTGGGGAAGCCGGTATCAATTGTGCAGCCAGAGTAGTGGCACCAGAGCCGCAAGATGTAAGGGGCCCGAATGTAAAGTCTACTAATTGCATCTAAAAAGGCAGGGAAGGACGTGGCTGTTCTAAAGTCTGTGTTTAGAAACTATCACTTCTATTAAATGCCACTAAATGTAGTGATAAAATGCAATGCTCTACAGAGAAACTCTTCTACATGTTAAACACACTTTAACTTTTCAGAGTTATTATCATACATTACGTCTGTTGCACATTTTATATGCTAAATGGGTTGTCGGCTCCATTCAGGTTTTTGTCGGTAAAGCGGGTCCCTGGTTTCGGCTCCCCCTGTGAATTTGCTATCTCGCTCAACTCTACTGGACTCCTACTACCACTGAAACATGCAAGAAAATGGAGCCCTTGATGAGCTACTCACGAGAATGAAGCTCGGCTGCATCACAAGTCGATTGAAGCATTCGTGCACCTTCTAAGCACTGACCGAATTTGATAAACCACAAACAGCTGAGCCAGTACGCTGAGAAAAATAATAAACCTGAAAAAGAGCCAGGTCTGCATCTTACGAGTGTTTTACCAAGAATTCCAAACAAGCGCACAGTGACGTAGCAAACGTTTCATTCGTCCTCATGCACCCCTAACCACAAACATCCCCAGGTGGGAAGAATAATGCAGCCAAGGTGAAGTGCGTTGGGTTCTTACATTCCTACTCACCAGTGCCACTGCACCAGCTGCACTATTTGCAGCTACACCCCAAGTGAGCTTCTCAGGCCTTGTTATGTCCGTTCATCCAAGGATAAAGGGAAGCTCACCATAGCGGACTACCTTTCTCAAGAGGCAGTGACTGTTTAAGAAAACTCGGCAAAGGCCTTAAACGTAATAAATATATCAAGGAACAAATCAACGATTGTTGTGAATAATTAAAAAAATCTCTGAACAATATGCTCCTAATAGAAGCTGAATAAAATGAAGCTATGTAACGTCTTGCGTGGGCTGTTAGTAATGTTCTGCCGCCTACCTAGAATCACTTTCTTCCGCTGGGTGTGAGGCTGGTCAGTGCACACCCATTAAAAGTCCTCCCGGGTTCCTGTGCTGCTACCGCCCATGGCCATCTCATCAGAAATCCTGCTTGCCTTAAAGCTGACTGCCAGCCAATGGAAGGCTTCATAAGACATTTCAAGACACCGCTGGGTGTGGCAGCCTACAGCCCCACTCCGAAGCCACCTACCCCAGCCAAGCACGGCAGCCACGAGAAGCTGATGTTCCACTGAGCCCAACATCGGGAGATGGCCGGAGACCATCGAGATCAAACAACCAAATGCGCAATGAGCTGGGTGTCACCAGGATAGGAGATGATGTTGAGTCCATGCAGTCTGATGGTGTTGGCTAGGGGGGTCATGTATGTGTTGAAGAGGGTGGGGCTGAGGGATAATCTGTGTTGGATGCCACAGATGATATCCTTGGGTTCTGAGGTGAGTGGTGGGAGAAGGATTCTCTGGGCTCTTACGGTGAAGTATAAGGCAATCCGTTTGAGTGTTTCTCCCAGGATTCTGATTTGGTGGAGTCTATTGATCAAGGTGTGGTTGGAGACGTGTTGAAGGTGGCTGACCGGTCCAGGAGGATGAGGGCTGCTGTTTTGCCGTAGTCTCGGAGGGCCGTGATACTGTGGGTGGCTGCGGCTATCAGTAAGTAAAAAATGTAAGTCCGTTTTTATATAGCGCAGCTACTCACCCTTATGGGTCTCAAGGCGCTGGGGGCCGTAGTGAAAATTAAGTGAGCTATTGCCCAGAGTCACATGGTGCTGTGCTGCCGCCGGAGTCGGGGATCGAACAGTGAACCCTGTGCTCCGAAGTCAGCTGCCCTGGCCGCTGCACCACACCTCTCCACTATCAGGGCTGTCTCAGTACAGTAGTTGGCTCGGAGTCCAGATTGAGAGGGTTCCAGGAGGTTGTGTTTTCCTAGTGTTTGTTGAGTTGCTGGTTGTTTGGCTTTTCAAGAACCTTCATTGGAAAGGGGATGAGGGAGATGGGCCAACAGATGGTTCCTTCAGGTGGCCTCACTTCAGCATTTTTCCAGTCCTCATGGAAGGAGGCTGTTGTGATGGAGGTGCTAAGGAATTTCTTGAACTCGTCACTAATCATCCTGCTACACGGTTGTGGTAGTTACATGGGTCTGTGGGTACTCCAGAGTGTGCGGAGCTCATGATAGTGATTGTGGCTTGAGTTGTGACAGCGTCCCAACAGGTGAGCAGGTGTTCAGGGTTTCTGTTCGTGGGTGTGAGTAGACTGATGCTGTTGACGGTGGAAGGTTGGGGTTTGAAGTTCTTGTAAATGACTGAGGTCTTGTTGTGGAATAAGTCCACCAGGATGTCGTACAGTTCTTGGGAGGGGGCGATGTCATTTCCTGTGGCTGCGAGATTGGAAAGCTCCTTCACTTTGGTGAAGGCTTCCTTTCTGTGGTTTGTGCTGGCTTCTATGCAGTCTGCTAGTGTGTTCTTCTTTGTTTCTCTCAGGAGGAGATGGTCTGGATAAGTGCTTTTTGTAGGTGGTATGGTCTTCTGTCTTTTCGCCTGTACGCCATTTCCTTTTTTAATTGCCGACAGTTGCGTTGGGATGAATATTTATGTACTAGGGTCCATAACTTTAAAATGCATATTTAATTAATTTACCTAAGTCCTCACAAAACTCTAACAATAAAAGGGTGCAGTCTGAACCTGTCTATGTAAGATATATACAATGCGTTGTTCCATTATTTCTGCTTTTGCTCTAAAATTCCATTTTACTATGGAAGAGATGGAGCTGTGGTATTTCCGATGCATTCTCTGTATTACTAAATACATTATGATGAGGAGCTGTGGTATTTACACTTTTTTCTCTATATTAGTAAACATATTAAGACCTGGAGCTGTGGTAGTTAGAGTGTTCCCTGTATTTGTAAGCATAATATGACATGGAGCTGTGATATTTACACTGTGTGGCAGATTTGTGAAATTGTCATGCAGTGCAGCGCAACAAGCCACCTTGCTTCACTACACTGCATGACAGGGAAGGGGCAGGAATGCACCGGTTTTAAGACAATATGGCCCATTCCTACCTTTTCACCTGGTTTGCACAATTTGGCAGCCTAATGCCAACACAAGTACTCTTGCAACATGCTGCAAGGGTGCCTCTGTTGCATGCTTGTGAGAAGTTGGCCTGGTATATGCTGTCCACTAATTATAGTGGGCACCTTGCACCAGTCCATACAACCCCTTATTGGAGATAGGTTAAAGACAACCTTTATTGAAAGCTATCCTAGTGGTAGCTATGGAGAGCAGCTTTCAGGCTAAGTCTTGGAGGAATGTAAAGCAGCTTGTTTTACCAGTCTATAATCTCTTGAGTGACCAAATGAATGAGGACCACACCAGGTATATATTTAAAATATATGTATTTAGTCTTAAACACACCCCTCTAGTCTCTTTATGAGGTTAGAGTTCGAAGTACTTAAGTTACAAGTCGAATATCAACAGTAATAGCACAAATACACGTTTGAGCCCTAGGGGCGTACCAAACCATATACCAATAAAGTGGTATAAGAACCACGACTGAGCTAGACACAAGGCCTAGAGCATGTAGAAGTGCTTGGCCCTCAAGGATCCACCCAAGGTAGTGACACAGGCGACCCAGGGGGGACGCGTGCAGTGTGAGAACACAGCCGCGAGCCGCCGTTGACTTCTATGGGGAATGTCGCGGTTGGAGTTTTAAAGAAAAAGGACACTTAGAGGAGGACTTGGAGCAAACCCCTTTAGAACTAGGCTGTTCTAGAGTCAATACCCACGGGAGCACCGGAGTACTCGTGTTACCTCACCCAGGGAAGCCGGGTGCATAGGTGCCTTTCGGGGTCGGGTTTCGTTGTCATTTTCAATGGCGATCTGCTGCAAACTGCTGCTGGCGACCAAGTCGAAAGTGTTCGGGTGGATCCAAAGGTGGATCGAAGATCTGAAGAACCTGAAAGCAAAGGGGACAGAGTCTGGGTCACTAGCCAGTGACCAGGAAGGCGATGAGCAGATGCCCACCGATGTTGGGTGCTTCAGGTAGGTTGACAGTCGTCTTGACTCTTCAGCCACGAAGTCCAGGAGGCATCGACGATGACCAGCAGCTGGATTCGAGCTGTCCCTTGATGTCTGTCGATGGCTTTGGTGTCGGCAACCGGATTCGACCCAACAAGCCTTGGCAACGGCAAGTCACATGGAAATAGAAGAAGGACAGTGGTACAGACCAGCAAGGTCTGAGGGACTCACCCAGTGAGGGTAAGTCAGGGAACTTCTGGAGCAACCGGAGAAGTCCAAGCAGAAGAAGAGTAGCCTTCAGGAGGGCCCACTAGCCAACAGATTAGCGACCGCAAAGGAGCCTCAAGTGGATGCACTTGGAGCTGGCTTGCAGGACACTTGTGGAGTGGAGGCCAGTGATCTTCAGTGCAGTTGGTGCTGGAGGCGGGGGATTCTTGGAGCCCAAAGCACAACTTCGTGAAACACCAGGAAGAGGATGCACTTGCAAATGTGCTCGGTGTCCAGGGGTCACGGTTCCACGTTACCCACGACAGCTACGGGCCTCAACTTTGCTGAGGGCTCAGGGCAGCCTCAGGGAAGTCTGGAAATCCACCTCTGGTGATGCAAAGACTTCGGCATCCGGCGGGAGCTTCGGCGATGCAGACTGGACAATTGCTTCTTTGGTGCCTGCCAAGCAGGGGAGTCACTCCTTGACCCCAAGGGAGATTCTTCAGTCCTCTAGTCTTGAGTAGAGCATCGAAGTTCCAGGATTCAGTTACAGAGTTTCGTCCAGGGATATCTAAAGTCCTAAGGACTGGGGTCCCATACTTATACAAAGTTAGGGGGTTGGACATACTCTGGGGACCCACCTATGGGAGGGTCAGGGAAGAGGGGTGGTTACACCCATTCCCTTTGTCCAGTTTCGCACCAGAGCAGGGGCAGGTAGCCCCTGCAACCGGTTTGAACTGGCATATGCACAGGGATACCAAATGTGTCCCCAGTGCAGGACTTCAAAGCACCAGAGGGTGCTCCCGCTCAGCCCCAATACACACTATCCTGTCTAGGGAGGTGGTTACACCTCCCTTCGACAGGAAACCTATTGTCCAGGCCTCCCCTGCTGGAGTTTCAGTCAGCAGCAGGAGGCCAGACCTGTGTCTGTGGCAGCGGCATCCATTTTGTGATGCCAGGGCTCTTGAAAGAAGTTAGCGGGTAGCCCGGTGTATACATATCTCTCCCTCTAGAAGGGTGGAATGCTACCCCTGTCGCCAGGATTGGCGGGGGGTAGTATTCCAAGATGTTTGACACCAAACACGACATGTTTTGGTGCAGCCAGTCCAAAGTTAGCTTTGTACCGCGAGGATATAATGCACTTAAGAGTATATGGTCAGGCTGTACCACAAACAGCATCAGAGGAGGGACTCCGAACGCTGCAGAGGGGCTCTGCTCATGCAGGGCACCCTCTCACATAAAAGCCAAGCACTCTGCCTTCAGGATTGTTAAGGCCTGCCATAGGAGTGACTAATAGGTTTATATGTGTGTGCAATGGTAGTGATATAGGTAGCCTATATCACAGTAAGGGGTGCATGCACCACCTTACCCAGGCTGCAGTAGCAGACCTGTGGTGTCATTTTGGCTGGCCTTCCAGGGGTGGCATAATACATGCTTCAGCCCCTGGCAGGCCTATGGGGTACCTATGCCCTGGGTACATAGTATACCATATACTAGGGACTTATAAGGGCACTCCAGATTCCAATCAGAGATGTGCCTAAGGCACATGGAAACTATTTTAGAGAGGAAGCGGCTAGGCTGGGGTTCTGATTAGCAGGGCCCCAGCCAGACTAAAGTCGAAAAACAATGAAGCATCAGCAAAAAGTGGGGGTACCCATGTGAAGCAGATCCTACTCTCCTACAATGCTGGATTGTTTTTGTGCAGGAAGGGGCACCTTCCTGCAAAAAGAAACCTGAGAGGGATATTTCTCTTTCTATGTGTGCTGCAGAATGCAGCACACATGGAATGAGGAAGTGATGAGGAGAAATAAAGATATTTCTCCTCGTTATGCCTCTCCTGGGAAAGCATATCTTTTTGGTGCATTCCTAGGTTTACCAGTTCTGGCAAACCTTGGGATGCATCAAAATCCATGGAAGTTGCGTTGGAACACCCACTCAATGCATATGGAATGGCAATCCAGGCCAGAGTATGGTAATGCAGCGTTTTTCACTGCATTGTTTTAATCCAGATTTATGGAGCCACTCAGGGCCATGCAAAATGGCTTTTCGTGGCTTCATAAATCTTACTTAAAGTTTGCGTCATGCATGTACCACCTTGTGCAGTGGAAACACATCTCAAACCAGGTCATAAATATGCCCCAGTGCTCTCTCTATTAGCAATAACACAACATGGATCTGTAGTATTTACTCTGTGTTCTCTCTTTTAGGAAATATAATATGGCATGGAGCAGTAGTATTCACTCTGTGTTTTCTCTGTTAGTAAATAAGATACAAGTTGGAGGTGTGGTATTTTGCTTTGGAGCAGATTTACCATTCTGTCACGCAGCACAAGACAGCAAGGAAACCTGCCGCACTCAGCTGCTTTGCGTGAAAGGGACAGGGCTGAAATCCTCCATACTTACAAAGATATGAAGCATTCCTGCTCTCTGCTCGCGCTGGCCACTGTGTGTTGCCTACCGTCAATGCAGGCTCCCTTGCACCATAGTGCAATGGTTCCTGCAATGCCCCTTGCACTATGGTGGATTGTTTTTGTGCAGGAAGGTTCATATTTCATTTACACAGTTTTTTGTCTTTAAGTGAATTTTTATTTCAGTCTTTGTCAGCTGAACACTGGTAACCCCTGGCATGACATCACCTCCGTCTCCTCAAAATAGACAGAAACCCTGAACGGTGAAAGTTGTTGTCCTAAATCTTCAGCGCTCTTACAGTCCAGGGCCATTGGGGCTGCTGACAAGAACAGCACCTGAGGCCCTGGGCACTGTAGGAACAACAGCAGTGACCGCATCAGGGAGTGAAGAGACTTGTGTGTGTGGAGAGGGGGTGCTGTGGAGTGCCACAAGAGTGTTGGAACATTTTGCACAGATTGCTATGTGACCTCAGGTCTCAAAGACACTTTGAGTCCTGCACTGGGGAGAGTGTTGAGAGTATACATCAACATTTTAGCACATTAAAGCAAGAGGTAGGTAATGGCAGATACCACTCAGGAGTTCTAAATCAGGTCTGGGTGAGAGCAGCTGCAAGCCTCTTCTGTAAACAACATGTTTTCAAATGGCACGGTGCTCGCTCCAGGCAAGGATGCATAACAGACAAAATCAATGCCCTGTGGCGTAAATCTAAAAGCAAACCTACATAGAAAACACTTCAAAATGAAGGCTTTACATTTAGAATTATTTCTGTCGGAATCTGTTTTATGAAATTAATCAGAGTAGCATCAAACTCCCTCACAGCAAGTCTTGGGCAGTTGGAATAAACTCACTGATCAATAATGTTGAAATATTTGGGTACCAGTGAGATGGTATCACCTCCAGGGCACAGGCTCGGATCATGGCATTATATTCTTCTACTGTGGATGCATGACACAGAGGAGTCTGAAGTAATGAGAATCAGCAGTACATTGTATACCTTTCGCAAAGTTTTAATATAAAAGTGTATATATATCCATCAATTTTATATATATATATATATATTTTACTTTTTTTTTCACTGCAAAAACACAGGTTTCAGGGACGTTATAGTTAGTTGGACATTTCACTCGTACAAAACCAGAGAAATTCGGCCGTTATAGTTAGTTCAGCTAACTATAACTCACGCCCCCGCAATGCACTGCTGATGACGTCACATATTACATCATTCATGACATGGTCAGTGACATCACTGATGACATCACTGATTACATCTCAAATGACATCAGTGATGACATCACTGATGACATCATCCATGTGAAAATCTGATGCACCTCCTCACACCCTAATATAACCTTTGATACACCCACTCTAAAATACAGACTACCATTTTTGAAACCATAGACACACCAATACCAGTTACTACATACCCACTCACTGATTCCTAGGTCTACACACACATCCACTCATTCACCCATACAGTCACTCATAGTAAATCTCCCATCTATTGCAAAGGGCTTCTATGAATCTAACACCAGACCAAGGTCGATGCAGCCGATGGAGTCTCGCCAATCCCCCAGGGGCACCCAAGAGAACCACAACATCTACTCCCCTAGACCAATTAATCACGTGGGCTCCTCAAGTCTACAGCTTCTTTCCTGGAACTTAGGCAGACTATCCTCTAAATTGGATAATCCGGAATGGGGGCTCTTTATATAGCAACATGAGATCTGTATGTTCCAGGAAACATGGGCCAGGGTAGAAACGCATAGAATGGGTTACACGTCGTTTAGTATTCCAGCCACCCAGGCGGGCAAGGGTAGACCATCTGGGGGATTGTGCACCTGGGACGGTGTGCATCTGGGCTGTGAGGCAAAACAGTTAGAGAGCTCCTGACGTGATATTCTTTGTGTCCTATTGTCCTTCCCCACGAAAATTAATATAGCTTTAATTAATGTATATTCTTGGCCGGTCTGTCGAGGCCAAGAGTCCATGACTCTTGAACAACTAACTACCTTTCTCTCAACCATCCCTGACAACTTTGGGTTAATCATTGGTGGAGATTTCAACTGCCAGTTTGAACCCCTGAATGGCCTGGTCACTTGTACCCTTAGTGGTCCATTCTAGAGTCTACTATCCTCCCAACGCGGGCATGGACCCCGTTAGCGCAGCAGATATACACCATCACATTACATTTTTCTCTGAGAGCATGCAATGGACGAACGTCATCTGATACCCCAGGGAACTATACCTTTAATAGACCTGGGCATACTTCCATCATAGACTATATAATGGTAGATACTAAATCATGGCATAGGGTGATAGACTTTAAAATCATTTCTCGCTATGATAGCGACCACAATGCTCTCACCATAGAAATAACTTCGCCATGTGCCAGGAATGTATCTGATATTCTATCAGCACCAGACCCGAGATTGATGCAGTCTAATGGAGGGAGGAGAGTCCGTTGGGGGGAATTTTCTCAATCGCAAGAAAAGTTGGCTTTGCTTTACCATCAAATTACTCCACATCTCATGGTCACAAACCAACTTGTAGCAATTAATGGCACTCCAACCTCCATTTGCGAATCCTCAACAATCATCAAGACCTGTTTGCCTCTATGGCCGCCTTTTTCTACCAAAACAAAAGGCCCAGGTTGACCAGTAAATCCCATCACCCATGGTTTAACGTAAGCTGTCAAGCAGCCAAGTCCGGCCTTATTGCCGCCATTAAAGGCAACAATAGGCCACTGATCAAGGAAGCAAGGGCAGTTTATAAGAGTGCCATTGTTAAGGCAAAAAGAAGTTGGGAATCCCAAAAATGGGACACTCTTAGAAGTGCTCTAAACAATCATGATATGAGGACCTTCTGGAATGTCATCAACTTGGGCTCCCAGGATGGCAAATCGGCCATAGAACCCAACATTGGGGAAGAGGCATGGAAGGCTCACTTCGAGTCTCTTTACTCAAGGGTTGAGGTTGGGGATGGGCCAGTAAACAGTTGACTTTTGTACCCTGGCCCAGCTCCTGCTGACATCCTCCCAATCTCCCTTAGGGAGGTTACTGATGCCCGGGACAAGATAACACCAGTCAAGGCCGCAGGGCTGGATAAGATCCCTGGTGACCTTTTTCGTTCCGAGCCCATTGTTTGGGCCTCTTATCTGTGTTCCCTGTTTAATGCTATTTTACAAGGTATGGCGACCCCTACCACCTGGGTGGGGGGCCAAAATTATACTAATTTACAAAAAGGGCTCCCCGCTTCTGCCTGTCAATTATCGCCCCATTAGCCTCATTGATGTAAGCCAGAAAATATTTGCCCGTGTTCTTCTGGGGCGACTCCAGACGTGGATGGAGGAATATAAAGTCCTTACGTCCCTTCAAGTTTACAGCTAGGACATCAACAACTGATCAAATAAGTAGGCTACAACTGATACACTGGAAAACCGTGTGTATAGAGGGTGGCAGCCTCTACCTTATATTTGTAGACCTTAAATCTGCTTTCGATCTGGTACCGAGGGACAAACTTTGGGCAATTTTATTGGACATGGGAGTCCCAGAGTAATTTTGTTATCAGTTGAAACGCTTACACAAGGGTAATTTTGCAAAATCAGATATGGCAAAAACACCGAACTCTCAGCCCCTTTGCCTTTGGAGAGAGGTGTTCCTCAAGGCTGTGTCCTGGCCCCGACCCTCTTTTGCCTTTTCATCAACTGCTTAATAGAGTCATTGATTGCCGGGAAGAACATCGACTCCCCCAGGTTGGCGAATCGTAAAATACCATCCCTGATGTTTGCAGACGATACCCTCCTGCTTGCGAAATCCCCTATGGGAATCCAGAGGACTCTTGACAACTTTAGTGTCTTCTGTAAACAGCGGGGTCTGGAGATTAATCTCCAAAAAACAAAGTATATGGCTTTTAATGTGGGCAATACCACCTACCCAAATCCCCGCTTGGATGGAAGACCCCTAGAGAGGGTATCCATCTTTGAGTATTTGGGGATCACGCTAACAGAGAAGATGGACTGGGTTGCCCAAATCAGCAAAGCAAGTCTAAAACTAACCCAGACAACGGGGGGTACCTTAAAATTATACAGGAGCTGTACCGAAAAACTGGTTGGACCAGCGGCGGAAATTTATAAAGTCCAGGCCAGGAGTGCTGCTTTGTATGGCGCTGAACTATGGGGCCATTGCGCATCTGGCTTGTTAGTGCGTACTGAGAACTTATTTGCTAGACAACTTGTGGGCCTCCCTTCTAGTACACCATTAACACCTCTCCGAATGGATCTTGGGATTAGGCCCATTGCGGCTGAAATTTCCCTTTTACCCCTATTATACTGGCGCCGTCTGTGGAGCACCCCTGAACTAGCTCCGTACAGGGAAGAGCTGATTGAAGTTATGGGGATGCAAGGTGCGGGGAAGCTACCATGGTTGCTGTATATTAACACATATGAGGCCCTGGGTAGGGGTAACTTGTGGAATAAAGCAGAAGAAATCTGCCAAACGACCCCCAGAAAGGCCTTGTTGGAGAGCTATAGAGACCACAAACTCGCTCAGCTCGAGAGGAGGCCTACATTGGGCCGACTGACTGCTGAATTTCTGGAAGTAAAAAACAGACATAGCCGTGAATTGGTGTTGGACGACATCCAGCCGCTCCTCGCCAAGAAGCTCTATTTACAATTCAGACATGGAGTCCTTCCACTGCGCTCATTTACAAACAAGTGGGGGGGCTCTTCTAATAGGGGTTGCCCAGCGTGTAAGAATGCAGACGAGACTGAACTTCATGTGCTATTCTTCTGTCAGGGCTAAAGGAGGGCAAGGTCTCGTTGCCTACTTCAGCTTTGCAGGAACCTGGGGTCTAGTCATTGTAGCCATGTGTACAAGTTATTAAAATGTGATACTCACATGCCCTTCGTGTTTTCCATTTCACGCTTTTTATTTGCCATGCGGTGTACCCGTAGAGTCATTCTAAAGAACACTGGGGCATATTTACAAGAGCTTTTTTGGCTTTTAAAGCCAAAAAAGCGGAGATAAAACTATCGCCCTACTAACAAGAGGGTGCTAGCATGCATTAGCGCATGTTAGCACCCTTTTACCCTACGCCTCGCTTTGCATCTCTAATGAGATGCAAAGTGGGCGTCACTGGGCAGTACAACCTTGTAAATATCGCTGATGTGCACATCGCAATATTTACAAGGCTGCCAACGCATTTTAGCAGACGTTAGTTTTGGGCGAAAACCGCTGTTTTCGCCGAAAACTAACGTCTGCTAAAATGCAGACTTAGGCATACCTAATATGGGGGTGAATTGTGCTGATACGACCACAGGGTCGTATCAGCAAGGTTATCACCGTTTTGCAGGGAACATCGCTGGAAAACCAGCGATGTTCCCTGCAAAACGGCGATTTCCCCGCTATCGCTGGTAATTATATCGCCCTGGGGAAATGCGTTGTAAATAACGTGCTAACAGGGCGATATAATCCAGCGATAGACGGCAATAAATAGAAAAGCGCTAAGCGCGCTTTGCATTTATTTATCGCCGTCCTTGTAAATATGCCCCACTGTTAATAGGAATGAGCAATAACTGATGATTACCTCCTGCTTATATTTTTTACTGTTAAATTTTGGTTTGACTTTTTCCCTTGTCAACACGAACAAGCAATAATTAATGATCAACTCTCGTCTACACCAAATGTTGTACATATTGTTTGCTCTTTACTGTTTCAGCTCTAGTTAATTTCCGTGCTGCCAAGTGGGGGCTAAAATGATGGTTGAGTAAATGTTGTTCTCTCAAAATGTATTAATTCTTATCTTAGTAGAGCTTTGTACTTACACTCTAGAAGGGCCTGAGCTCTTCTTTTAAAGCACTTTTAAAAATAGATTAGTAGCCCAGAAGAACTAAACAGGAGGACCACTACGATCAGTGTTTCGCCCAGGTATTGCTCATGTGTTCAATCGATATTGCTCTATGTGTACCTGTAATTTTAAACGTAATATACAATTGAGCAAAGATGATCCTCTGAAAAAGCTATCTTTCTAACCAAATTTATGTATTCTATGGAACTCCATTGTTTGACAAATGTAGAGGTTTTATGACGTTCGTATACTGCACAAGCACTTTATGTCTCGCTTAGTACCACGGTTGATGAGTGGAAAAGCTGCTCTAGAATAGCAATCTTGACTTTTCTATGAACTGTATGTAATCCATTGTATTTTTACTGTGCTTTTATGGCCATGTGAGCCGAAATAAAGTTTTATGAAATGGAAATGGCCAGAGATATGCAGAAAGAACCAACAGAGGTGCAGAAAGAGGCCTTGTTGCAAAGTCATCCTGTGCCCCCAACTTTTTGCTGACTGGTACTGGTGGTAACTGACTCTAACTAACCAGGCCCGGAGCCAGTGCTATGCTAAAAGACACTTAGAAGGTGAAAACACCTACATACACTATGGTACACTATGGGTTGGGATACCCCTGTGATTGGCATGACCTCCTCTGTAAGGCCCTAGTAAATAATAGGGCAGGGGGATTAAAACCACCTCTAAGTCAGAGATGCAGAAAGATGCTTCTTTAAGTAGTAGTCATGTTTGCAGAGTGGTGGAGAAAGGGTGCTGGGCCTCTGACCAGCACTCAGGAATTCCGCTGTGTCGGACTTACAGGAGGTACCAGGAGGGCTTCTTGGCCCCCAAACTCCCTCAGGAGTAAATTGGACTTCATCCCCATCCCATAGTCTGCCAGGAGGTGCGTTTGCAGAGTGGTGGAGAAAGGGGGGCATGGCCTCCGAAGACGTCTTAGCAATCCCACTGTGTGGGACTTACTGGAGGTAACAAGAGGGGTAGTTGGACCCCAAGGACATCCTTGGGGGCCAACTACCTCTCCTATTACCTCCAGTAAGTCCCACACAGCAGCATTGGTAAGTACTGGTGGCAGGCCACGCCCCCTTTGCTCACCACTCTACAAACGAGCACCCTGGGGCGCTCTCGGATGGGGATTGAAGTCCCCTTCGCTGATGGGGGTCCTTTAGGGGCCAACTAGCCTACCTCTTACCTCCAGTAAGCCCCACACAGTGGGATTGCTGAGAGGTAGACAAAGGCCACGCCCCCTTTCTCCACCACTCTGCAAATGCGCCCCCCTGGCGCGTTCTAAGTTGGGGAATTGAGTCCCCTTGAATACTGAGGGTCCCTGAGGGCCAACTAGCTGACCAGGTACCTCCAGTAAGTGCCACACAGCTGGATTGCAGAGAGGGTGTCCGAGGCCACGCCCCCTTTTTACACCACTCTGTAAACGCGCCTCTTGGCGCACTGATGCTCGGGGGATGTAGTCCACTTGTGTCCTGAGGTCCTCAGGACACAAGAGGATCTCATCGCCCCACCAGCAGGGTGCCAAGAGGCATGTTTGCAGAGTGGTGTGAAAAGGGGCATGGCCTCGGACCACCTCTCTGCAATGCAGCTCTGTGGTGCATACTGGAGGTACCTGGTGGGCTAGTTGGCCCCCAGGGACCCTCAGTATTCAAGGGGAATTAATTCTCCAACTAATAACACACCAGGGGGCGCGTTTGCAGAGTGGTGGAGAAAGGGGGCGTGGCCTCCGGCTAGATGCCGGCTTTTAAAAAATATATATTTTTACAAGGGGGGCTGTGTGGTCCCCCTTCTTTTACATTTACCTGCTCTCACTTCAATCAAGCAAAGCAGACTTTGCTATGGCAGGGCGGAAGCCGTGCTCCCGCCCTGCCATACCAAACGGCAATGTCCTGGGATGGGCACCCCAGGATATTGCAGGAGCCGACCCTGGGGGGTGGCGGTCCCCAGGGCCATCTAGGGCTCCAGGAGGGGGGCCGCAAGGCCCCCCTCCCTTCATTTCTAAAGCCCCAGGGAGGTGGTGGTCCCCAGGGCATGTGGGGGGGCTCCAGCCCCCCCAAACACATGTTTTTTTTAAAAACAGAGCCCCCAGGGTGGTGGCGGTCCATGGGGCTGCAGGGGGCCTCGTGCTCCCTGCATTTAATTGGCAAAGCCCCGGGGAGGTGGTGGTCCCCGGGGCATGTGGGGGAGCTGCGTGCCCCCGCAAATCATCAATGAAGCCCCGGGGAGGTGGTAGTCCCCGGGGCTGCAGGGACCCCCACAGGCCCCCACTTTATAATTTGGGATTGCCCCCGGGACCTGGCCCACCCGAGGGCTTAACAATAACGAAGCGCGGGAGCCCGCGCTTCATTTTGTTTTATTTTCTCAGCAGGATTCACGCACCCAGCGCAAATTCTGCCATTTTGTTTTTAAAAAAATGCTTTTTTTGGTCTTGGGGGTCCCTGTGGAACCCCTCAGCAGGCCCAGGGGGTCAGGGTGTTTCTACCCTGCCCCCTTTTCTTGTTTTTTTAATGTTTTTCAAGGAAGTGCCTTTTGCCTATTTAGTGTAAATCCATTTAGTAGTTTTTGAGAAATGTAAGTTTAACATTATAGTGATATCTCTGGCCGCGGATACTTCACGAAGCTTTTGCAATGATTGACGAATGCACGCGCCAACTGGAATGCTCTGATTAGCTGGTCACAACCTGAATAGAAGGTTGTGGCTGCCATTTTATCTATTGGGAATGGCGGTGGCGGTGTGTGAGTGTCTGTATGGGTGTATGAGTGCATAAATCAGTGGATGTATTGAAGAGTGACTGTGTGTATGAGTGACTTTATGGGTGAGTGGATGTGTGTGCAGACCTATGAATCAGTGAGTGGGTACGTACTAACTGGTATTGGTGTGTCTATGGTTTCGAGAATGGCAGTCTATATTTTAGAGTGAGTGTATGAAAGGTTATATTAGGGTGTGAGGAGGTGCATCATATATTAAGTGGATGATGTCATCAGTGATGTCATCTGAGATGACATGTCATGTCATCAGTGATGTCACTGACCATGTCATGAATGCTGTAATATGTGACGTCATCAGCCGTGCATTGCGAGGGTGCGAGTTATAATTAGCTCAGCTAACTGTAACGGCTGAATTTCTCTGGTTTTATATGAGTGGAATGTCAGCCTAACTATAACATCCCTGAAACCTGTGTTTTTTTCAGTGAATATCTAAGGTTTTTTAAATGCTAATTTCTAATATGCCTACAAAGGTAGACCATGTACAGAAAGAGGAAGACAGGCACAGAAAGAAGCAAGAGAATTGCATAAAAAGGGAAGAGAGGTGAAGAAAGAGGAAGAAAGGTGCAGAAAGAAGCACAAAAAATGCAAAAAGAGGCAACAGAAGTCCAGAAAGAGGATGAAAGTTGCAAAAAGAAGCAAGAGAAGTGTAGAAACAAGCAAAGTGAGGTGCAGAAAGAGGCCTACTTTGACTGTACCTTTCCACAGACTCATACAAAGTAGCCTAATCTCTAATCCTTCTCCCAAGATGTATTAAACCTCACTTTTCTCTTGAAGGGTCACTATTCATCGACTGTGCAGAATGTTAGGCCTGCCAAATGTAACACAGAAATCCTAACCATATCAGTGTTGCAAGTCTGATCGAGTTTGTGAAGTTATGCATGCATGTGTCTCTGCTTTTACCTTGTGACATGTTACATAAAATAAACATACAAATACTTGAATATCTGTGTTTCAAACTGCATACTCTGTAAATGTGTGTACAAAAAGATGTATGTATTTGTTTATACTCATAATACAGGGCACATGGGTATTCAATATTATATTTGAGGGGCTCTATAACACATATATACAAAAGACATGTCTGCCTGTGCAACCAAATGACAGAGCAGAACTGAAAACAGTTAACCACCTATAGGAGAACCTACCCGTTTTTAAACTACCATCTTCAAATGCATAACACATGTGAGAATACATATACAAGTAGACATATACCTCAGTCACAAGAGCACACAGACCTTTAAACTTGACAGCTTGCACCTCCTATTTGAGTACAGAAAGAGGCGAGATAAGTAAAGAAAGAAGCAAGAGAAGTGCAGACAAAAACAATAGAGGTGCAGAAAGAGGCAAGACAAGTGCAGAAAGAGGCAAGAGGGGTGCAGAAATAAGCAAGAGAGGTGCATAAAGAGACAAGAGAGGTACAGAAAAAGGGAAGAAAGGTACAGAAAGAGGTAAGAGGGGTACAGCAAGAAGCAAGAGATGTGCAGAAAGAAGCAAAAGTAGTACAGAAAGAAGCAAGAGAGGTGAAGAAAGAGGCAAGAGGGATGCTGAAAGAAGCAAGAGAGGTGCAGAAAGAGGGAAGACGAGTTCAACAAGAGGTAACAGAAGTGCAGAAAGAAACAAGAGAAGTGAGGAAAGGAGCAAGAGAAGTGAAGAAAGAGACAACAGAGGTGCTGAAAGAGGCAAAGAGGAGTGCAGAAAGAGGCAAGAGAATTGCAGAAAGAAGCAACAGAGTGCAGAAAAAGGTGAGAGAAGTGCAGGAAGAGGCAAGAGAGGTACAGAAACAAAGAGAGGTGCGGAAAAAGGGAAAAGGGGTGTAGAAAGAGGCGAGAGGGGTGCAGAGAGAGGCTTTAGAGGTACAGAAAGAAGCAAAAGAAGTATAGAAAGAGGCAAGAGAGGTGCAGAAAGAGGCAAGAGAGGTGCAGAAAGAGGGAAGAGGGTTGCAGAAAAAGTAAGAGAGGTACAGAAATAGGCAACAGAAGTGCATAAAGAGGCAAGAGAGGCACACAAAGAGACAAGAGAGGTACAGGAAGAGGGGTGCAGAAGGAGACAAGAGGGGTGCATAAAGAAGGCAGAGAGGTGCATAAAGAAGCAAGAGAAGTACAGAAAGATACAACAGAGGTGCAGAAAGAGGCTTGAGAAGTGCAGAAAGAGGCAAGAGATGTGCTAAAAGAGGCAAGAGAGGTGTAGAAAAAGGTAAGACAGGATGCAGAAAGAAGCAACAAAAGTGCAGAAAGAGGCAAGAGAGGCGCACAAAGAGGCAAGAGAGGTGCAGAAAGAGGGAAGAGGGGTGTAGAAGGAGACAAGAGGGGTGCATAAAGAAGGCAGAGAGGTGCAGTAAGAAGCAAGAGAAGTACAGAAAGATACAACAGAGGTGCAGAAAGAGGCTTGAGAAGTGCAGAAAGAGGCAAGAGATGTGCTAAAAGAGGCAAGAGAGGTGTAGAAAAAGGCAAGACAGGATGCAGAAAGAAGCAAGAGAGGTGCAGAATGAAGCAAGAGAAGTGCAGAACTAAGCAACAGAGGTGTAGAAAGAGGCAAGAGAAGTGCAGAATGAGGCAAGAGAGGTTAAAAAAGAAGAGAGTGAGGTGGAGAAAGAGGCTTGAGAAGTGCAGAAAGAGGCAACTGAGTAGCAGAAAGAGGCAAAAGATGTACAGAGAGATGCAAGAAAAGTGGAGAAAGAGGCAAGAGAGATGCAGAACCAAGCAAGAGAGGTGCATAAAGAGGGAAAAGGGATGCAGAAAGAGGCAAGAGGGATGCAGAAAGAGGCAAGAGGTGTGGAGAAAGAGGCAAGAGAGGTACAGAAACAAGCAAGAAAGGTGCAGAAAGAGGGGAAAAGTATGCAGAAAAAGGCAAGACGGGTGGAGAAAGAGGCAAGAGGGGTGCAGAAAGAGGCAAGAGGGATGGGAAAAGAGTTCAGAGGGGTGCAGAAAGAAGCAAGAGGTGCAGAAAGAAACAAGAGAAGCGCAGAAAGATGCATCAAAGGTGCAGAAAGAAGCAAAAGGGGTGCACTAGGAGGCAAGAGAAGTACAGAAAGAAGCAACAGAGGTGTGGAAAAAGGCAACAGAAGTGCAGAAAGAGGCAAGAGGAGTGCAGAAAGAAGCAAGAGACATGCATGAAGAGGCAAGAGATGTGCAGAAAGATGGAACAGGGTTAGAGAAAGAGGGGAGAGGGGTGCTGAAAGAGGTAAGAAAAGTGCAGGAAGAAGCAACAGAGGTGCAGAAAGAGGCAAGAGAAGTGCAGAAAGAGGCAAGAGAAGTACAGAAAGGGGCAAGAAAAGAGCAGAAGGAAACAAGAGATGCACAGAAAGAGGCAAGAGAAGTGCAGAAAGAAGCAACAGAGTTGCAGAAAGAGGCAAAAGAAGTGCAGAAAGAGGCAAGAGAAGTGCATAAAGGGGCAAGAGAAGTGCAGAAAGAAGCAAGAGAAGTACAGAAAGAGGCAAGAGAAGCGCTGAAAGAGGCAAGAGAAGCACAGAAACAGACAAGAGACGTGCAGAATGAAGTAAGAGAAGCAAAGAAAGAAGCAAGAGAAGTGTTGAAAGAGGCAAGCTGAGTGCAGAAAGAGGCACGAGAAGTGCAGAAAGAAGTAAGAGAAGTGCATAAAGAAGCAAGAGAAGTGCAGAAAGAAGCAATAGAAGTGCAGAAAGAGACAATAGATATGAAGAAAAAGGAAAGTGAGGTGCAGAAAAAGGCAAGAGAAGTGCAGAAAGAGTCAAGAGAGGTACAGAAAGAGGCAAGAGAAGTGCAGAATGGGGCGAGATAGGTGCAAAAAGAAGAGAGCGAGGTGGAGAAAGAGGGTAGAGAAGTGCAAAAAGAGGCAACTGAGGTGCAGAAAGAGGCAAGAGATGTACGGAGAGATGCAAGGAAAGTGGAGAAAGAGGCAAGAGAGGTGCAGAAACAAGCAAGAGTAGTGCAGAAAGAGGGAAAAGGGATACAGAAAGAGGCAAGAGGGATGCAGAAAGAGGCAAGAGGGTTGGAGAAAGAGGCAAGAGAGGTGCAGAAACTAGCAGGAGTGGTGCAGAAAGAGGATAAAGCAGAGCAGAGAGAGGCATGAGGGGTGGAGAAAGAGGCAGGAGGGGTGCAGAAAGAGGCAAGTGGGATGGAAAAAGAGGTAAGAGGGGTGCAGAAAGCAGCAAGAGAAGTGCAAAAAGAAACAAGAGAAGTGAAGAAAGACGCATCAAAGATGCAGAAAGAGGCAAAAGGGGTGCCGTAAGAGGCAAGAGAAGTACAGAAAGACGTAACAGAGGTGCGGAAAAAGGCAAGAGAAGTGTGGAAAGAGGCAAGAGAGGTACAGAAAGAGGGAAAGTGGTGCAGGAAGATGTAAGAGAGGTGCAAAAAGAACAAACAGAAGTAAAGCTAAATACAACAGAGGTGTAGAAAGAGGCAAGGGGATGGAGAAAGAGCCATGAGGGGTGCAGAAAGAGGCCAGAGGGATGGAAAAAGAAGTAAGAGGGTGCATAAAGAAGCAATAGATGTGCAGAAAGAAGCAAGAGAAGTGCAGAAAGAAGTAACAGAGGTGCAGAAATAGGCAACAGAAGTGCAGAAAGAGGCAAGAGAGGCGCACAAAGAGACAAGAGAGGTGCAGAAATAGGGAAGAGGGGTGCAGAAGGAGACAATAGAGGGGTGCATAAAGAAGGCAGAGAGGTGCAGAAAAAAGCAAGCGAAGTACAGAAAGATACAAAAGAGGTGCAGGAAGAGGCTTGAGAAGTACAGAAAGAGGCATGAGATATGCTAAAAGAGGCAAGAGAGGTGTAGAAAAAGGCAAGACAGGATGCAGATAGAAGCAAGAGAGATGCAGAAAGAGGCAGGAGAGGTACAGAAAGAGGGAAAGTGGTGCAGGAAGATGTAAGAGAGGTGCAAAAAGAAGAAACAGAATGTAGGAGAGTAGGATCTGCTTCACATGGGTACCCCCACTTTTTGCTGATGCTTCACTGTTTTTCAACTTTAGTCTGGCTGGGGCCCTGCTAATAAGAACCCCAGCCTAGCTGCTTCCTCTCTAAAATGGTTTCCATGTGCCTTAGGCACATCTCTGATTGGAATCTGGAGTGCCCTTGTAAGTCCCTAGTATATGGTATACTATGTACCCAGGGCATAGGTACCTCAGAGGCCTACCAGGGGCTGCAGCATGTATTGTGCCACCCCTGGAAGGCCAGCCAAAAGGACACCACAGGTCTGCTACTGCAGCCTGGGTAAGGTGGTGCATGCACCCCTTACTGTGATATAGGTTACCTATATCACTACATACATACACACATATAAACCTATAAGTCACTCCTATGGCAGGCCTTATCAATCCTGAAGGCAGAGTGCGTGGTTCGTATGTGAGAGGGTGCCCCTGCATGAGCAGGGCCCCTCTGCAGCGTTCAGAGACCCTTCTCTGATGCTGTTTGTAGTGCAGCCTGACCATATACTCTTAAGCGCATTATAACCTCGCGTTAAAATGCTAACTTTGGGATGGCTGCACGGAAACATGTTGTGTTTGGTGTCAAACATCTTGGAATACTACCCCCCCACCAGTTCTGGTGGCGGGGTTAGCATTCCACCCTTCTAGAGGGAGAGACATGTATACACCGGCCTGCCCAGTAACTTCTTTCCAAGCCCTGGCATCACAAAATGGATGCCGCTGCCACAGACACGAGTCTGGCCTCCTGCTGCTGACCGAAACTCCGGCAGGGGAGGCCTGGACAATAGGTTTCCTGTCCCAGGGAGGTGTAACCACCTCCCCAGACAGGATAGTGTGTATTGGGGCTGGGCGGGAGCACTGTCTGGTGCTTTGAAGTCCTGCACTGGGGGCACATTTGGTGTCCCTGTGCATACCCCAGTTCAAACTGGCTCAGGGGCTTCCAGCCCCTGCTCTGGCATGAAACTGGACAAAGGGAAAGGGGTGTAACCACCCCTCTGCCCTGACCCTCCCATAGGTGGGTCCCCAGAGTATGTCCAACCCCCTATCTTAGTATAAGTATGGGACCCCAGTCCTTAGGACTTTAGATTTACCTGGACGAAACTCTGACACAGAATCCTGGACCTTCGACACTCTACTTCAAGATTAGAGGACTGAAGAATCTCCCTTGGGGTCAAGGAGTGACTCCCCTGCTTGGCAGGCACCAAAGAAGCAATTGTCCAGTCTGCATCGCCGAAGCTCCCACCAGACGCCGAAGTCTTTGCATCACCAGAGGTGGATTTCCAGACTTCGCCGAGGCTGCCCTGAGTCCCCAGCAAAGCTGAGGCCCATAGCTGTCGTGGGTAATGTGGAACCGTGACCCCTAGACACCAAGCACATTTGCAAGTGCATCCTCTTCCTGGGATCCCACGAAGTTGTGCTTTGGGCTCCTAGTAGCCCCCACCTCCAGCACCGACTACACCAAAGATCTCTGGCCTCCACTCCTTGAGTGTCCCGTGAGCCAGCTCCAAGTGCGTCCACTTGAGGCTCCTTTGCGGTCACTAGTCCGTTGGCTAGTAGGCCCTCCCGAAGGCCAATCTTATCCTGCTTGGGCTTTCCTGGTTGCTCCAGGCGTGCCCTGACTTACCCTCACTGGGTGAGTCCCTCAGATCTTGCTGATCTGCATCACCGTCCTTCTTCTATTTTCACAAGACTTGCTGTTGCCAAGGCTTGTTGGGTCCAATCTGGTCGCTGAAACCTCAGAAATCGACAGACGTCGTGGGACAGCTCGAATCCAGCTCCTGGTTGTCGTCGACTCCTCCTGGACCTCGTGGCTGAAGAGTCAAGATGACTGTCAACCTACCTGAAGCACCCAACATCGGTGGGCATCCGCTCATCGCCTTCCTGGTCACTGGCTAGTGACTCAGACTCTGTCCCCTCTGCTTTCAGGTTCTTCAGATCTCCAATCCACCTTTGGATCCACCCGAACACTTTCGACTTGGTCGCCAGCAGCACTTTGCAGCAGATCGCCATTGAAATCGACGACGAAACCCGACCCCGAAAGGCACCTATGCACCCGGCTTCCCTGGGTGAGGTAACATGAGTACTCCGGTGCTCCCGTGGGTATAGACTCTAGAACGACCCAGTTCTGAAAGGGTTTGCTCCAAGTCCTCCTCTAAGTGTCCCTTTTCTTTAAAATTCCAACCGCGACTTTCCCCATAGAAGTCAACGGCGATTCGCGGCTGTGTTATCACATTGCACGGTTCCCCCGTGGGTCCCCTGTGTCACTACCTTGGGTGGTTCCTTGTGGTCCAAGCACTTCTACAGGCTCTAGGCCTTGTGTCTAGCTCAGTCGTGGTTCTTATACCACTTTATTGGTATATGGTTTGGTACGCCCCTAGGGCTCAAACTTGTATTTGTGCTATTACTGTTAATAACTAACTTATAACTTATGTACTTCGAACTCTAGCCTCATAAAGAGACTAGAGGGGTGTGTTTAGCAATAAATACATATATTTTGAATATATACCTGGTGTGGTCCTCTTTCATTTGGTCACTCAAGAGATTATAGACTGGTAAAACAAGCTGCTTTACAATCCTTCAAGACTTAGCCTGAAGGCTGCTCTCCATAGCTACCACTAGGATAGCTTTCAATAAAGGTTGTCTTTAACCTATCTCCAATAAGGGGTTGTTTGGACTGGTGCAAGGTGCCCACTATAATTAGTGGACAGCATATACCAGGCCAACTTCTCACATTGGTGTGCAGCGTGTGGGATTCCAGCTTGCTATTGTTTTACCAGATAATCTCAATTGAATTGATCAACTGAAAACCACTAAGGGTACCTAAGGTACATATAAATCAAGCTTAGTATACAGTAAGTTCTACTGAACTTAGAGTTGTGTGTTAAGGGATAGCACACCCTTTCTATAACTCAAGAGAGTTTTAGTAGGCCACACTAGAGTAGGTAGTGCATACACCACACCTCACTAGTAATGTCTTCAAAGCCAGGACCCAGTGAGTCCTTGCCAGAAGCCAGTGGGCTTCTTCCCTCCAAGTATGATAAACTCCCATTCTTGGAATTGAGAGCATTATGCAATACTAGGAAGTTGAGGACAGGCAAAAGTGCCAGCACCCAACACCTGAAGGAGGTGTTACTGGCTGATGATCTCAGCAGACCCCTAGGGTCTGAAGGGGTAGGCAGAGAGGGTGGGGCAGAAGATGAGGAAGGGGCCAGGGGTGACATCACCCAGGACCCCCCCTCTGAAACTGGCCAGGAAGGTGACAATGACCTTGACCTGGAAAACCCAATTCCTCCTGTGGATGAGGAGGAGGATCAGAATGACTTCCCCTTTGTCCCCCCAGGAAGGATTGTGAGTGTGCCCAGCAGGTCTAGATCTCCTTCTCAGGAGTCTAACCACTCTGACACCTCAATAGGGACCTCTGTCTCTTCTCATAGGAGAGAATCCTCTCATGAGAGGAGAAAGAGACTGATTCAGTATGAGCAAGCCCAGCTTGAACTCAGAAAACAGCAATTGGCTATAGACAGGGAGTCCCTAGATCTCTATAGAGAGAGAAAAAGTTGGGACTAGAGTCCCATGGTGGCAGCAATTTCCCCAAAGATAGGGAAAGGTCTTATGACCATATAAACCTGAGCAAGATTGTCCCTCCCTACCAGAGTGGGGATGATATCCACAAATGGATAACTGCACTGGAGAGGTCCTGTAAAGTACAGAGGGTCCCTCAGGAGCAGTGGGCAGCAATCTTGTGGCTCTCCTTTGCAGACAAAGGTAGAGACAAGATCCTCACTGTAAGAGAAGAGGATGCTGACAATTACAAAGTCTTGAAAAGTGCTCTGATTGATGGGTTTGGCTTAACAACTGACCAGTACAGGTTAAAGTTCAGAGACACCCAAAAAGCACAGACTCAAGACTGGGTAGACTATGTGGATTGTTCTGCTAAGGCTCTGGAAGGTTGGTTGATGGGCAGTAAGGTGTGTGACTTCACTGGATTGTACAATCTTATCATGAGGGAGCAGATTCTTAATAACTGTCAAAATCAGCTGTTGCATCAGTACCTGGTGGACTCTGATCTGACCTCTCCCCAAGAATTGGGAAAGAAGGCAGACAAATGGGTCAGAACCAGGGTGAGGCAGAAGGTACAGAACCAAGGTGGTGACCCAAAGAAGCAAGATTCTAAGAACTCTGATAAGGGTGGGGAGAAGGGTAAAGACCAAAAGTCTTCACAAGGCCCCCAAAAATCTTCTTCAGGTGGGGATTCACAGTCTAACAAAGGGAAAGGCCAAAAGAAACCATGGTGCAAGGTCTGTAAGCAAAAGACCCACTGGACCAGTGATTGCACCAAGTCCAAAGACTTTACTCCAGCCCCCACCAATGCCCCTAAGGCACCTTGTAGGAGAGTAGGATCTGCCTCTTATGTTGCCCCCACTTTTTTTTCTGCTGTTACACTGGTTTCTGGCTATAGTCAGGCTGGGTCCCTGCCAATCAGGGCCCCAGCCTCTCTGTTCTCTCTAAACGATTTGGAGTGCACACTAGGTGCACTAGTGATTGGATACTGTGGTGCCTTATGAGTCCCTAGTATATGGTACCTTAGGTGCCAAGGGCATAGGTACTTCACAGGCCTACCAGGGGCTGAAGCATGTATTATGCCACCCCTGGGAAGCAGACTAAATCTGACACCACAGGCTGCTACAGCAGCCTGGGTGAGGTGGTGCTAGCACCCCTCACTGAGATATAGGTTCCCTATATCTCTCCTGCACACACATTTGAACCTATCAGTCACCCCTAAGGCAGGCCCTAACAATCCTGAGGGCAGGGTGCTTGGCTTCTATGTGAGGGGGTGCCTCTGCATGAGCAGGGCCCCTCTGCAGCTCTCAGAGTCCATTCTCTGGTGCTGTTTGTGGATGTGGTTAAACCATATACTCTTAAGTGCATTATATCCTTGCGGTAAAATGCTAACTTTGGAATGGCTGCATCAAATCATGTCGTGTTTGGTGTCAAACATCTTGGAATACTACCCCCCGCCAGTCCTGGCGGCTGGGGTAGCATTCCACCCTTCTAGAGGGATAGACATGTACCCACTGTGGAAACACGGTAGAATCCTAAAGAGCCCTGGCATCACAAAATGGATGCCACCAGCCGCAGACACGGGGCTGCCCTCCTGCTGATGACCGAAACTCGCAGTGGAGGAAGCCCAACAAAAGGTATCCTGTCACAGGGAGGTGTGACCACCTCCCAGACAGGGTTTAGTGTATTGGGGCTGGGTGGGTGCACTCCTAGAGTGCTTTGAAGGCCTGCACTGTGGGAGCAGAAGGCTCCTCTGTGCATATGCCAGTTCAAACCGGCTCAGGGGCTACCTGCCCCTGCTCTGGCGCGAAACTGGACAAAGGGAAGTGGCTGTAGCCACCCACTCCCCTGACCCTCCCATAGGTGGGGTCTTAGAGCTAGTCCCTCCCTTCCTTGTTAGTATAAGGTAGGGAGCCCTTGAACCTGACCCTCAGATATCCCTGGATGACGCTCTAAAGAAGAATCCTGGCCCTTCGACGTTCCACTACCTTTGGAAGTCAGAAGAATCTCCCTTGGAGTCAAGGAGTGACTCCCCTGCTTGGCAGGCACCAAAAACTACAAACGACAGTCGCAAACTATGCTGCTCCTGCTGGAGTCCGAAGTCTCTGCAGCCCAAGAAGTGGATTTCCTGACTTCTTCAAGGCCATCGTGAGTCCCCAGCGAAGCTGAGGCAAGTGGACCCCAAGAATAACGAGGAACCATGACCCCTGTGTACCATACACTATTGTCGAGTGCAACCCCTTCACAACGTTCCACGAACTTGTGCTTTGGACCACGTGTGTTCCCAGCCTCCAGCAGGAATCCCTCCAAAGATCAGAGGCCTACACCGTCCCGAGTGACCGTGGGCCCCTGTGAGTGAATCCTCCTGAGGCATCTTTGCGATCCCTTGCCAGCCAGCTTGTGGGTCCCCAGAAGACTTTCTAAAGATACTAAAAGGCTTCTCTGGTTGCTCCAGGCCTGCCCTGACTTACCCTGGCTGGGTGAGTCCCCCAGACCTTGCTGGTCTGAGCCATTGACTTTTCTTCCTTTCCCCAAGACTTGCTGTTACCAAGGCTTGTTGGCTCCAATTGAGTTGTCAACACCACAGTAAGCTGCAGACATCATGGGACACGCCGAATCCAGCTCCTGGTTGTTGTCGACGCCTCCTGGACCTCATGGCTGAAGAGTCAACACAACCGTGATCGACCTGAATCCTGCGACGACGGTGGGCATCCATCTTCCTTGCCCCGAGTCACTGCCAAGTGACTTTGAACACTGTCCCCTCTGCTTTCAGGTCATCCTCTTTCCGAATCCAGGCTTGGATTCCACCGAACACTTCTTCAGCTCCCGCAAGCAGCAAGTCTTCTTTGTTCGCCATTGAAAACGACGCCGCGACCCGACACCAAAAGACACCTATGCACCCGGCTCCCCTGGGTGAGGTAACTTCAGCACTACGGTGCTCCTGTGGGTGTGGGCCCTAGAACTACTTACCCTGTAAGTGACTTGCTTGTAGCTTCCTTAGAAGTGTCCTAAAACTCTTACTTTCCAAGTGCGACTATCGCGCTGACTCGTACATGGTTCGCGTCTGTGTTAGACACACCGCGTCCAACTCCCTTGCAATCCTATCTGCAACCGTATCCTTCGACTCGTACTGAGTCCGATCGGTGTGTTCGCCTCGAACACGCAAGGGACCTTTAACATTGAAATCTCAATCGCGTCTGAGTGCATAGACTCGTACAGGACTCGCACCGGTGCCAGGTCACCGCGTCCGTCCCCTGTGGGTCTCCTACAACTACCTGGGGTGGTTCTTGGGGGTCCCTCGATTCTAGATGCCCTAGACCTAGGTCTCGTAAACTAAGATTGTGATATTCGATTGTGCTTAACTTATTTTGATAACATTTGACTTGTACATATGTTCCTGGCTTCTAATCTCATAAAGAGATTAGTAGAGAGTGTTTATTAATAAATACATATATATTTGATATATATACCTGTGTGGTGTCTTTTCATTTGGTGATTCAAGAGATTGTGTGGTAAAACAAGCTGCTTTACATTCCTTCAAGACTTAGCCTGAAGGCAGCTCTCCACAGCTACCACTAGGATAGCTTTCTATAAAGGTTGTCTTAAACCTATCTACCATAAGAGTCGATTTGGACTGGTGCAAGGTGTCCACTTTAGTTAGTGAACAGCATATACCAGGCCAACTTCTCACATTGGTGGGCAGCGTGTGGGATTCCAGCTTGCTATTGTTTTACCAGAAAATCTCTATTTGAATTACTAACTGAAAACCACTATAGGTACTTAAGGTACATATAAAGTCAAGCTTAGTATCAATAAGTTCTACTGAACTTAGAGCTGTGTGCCAAGGGATAGCACACCCTTTCCACAGCTCAAGCTAGGATCAGTAGGCCACAAACTAGTGTAGGTAGTACAACACTGCACAACACTAGAATGTCCTTAAAAGGTGGAGCCAGTGGGTCCACCCAGCCTCAGTACAAGGACATGGCTTTCTCTGACTTGAGAGCCATGTGTGTTGAAAGACACCTGAAGCTAGGACAGAGTCCCTCCACACTACACCTGATAGATCTGCTGACAGCAGATGACCTTAGATTGGCTCTAGGAGCTAAGGGGTCTGAATCAGTGGGTGGGTCAATCATAGTATCTGGGTCAGATGATGAGAATCAGAATGACCAGGACTCTGTGGTTGAAGGGCCAGGCTTCAAGGGGCCTGAAAAGGACAGAGGAATTCTCCCTAAGAGAACTGACAGAGTGGATGAGAGGCACAGGTCCCCTTCCAGGGAATCTGACCACTCCTATCACTCTGGCAGGGAATTTGTCCATCAGAGGAACTCATACTTTCCCATAAGAGAGACCTCCTCTGAAAGAATGTGCAAACTACTCCAGTATGAGGAAGCACGAGTTGCCCTCAGAACCAAGCAGTTGGCACTGGATAGGGAAGCCCTGGAGATCCAGAGAGCTTCTAAAAGAGAGGGGTTAGAACCCCTTGGTGGCAGCAACAGTGTCCCTAGAGGCAGAGAATGTATTCCAGACCATAGGAACCTGAGCGAGGTTGTTCCTCCCTACCAGAGTGGGGATGATATCCACAAGTGGATAACTGCTATGGAGAGGGCCTGTAGAGTACAGCAGGTCCCCCAAAAGCAGTGGGCAGCAATCTTGTGGCTCTCCTTTTCAGATAAAGGTAGAGACAAGCTCCTCACTGTTAGAGAAGAGGATGCTGATGATTATGAAGTCCTGAAGAGTGCACTAATAGATGGGTTTGGCTTAACCACTGAACAGTACAGGTTGAAGTTCAGAGATACCCAGAAGGCACAGACTCAGGACTGGACTGACTTTGTTGATTGTGCAACCAAGGCTCTAGAGGGTTGGCTAGTTGGCAGTAGGGTTACTGATTTCAAAGGATTGTATAATCTGATAATGAGAGAACAGATCCTTAATAATTGCCAGAACCAGTTGTTGCATCAGTACCTGGTGGACTCTGATCTGACCTCTCCCCAAGAATTGGGAAAGAAGGCAGACAAATGGGTCAGAACCAGGGTGAGGCAGAAACCCCAGAACCAAGGGGGTGACACCAAGAAGCAAGATCCTAAGGGCTCTGAGAAAGGTGGGGATAAGTCAAAAGACCAGAAGTCTTCACAAGGGCCCCAAAAATCTGCATCTGGTGAGGAGTCACAATCCAACAAGGGAAAAGGCCAAAAGAAGCCCTGGTGCAAATTCTGTAAACAGAAAGGGCACTGGACTTCTGATTGTAACAAGTCCAAAGACCAAACCACCACCACTCCTGCCCCTAAGGCAACTGTTCCCCCTAGTTCAGCTACTGGTGGAGGTGGTACACAGAATAAGGGTGTAGTAGGGTTGACCCTGGGTTCTGAAGTGGACTCTGACCTAGTCAGAGTGCCCACTCAGGCAATGCTGATTTGTGAGGGAGACCTTAATATGTCCTTCCTAGTGAGCCCCAGTAATCTGGGCAAATACAAACAGCAGCCTGTAATAAATGGCAAACAGGCTTTGGCATTTAGGGACACAGGTGCTAGTGTCACCATGGTGGCAGAGGATCTTGTGGACCCTAACCAGATCATCCTGGGCGAAATGTACCAGGTGACCAATGCAAGCAATGTCCAGACCAACCATAGTCTGGCAGTTGTGAATTTCTCCTGGGGAGGGGTAACTGGCCTCAAGAAGGTGGTAGTCAGTGTAGACCTCCCTGTAGAATGTCTATTGGGCAATGATCTAGAGACTTCAGCCTGGTCTGAAGTAGAGTTATGGACTCATGCTGAGATGTTGTGCATCCCTGCACAGGTGTTTGCTGTGACCAGGTCACAAGCAAAAATGCATGACACTGAACCAGCTCTGGATCCTGGAACAATGGACCAGATGCTTCCCAAGAGGAGGAGCAGTAGGGTTAAGGCAGTGCCTTCCCCTCTGTCTCAGATCAGAGATTCACCTCCAGAGGGAGGTGAAGCAGACCCTGAAGAAGGAACTGCCCTAGAGGAACTTGAGCCTGATCAGGTTGAGTTCTTGGGGGCAGGGGGCCCTTCTAGGGAAGATCTGAGCAAGGAGCAACAGTGCTGCCCCTCTCTTGAACCCCTCAGACAGCAGGCGGCTGCTGAGGCTGCTGGGAGTGCTAGTGGGTCCCATAAAGTTTATTGGGATGAGGGACTCCTATATTCTGAGAGTAGAGACCCAGCCCCTGGATCCACCAGGAGGTTGGTAATACCTCAGAAGTTTAGGGGGTTCCTCTTGACCTTAGCACATGATATCCCTTTGGCAGGACACTTGGGCCAAAACAAGACCTGGGACAGGCTTGTTCCACATTTTCATTGGCCACATATGTCAGAGGACACAAAGGAGTTTTGTCGCTCCTGTGTCACTTGCCAAGCCAGTGGTAAGGCAGGTGGCACCACAAAGGCCCCCTGATACCACTACCTGTGGTGGGGGTACCCTTTGAAAGGGTAGGGATTGACATTGTTGGTCCCCTTGACCCTCAAACTGCATCTGGGCACAGATTTATCCTGGTGGTAGTGGATCATGCCACCAGGTACCCAGAGGCAATTCCTCTGAGGACCACCACAGCCCCTGTGGTGGCAAGAGCCCTCATTGGAGTCTTCTCCAGAGTGGGTTTCCCAAAGGAGATCATTTCTGACAGAGGTACCAACTTCATGTCAGGATATCTAAAAGCAATGTGGAAGGAGTGTGGTGTAACTTACAAGTTCACCACCCCCTATCACCCACAATGCAATGGTTTAGTTGAACGCTTCAACAAAACCTTGAAAGGAATGATTAAAGGACTCCCAGAGAAGCTTAGGCGGAAATGGGACCTTCTTCTTCCTTGCCTGTTGTTTGCATACAGAGAGGTTCCACAGAAGGGGGTTGGTTACAGCCCATTTGAGCTTCTGTTTGGGCATCCTGTAAGAGGTCCACTGTGTTTGGTATAAGAGGGCTGGGAGTTACCTCTCAAGCCCCCCAAACAAAATGTGATGGGCTATGTACTTGGTCTCCGCTCCCGGATGGCAGAGTACATGAAAAAGGCAACCAAAAACCTGGAGGCCAGCCAAGAATTACAAAAAGCTTGGCATGACCAAAAGGCTGTACTGACTGTATACCAGCCAGGACAGAAAGTGTGGGTGTTGGAGCCTGTGGCCCCAGCAGCCCTCCAGGAAAAGTGGAGTGGCCCCCATACAATAGTTGAGTGAAGGGAGAAGTCACCTATCTGGTGAATCTTGGAACTCCCAGGAGCCCCCTGAGGGTGCTCCATGTCAACAGATTAAAGCCATATGTTGACAGGGCTGATATGGGCTTGCTCATGGCAACTGATGAGGACCAGGAGGAGGAGAGTGACCCTCTCCCTGACCTGCTCTCTCAGAACCCTGATGATGGGTCAGTAGATGGTGTTGCTTTGGCAAGCAGCCTCACTGACCATCAGCAAACTGAGTGCAGACAAGTGCTGCAACAGTTTAGACATATGTTTAGCCTGACCCCTAGTCAGACTACCTGGTGCACCCATGAGGTGGACACTGGAGACAGTCTGCCTGTCAAGAATAAAATCTACAGGCAACCTGACCATGTCAGGGACTGTATCAGGACTGAAGTCCAGAAAATGTTGGAGTTAGGTGTCATTGAGCCTTCAGATAGCCCTTGGGCTAGCCCAGTAGTCCTGGTACCCAAGCCTCATACCCAGGGTGGTAAGAAAGAAATGAGGTTTTGTGTAGACTACAGAGGCCTCAATGCAGTCACTAGGACTGATGCCTATCCCATACCAAGGGCAGATGAGCTGATTGATACTTTGGCCTCAGCCAAGTATTTAAGTACATTTGACCTAACAGCTGGCTACTGGCAGATCAGATTAGCTGATGATGCAAAAGCCAAAACAGCATTTTCGACCCCTGGTGGGCACTACCACTTTGTGGTGATGCCCTTTGGATTGAAGAATGCACCTGCCACTTTCCAGAGGTTGGTGAATAAAGTTCTGGCAGGAATGGAAACTTATTGCTCAGCTTATCTAGATGATATTGCTGTCTTTAGTTCCTCCTGGCAGGATCACCTGGTCCACCTCAGGAATGTTCTGGAGGCCCTGCAGAAAGCAGGCCTCACTATCAAGGCCACCAAGTGCCAGATAGGGCAGAGTCAGGTTGTGTACCTGGGCCACCTTGTGGGTGGAGGCCAGGTTCAACCTTTACAGAGCAAGATCCAAACCATAAAGGAATGGGTTGCTCCAACCACCCAGACACAGGTGAGAGCCTTCTTAGGCCTGACTGGGTACTATAGGAGGTTTGTCAAGGGATATGGATCTATAGTGAACCCCTTGAATGATCTGACCTCTAAGAAAATGCCAAAAAAGGTTCAGTGGACAGCTAGCTGTCAAAAGGCATTTGAAGACCTAAAGCAGGCCATGTGCACTGCCCCCATCTTACAGAGTCCAGACTACACCAAAAAGTTCATTGTCCAAACAGATGCTTCTGAGCTGGGTGTGGGAGCTGTACTGTCTCAACTGAATGATGAAGGTCAAGACCAGCCAGTAGCTTTCATTAGCAGAAGGCTGACCCCTAGAGAGAAACGTTGGTCAGCTATAGAGAGGAGGCCTTTGCTGTGGTGTGGGCCCTGAAGAAGCTGAGGCCATACTTGTTTGGCACTCACTTCATAGTTCAGACTGACCACAAGCCCCTCCTATGGCTTAAGCAGATGAAAGGTGAAAACCCAAAACTTTTGAGGTGGTCCATTTCCCTACAGGGGATGGACTATACAGTGGAACATAGGCCTGGGACCCAACATGCCAATGCAGATGGACTCTCAAGGTATTTCCACTTTGAACACGAAGACTCAACTGGTCAAGGTTAGTTTAGTGTCCCTGCGTTTGGGGGGGGGTTGTGTAGGAGAGTAGGATCTGCCTCTTATGTTGCCCCCACTTTTTTTCTGCTGTTACACTGGTTTCTGGCTATAGTCAGGCTGGGTCCCTGCCAATCAGGGCCCCAGCCTCTCTGTTCTCTCTAAACGATTTGGAGTGCACTCTAGGTGCACTAGTGATTGGATACTGTGGTGCCTTATGAGTCCCTAGTATATGGTACCTTAGGTGCCAAGGGCATAGGTACTTCACAGGCCTACCAGGGGCTGAAGCATGTATTATGCCACCCCTGGGAAGCAGACTAAATCTGACACCACAGGCTGCTACTGCAGCCTGGGTGAGGTGGTGCTAGCACTCCTCACTGAGATATAGGTTCCCTATATCTCTCCTGCACACACATTTGAACCTATCAGTCACCCCTAAGGCAGGCCCTAACAATCCTGAGGGCAGGGTGCTTGGCTTCTATGTGAGGGGGTGCCTCTGCATGAGCAGGGCCCCTCTGCAGCTCTCAGAGTCCATTCTCTGGTGCTGTTTGTGGATGCGGTTAAACCATATACTTTTAAGTGCATTATATCCTCGCGGTAAAATGCTAACTTTGGAATGGCTGCATCAAAACATGTTGTGTTTGGTGTCAAACATCTTGGAATACTACCCCCGCCAGTCCTGGCAGCAGGGTAGCATTCCACCCTTCTAGAGGGATAGACATGTACCCACTGTGGAAACACGGTAGAATCCTAAAGAGCCCTGGCATCACAAAATGGATGCCACCAGCCGCAGACACGGGGCTGCCCTCCTGCTGATGACCGAAACTCGCAGTGGAGGAAGCCCAACAAAAGGTATCCTGTCACAGGGAGGTGTGACCACCTCCCAGACAGGGTTTAGTGTATTGGGGCTGGGTGGGTGCACTCCTAGAGTGCTTTGAAGGCCTGCACTGGGGGAGCAGAAGGCTCCTCTGTGCATATGCCAGTTCAAACCGGCTCAGGGGCTACCTGCCCCTGCTCTGGCGCGAAACTGGACAAAGGGAAGTGGGTGTAGCCACCCACTCCCCTGACCCTCCCATAGGTGGGGTCTTAGAGCTAGTCCCTCCCTTCCTTGTTAGTATAAGGTAGGGAGCCCTTGAACCTGACCCTCAGATATCCCTGGACAATGCTGTAAAGAAGAATCCTGGCCCTTCGACGTTCCACTACCTTTGGAAGACAGAAGAATCTCCCTTGGCGTCAAGGAGTGACTCCCCTGCTTGGCAGGCACCAAAAACTACAAACGACGGTCGCAAACTACGCCGCTCCTGCCGGAGTCCAAAGTCTCTGCAGCCCAAGAAGTGGATTTCCTGACTTCTCCAAGGCCATCGTGAGTCCCCAGCGAAGCTGAGGCAAATGGACCTCAAGAGTAACGAGGAACCGTGACCCCTGGGTACTGTGCACTATTGTCGAGTGCAACCTCTTCACAACGTTCCACGAACTTGTGCTTTGGACCACGTGTGGTCCCAGCCTCCAGCAGGAATCCGTCCGAAGATCAGAGGCCTACACCATCCCGAGTGACCGTGGGCCCCTGTGAGTGAATCCTCCCAAGGCGTCTTTGCGATCCATTGCCAGCTGGCTTGAGGGTCCCCAGAAGACTTTCTAAAGATACTAAAGGGCTTCCCTGGTTTCTCCAGGCCTGCCCTGACTTACCCTTGCTGGGTGAGTCCCCCAGACCTTGCTGGTCTGAGCCATTGACTTTTCTTCCTTTCCCCAAGACTTGCTGTTACCAAGGCTTACTGGCTCCAATCGAGTTGCCGACACCACAGTAAGCTGCAAACATCGTGGGACACGCCGAATCCAGCTCCTGGTCGTCGTCGACGCCTCCTGGACCTCGTGGCTGAAGAGTCAACACAACCGTGATCGACCTGAATCCTGCAATGACGGTGGGCATCCATCTTCCTTGCCCCGAGTCACTGCCAAGTGACTTTGCACACTGTCCCCTCTGCTTTCAGGTCATCCTCTTTCCAAATCCAGGCTTGGATTCCACCGAACACTTCTTCAGCTCCCGCAAGCAGCAAGTCTTCTTTGTTCGCCATTGAAAACGACGCCGCAACCCGACACCAAAAGACACCTATGCACCCGGCTCCCCTGGGTGAGGTAACTTCAGCACTACGGTGCTCCTCTGGGTGTGGACCCTAGAACTACTTACCCTGTAAGTGACTTGCTTGTAGCTTCCTTAGAAGTGTCCTAAAACTTTTACTTTCCAAGTGCGACTATCGCACTGACTCGTACATGGTTCGCGTCTGTGTTAGACACACCGCGTCCAACTCCCTTGCAATCCTATCTGCAACCGTATCCTTCGACTCGTACTGAGTCCGATCGGTGTGTTCGCCTCGAACACGCAAGGGACCTTTAACATTGAAATCTCAATCGCGTCTGAGTGCATAGACTCGTACAGGACTCGCACCGGTGCCAGGTCACCGCGTCCGTCCCCTGTGGGTCTCCTACAACTACCTGGGGTGGTTCTTGGGGGTCCCTCGATTCTAGATGCCCTAGACCTAGGTCTCCTAAACTAAGATTGTGATATTCAATTGTGCTTAACTTATTTTGATAACATTTGACTTGTACATATGTTCCTGGCTTCTAATCTCATAAAGAGATTAGTAGAGAGTGTTTATTAATAAATACATATATATTTGATATATATACCTGTGTGGTGTCTTTTCATTTGGTGATTCAAGAGATTGTGTGGTAAAACAAGCTGCTTTACATTCCTTCAAGACTTAGCCTGAAGGCTGCTCTCCACAGCTACCACTAGGACAGCTTTCTATAAAGGTTGTCTTAAACCTATCTACCATAAGAGTCGATTTGGACTGGTGCAAGGTGTCCACTTTAGTTAGTGAACAGCATATACCAGGCCAACTTCTCACACACCTGTTCCCCCTAGTACAGTTACAGTTGGTGGTGGGAGTACACAAGCCAAGGGTTTAGTAGGGTTGACCCTGGGTAAGGAGATGAGCTCTGACCTAGTCGGAGAACTCACTCAGGCTGTCCTAGTCTGTGATGGAGGCATGGATATGACCTCCTCTGTGAGTCCCAGTAATCTGGGCAAGTACAGGCAGCAGCCCTTAATCAATGGAAAAGAGGCTTTGGCATTTAGGGACACAGGGGCAAGTGTCACCATGGTGACACAAGACCTTGTGAATCCTGGGCAGATTATACTTGGTGAAATGTACCAAGTGACCAATGCTAGCAATGTCAGAACAGACCATACTCTGGCAGTTGTTAACTTCTCCTGGGGAGGGGTAACTGGCCTTAAGAAGGTTGTGGTAAGTGCAGACCTACCAGTTGAATGCTTGCTTGGCAATGATTTAGCAACTTCAGCTTGGGCAGAAGTGGAGCTCAGTACCCATGCAGAAATGCTGGGCATCCCTGCAGATGTGTTTGCTGTGACCAGGTCACAAGCCAAAATGTCTAACACTGAACAGGCCTTGGATTCTGGAATAATGGACCAAGTGCCCTCCAAGAAGAGGAGTAGTAGGGTAAAGGCAGTGCCTTCCCCCTTGGCTCAGAAGGAAGATCAGTCTCTTGAGGGGGATGATCTCAGTCCTGAGGAAGGAACTGTCCCAGAGGAGCTTGAACCTGACCAGGTTGAGTTCTTGGGGACAGGGGGCCCTTTCAGGGCAGATCTGAGCCAGGAGCAGCAGAGCTGCCCCTCTCTTGAACCCCTCAGACAGCAAGCTGCTGCTGAGGCTGCTGGGAAAGCTAGTGGTCCCCATACAGTGTATTGGGATTATGGACTCTTGTACTCAGAGTGTAGAGACCCCAAGCCTGGTGCCACAAGGAGGTTGGTTATACCTCTGAGGTTCAGGGGCTTCCTATTGACCCTAGCCCATGACATTCCCGTAGCAGGTCACCTGGGCCAGAACAAGACTTGGGACAGAATTGTCCCTCACTTTCACTGGCCCCACATGTCTGAAGACACCAAGGAGTTTTGTCGCTCCTGTGTAACCTGCCAGGCCAGTGGCAATGCAGGTGGCACTACAAAGGCCCCCTGATACCACTACCTGTGGTGGGGTTCCCTTTGAAAGGGTGGGGATTGACATTGTTGGTCCCATGGATCCCCAAACAGCATCTGGGCACAGGTTTATCCTGGTGGTAGTGGATCATGCCACCAGGTACCCAGGGGCTATTCCCCTAAGGACCACTACAGCACCTGTGGTGGCAAGGGCCCTCCTGGGAATTTTCTCAAGAGTGGGCTTCCCTAAGGAGGTTGTATCAGACAGGGGTGCTAACTTTATGTCTGGATACTTGAAAGCAATGTGGAAGGAGTGTGGAGTGACTTACAAGTTCACCACACCCTATCACCCACAATACAATGGTTTAGTTGAGAGATTCAACAAAACCTTGAAGGGCATGATTAAAGGGCTCCCAGAAAAGCTTAGGCGAAAATGGGACATCCTCTTGCCCTGCCTTTTATTTGCATTCAGGGAGGTGCCTCAAAAGGGGGTAGGCTACAGCCCTTTTGAACTTTTGTTTGGTCACCCTGTCAGGGGTCCATTGTGCTTGGTGAAGGAAGGATGGGAGTTACCTCTCAAGCCCCCAATGCAAGACATAGTGGACTATGTACTTGGTCTCCGCTCCCGGATGGCTGAGTACATGAAAAAGGCGACTAAAAACCTTGAGGCTAGCCAGGAACTTCAAAAAGCCTGGCATGACCAAAAGGCTGTACTGACTGTTTACCAGCCAGGACAGAAGGTATGGGTGTTGGAGCCAGTGGCCCCAGCAGCTCTCCAAGACAAATGGAGTGGACCCCATACCATTGTTGAACAGAAGGGTGAGGTTACCTACTTAGTAGACCTAGGAACACCCAGGAGTCCCCACAGGGTTCTCCATGTCAACAGGTTAAAACCATATGTGGACAGGGCAGACATGGGCTTGCTCATGGCTACTGATGAGGGACAGGGAGGAAGATAGTGACCCACTCCCTGACCTGCTCTCACAGAACCCTGATGATGGGTCAGTGGATGGTGAAGCCTTGGCAGGCAGCCTCACTACCCAGCAGCAGACTGATTGTAGACAGGTGCTCAATCAGTTCAGACACATGTTCTCACTGACACCCAGTCAGACCACCTGTTGCACTCATGAAGTGGACACTGGGGACAGTCTGCCTATTAAAAATAAGATTTATAGGCAACCTGACCATGTCAGGGACTGTATCAGGACAGAAGTCCAGAAAATGTTGGATTTGGGAGTTATTGAACCCTCAGATAGCCCTTGGGCTAGTCCAGTGGTCCTTGTGCCAAAACCTCACACCAATGGTGGGAAAAGAGAGATGAGGTTTTGTGTGGACTACAGGGGTCTCAATGCAGTCACTAGGACTGATGCCCATCCAATACCTAGGGCAGATGAGCTAATAGACACTTTTGCCTCAGCCAAGTATCTAAGCACATTTGACCAGACAGCTGGCTACTGGCAGATCAGACTAGCTGATGATGCAAAGCCAAAAACAGCATTCTCAACCCCTAGTGGGCATTATCAGTTTGTGGTGATGCCCTTTGGTCTGAAGAATGCACCTGCCACTTTTCAGAGGTTGGTGAATACAGTCCTTACAGGTCTGGAAGCCTATAGTGCAGCATATCTAGATGATATTGCTGTCTTTAGCTCCACCTGGGAGGATCACCTGGACCACCTCAGAAATGTTTTACAGGCCCTGCAGAAAGCAGGCCTGACTATCAAGGCCACCAAGTGCCAGATAGGGCAGAGTCAGGTTGTGTACCTGGGCCACCTTGTGGGTGGAGGCCAGGTTCAACCCTTGCAGAGCAAGATCCAGACCATCATGGACTGGACTGCTCCAACTACCCAGACTCAGGTGAGAGCCTTTTAGGCCTGACTGGGTACTATAGGAGATTTGTCAAGGGGTATGGATCAATAGTGACACCCCTGAATGACTTAACTTCCAAGAAAATGCCCAAAAAGGTTCAGTGGACAGCTAGCTGTCAAAAGGCATTTGATGACCTGAAGCAGGCCATGTGCACTGCTCCCATTCTACAGAGTCCTGATTACTCCAAGAAGTTCATTGTCCAAACAGATGCATCTGAATTGGGGGTAGGGGCTGTACTGTCACAATTGAATGATGAATGTCAGGATCAGCCAGTAGCTTTTATTAGCAGAAGGCTGAACCCTAGAGAGAAACGTTGGTCAGCCATTGAGAGGGAGGCCTTTGCTGTGGTCTGGGCTCTGAAGAAGTTGAGGCCATACTTGTTTGGTACTCACTTCCTTGTTCAAACAGACCATAAGCCCCTCTTATGGCTAAAACAAATGAAGGGTGAAAACCCCAAACTGCTTAGGTGGTCCATTTCCCTACAGGGGATTGACTTCACAGTGGAACATAGACCTGGTAGTAACCATGCCAATGCAGATGGACTCTCTAGGTACTTCCACTTAGAACATGAAGACTCAACTGGGCAAGGTTAGTTTAATGTCCCTACGTTTGGGGGGGTTGTGTAGGAGAGTAGGATCTGCTTCACATGGGTACCCCCACTTTTTGCTGATGCTTCACTGTTTTTCGACTTTAGTCTGACTGGGGCCCTGCTAATCAGGACCCCAGCCTAGCTGCTTCCTCTCTAAAATGGTTTCCATGTGCCTTAGGCACATCTCTGATTGGAATCTGGAGTGCCCTTGTCAGTCCCTAGTATATGGTATACTATGTACCCAGGGCATAGGTACCTCAGAGGCCTACCAGGGGCTGCAGCATGTATTGTGCCACCCCTGGAAGGCCAGCCAAAAGGACACCACAGGTCTGCTACTGCAGCCTGGGTAAGGTGGTGCATGCACCCCTTACTGTGATATAGGTTACCTATATCTCTACATACATACACACATATAAACCTAAAAGTAACTCCTATGGCAGGCCTTATCAATCCTGAAGGCAGAGTGCGTGGTTCCTATGTGAGAGTGTGCCCCTGCATGAGCAGGGCCCCTCTTCAGCGTTCGGAGACCCTTCTCTGATGCTGTTTGTAGTGCAGCCTGACCATATACTCTTAAGCGCATTATAACCTCGCGTTAAATGCTAACTTTGGGATGGCTGCACGGAAACATGTCGTGTTTGGTGTCAAACATCTTGGAATACTACCCCCCGCCAGTTCTGGCGGCGGGGGTAGCATTCCACCCTTCTAGAGGGAGAGACATGTACACACCGGCCTGCCCGGTAACTTCTTTCCAAGCCCTGGCATCACAAAATGGATGCCGCTGCCACAGACACTAGTCTGGCCTCCTGCTGCTGACCGAAACTCCGGCAGGGGAGGCCTGGACAATAGGTTTCCTGTCTCAGGGAGGTGTAACCACCTCCCCAGACAGGATAGTGTGTATTGGGGCTGGGCGGGAGCACTCTCTGGTGCTTTGAAGTCCTGCACTGGGGGCACAGTTGGTGTCCCTGTGCATATCCCATTTCAAACCGGCTCAGGGGCTTCCAGCCCCTGCTCTGGCGCGAAACTGGACAAAGGGAAAGGGGTGTAACCACCCCTCTGCCCTGACCCTCCCATAGGTGGGTCCCCAGAGTATGTCCAACCCCCTATCTTAGTATAAGTCTGGGACCCCAGTCCTTAGGACTTTACATTTACCTGGACGAAACTCTGACACAGAATCCTGGACCTTCGACGCTCTACTTCAAGATTAGAGGACTGAAGAATCTCCCTTGGGGTCAAGGAGTGACTCCCCTGCTTGGCAGGCACCAAAGAAGCAATTGTCCGGTCTGCATCGCCGAAGCTCCTGCCGGACGCCGAAGTTTTTGCATCACCAGAGGTGGATTTACAGACTTCCCCGAGGCTGCCCTGAGTCCCCAGTAAAGCTGAGGCCCGTAGCTGTTGTGGGTAACGTGGAACTGTGACCCCTGGACACCGAGCACATTTGCAAGTGCATCCTCTTCCTGGGCTTCCACAAAGTTGTGCTTTGGGCTGTGAGTAGCCCTTGCCTCCAGCACCGACTGCACCAAAGATCACTGGCCTCCACTCCACGAGTGTCCCGTGAGCCAGCTCCAAGTGCATCCACTCGAGGCTCCTTTGCAGTCGCTAGTCTGTTGGCTAGTAGGCCCTCCCGAAGGCCAATCTTATCCTGCTTGGGCTTTTCTGGTTGATTCAGACGTGCCCTGACTTACCCTTGCTGGGTGAGTCCCTCAGACCTTGCTGGTCTGCACCACCGTCCTTCATCTATTTCCACAAGACTTGCCGTTGCCAAGGCTTGTTGGGTCCAATCCGGTCGCCGACACCTCAGCAATCGACAGACATCATGGGACAGCTTGAATCCAGCTCCTGGTTGTCATTGATGCCTCCTGGACCTCGTGGCTGAAGAGTCAAGACAACTGTCAACCTACCTGAAGCACCCGACATTGGTGGGCATCCGCTCATCGCCTTCCTGGTCACTGGCTAGTGACCCAGAATCTGTCCCCTCTGCTTTCAGGTTCTTCAGATCTCCGATCCACCTTTGGATCCACCCGGACACTTTCCACTTGGTCGCCAGCAGCACTTTGCAGCAGATCGCCATTCAAATCGACGACGAAACCTGTAGGAGAGTAGGATCTGCTTCACATGGGTACCCCCACTTTTTGCTGATGCTTCACTGTTTTTCGACATTAGTCTGGCTGGGGCCCTGCTAATCAGAACCCCAGCCTAGCTGCTTCCTCTCTAAAATGGTTTCCATTTGCCTTAGGCACATCACTGATTGGGATCTGGAGTGCCCTTATAAGTCCCTAGTATATGGTATACTATGTACCAAGGGCATAGGTACCTCAGAGGCCTGCCAGGGGCTGCAGCATGTATTATGCCACCCCTGGAAGGCCATCCAAACTGACACCACAGGTCTGCTACTGCAGCCTGGGTAAGGTGGTGCATGCACCCCTTACTGTGATATAGGTTACCTATATCACTAAATACATACACACATATAAACCTATAAGTCACTCCTAAGGCAGGCCTTATCAATCCTAAAGGCAGAGTGCATGGTTCCTATGTGAGAGGGTGCCCCTGCATGAGCAGGGCCCTCTGCAGTGTTCGGAGACCATCTCTGATGCTGTTTGTAGTGCAGCCTGACCATATACTCTTAAGCGCATTATATCCTCGCGGTAAAATGCTAACTTTGGAATGGCTGCACCTAAACATGTCGTGTTTGGTGTCAAACATCTTGGAATACTACCCCCCGCCAATCCTGGCGGCGGGGGTAGCATTCCACCCTTCTAGAGGGAAAGACATGTTAACTCTGACTAGTCCGGTAACTTCTTTCCAGAGCCCTGGCATCACAAAATGGATGCTGCTGCCACAGACACGAGTCTGGCCTCCTGCTGCTGGACGAAACTCCGGCAGGGGAGGCCTGGACAATAGGTTTCCTGTCCCAGGGAGGTGTGACCACCTCCCCAGACAGGATAATGTGTATTGGGGCTGGGCGGGAGCACTTTCGGGTGCTTTGAAGTCCTGCACTGGGGGCACATTTGGTGTACCTAGTGCATACCCCAGTTCAAACCGGATCAGGGGCTTGCAGCCCCTGCTTTGGCGCGAACTGGACAAAGGGAAAGGGGTGTAGCCACCCCTCTGCCCTGACCCACCCATAGGTGGGGCCACAGAGTAGTCCAACCCCTATCTTTAGTATAAAGATAGGAACCCAGTCCTTAGGACTTTAGATTATCCCTGGACGAAACTCTGAAACTGAATCCTGGACCTTCGATGCTCTACTCACGAATAGAGGACAGAAGAATCTCCCTTGGGGTCAAGGAGTGACTCCCCTGCTTGGCAGGCACCAAAGAAGCATCTGTCCGGTTCACATTTCTGAAGCTCCCGTCGGACGCCGAAGTCATCGCATCACCAGAGGTGGATTCTCAGACTCCCCCGAGGCTACCCTGAGTCCCCAGCAAAGCTGAGGCCCGTGGCTATCGTGGGTGACTTGAGACCGTGACCCCTGGACACTGAGCACATTTGCAAGTGCATCCTCTTCTGGGTATCCCAAGAAGTCGTGCTTTGGGCTCCGAGTAGCCCTATCCTCCAGCACCACCTGCACCGAAGATCACTGGCCCCCACTCCACGAGTGTCCTGTAAGCCAGATCCACGTGCGGCGTCACAAGGCTCCTTTGCAGTCGCTAGCCCATTGGCTAGTAGCCCTTAACGAAGGCTAATCTTTTTCTAACTTGGCATCCTAGTTGCTCCAGGCCTGCCCTCACTTGCCGTCGCTGGGTGAGTTCCCCAGACCTTGCTGGTCTGCACCATCGACGATCTACATCTTCACCGAGACTTGCCGTTGCCAAGGCTTGTTGGGTCCAATCTGGTCGCCGACACCTCAGCACTCGACAGACATTGTGTACCAGCCGGAATCCTGCTCCTGGTCGCCGACAACGCCTCCTGGACCTCGTGGCTGAAGAGTCAAGACGACCGTCAACGCACCTGAAGCACTCGACATCGGTGGGCATCTGTCCATCGCCTTCCTGGTCACTGGCTAGTGACCCAGACTCTGTCCCCTCTGCTTTCAGGTTCTTCAGAACTCCAATCCACTCTTGGATCCACCCGGACACTTTTCTCTTGGTCGCCAGCAGCACTTTGCAGCAGATCGCCATTCGAATCGACGACGAAACCCGACCCCGAAAGGCACCTATGCACCCGGCTTCCCTGGGTGAGGTAACACGAGTACTCCGGTGCTCCCGTGGGTAGAGACTCTTCAAAGTCCTAGATCTCAAAGGGTTTGGTCCAAGTCCTCTTTTAAGTGTCCCTTTTCTCTAATTTCCCGATCACGACTTTCTCCATAGAAGTCAACGGCGTATCGCGGTTGTGTATTTACACTGCACGCGTCTCCCGTGGGTCCCCTGTGTCACTACCTTGGGTGGTTCCTTGTGGTCCAAGCACTTCTAGAGGCTCTAGGCCTAGTGTCTAGTTCAGTCGTGGTTCTTATACCACTTTATTGGTATATGGTTTGGTACGCCCCTAGGGCCCAAACGTGTATTTGTGCTATTACTGTGTTTAAATATCTTCTAACTTATGTACTTCGAACTCTAGCCTCATAAAGAGACTAGAGGGGTGTGTTTAGCAATAAATACATATATTTTGAATATATACCTGGTGTGGTGCTCTTTCATTTGATCACTCAAGAGATTATAGACTGGTAAAACAAGCTGCTTTACATTCCTTCAAGACTTAGCCTGAAGGCTGCTCTCCATAGCTACCACTAGGATAGCTTTCAATAAGGTTGTCTTTAACCTATCTCCAATAAGGGGTTGTTTGGACTGGTGCAAGGTGCCCACTATAATTAGTGGACAGCATATACCAGGCCAACTTCTCACATTGGTGTGCAGCGTGTGGGATTCCAGCTTGCTATTGTTTTACCAGATAATCTCAATTGAATTGATCAACTGAAAACCACTAAAGGTACCTAAGGTACATATAATTTAAGCTTAGAATACAGTAAGTTCTACTGAACTTAGAGTTGTGTGTTAAGGGACAGCACAACCCTTTCTACAACTCAAGAGACTTTAGTAGGCCACACTAGAATAGGTAGTGCATACACCACACCACACCACACTAGTAATGTCTTTAAGGGCAGGATCCAAAGAATCCTTGCAGGAAGCCATTGAGCTTCCACCCTCCAAGTATGATACACTCCCATTGTTGGAATTGAGAGCTTTATGCAACTTGAGAAAAATAAGGACAGGCCAAAGCCCCACCACCCAACACCTCAAGGAGTTGTTGGTGGCTTATGACCTTAGTAAGCCCTTGGGGACTGAAGGGGTAGGAGCTGAGGGTGGGGCAGAGGATGAGGTTGGGAATGGGGGTACCAGTACCCCCAGCCCCCCTCTGAAACTGGCCAGGAGGGCGACAATGGCCCTGACCTGGATAATCCAACCCCTCCTGAGGAAGAGGAAGAGGAGGATCAGAATGATGCACCCTTTGTCCCCCCAGGAAGGATTGTGAGTGTGCCCAGAAGGTCTAGATCTTCTTCTCAGGAGTCTAACCACTCTGGCACCTCAATAGGGAGCTCTGTCTCATCTCATAGGAGGGAATCCTCTCATGAGAGAAGAAAGAGGCTGGTTCAATATGAGGAAGCTCAGCTTGAACTCAAAAAGAAGCAACTAGCCATAGACAGGGAGTCCCTAGATCTCTTTAGAGAGAGAAGAAAGTTGGGACTAGAGTCCCATGGTGGCAGCCAGATCCCTAGAGATAGGGAAAGGTCCTATGACCATAGGAACCTGAGCAAGATTGTCCCTCCCTATCAGAATGGGGATGACATCCACAAGTGGATAACTGCTCTAGAGAGGGCCTGTAAGGTACAGAAGGTCCCTCAGGAGCAGTGGGCAGCAATCTTGTGGCTCTCCTTTGCTGACAAAGGTAGAGATAAGCTCCTCACTGTTAGAGAGGAGGATGCTGATAATTACAAGGTCTTGAAGAGTGCTCTTATTGATGGGTTTGGCCTAACCACTGAACAGTACAGGTTGAAGTTCAGAGATACCCAAAAAGCACAGACTCAAGACTGGGTAGACTATGTGGATTGTTCTGCCAAGGCTCTGGAAGGCTGGTTGATGGGCAGTAAGGTGTGTGACTTCTCAGGATTGTACAATCTGATAATGAGGGAGCAGATTCTTAATAACTGTCAAAATCAGCTGTTGCATCAATACCTGGTAGACTCTGATCTGACCTCTCCCCAAGAATTGGGAAAGAAGGCAGACAAATGGGTCAGAACCAGGGTGAAGCAGAAGGTACAGAACCAAGGTGGGGAAACCAAGAAGCAAGATGCTAAGAACTCTGACAAGGGTGGGGAGAAAGGTAAAGATCAAAAGTCTTCATCAGGCCCCCAAAAATCTTCTTCTGGTGGGGATTCACAGTCTACCAAAGGGAAAGGCCAAAGAAAACCATGGTGCAAGGTCTGTAAGCAAAAGACCCACTGGACCAGTGATTGCACCAAGTCCAAAGACTCCAGTCCAGCACCCACCAATGCCCCTAAGGCACCTGTTCCCCCTAGTACAGTTGGTGGGAGTGCTCCAGCCAAGGGTTTAGTAGGGTTCACCCTGGGTACTGAGTTGGGCTCTGACCTAGTCAGAGAACTGACTCAGGCTGTGTTAGTCTGTGATGGAGGCATGGATGTGACCTCCACTGTGAGTCCCAGTAATCTGGGCAAGTACAGACAACAGCCTTTAATCAATGGACGTGAGGCTTTGGCATTTAGGGACACAGGGGCAAGTGTCACAATGGTGACACAAGACCCTGTGAATCCTGGGCAAGTTATACTTGGTGAGATGTACCAAGTGACCAATGCTAGCAATGTCAGAACAGACCATACTCTGGCAGTTGTTAACTTCTCCTGGGGAGGGGTAACTGGCCTTAAGAAGGTTGTGGTAAGTGCAAACCTACCAGTCGAATGCTTGCTTGGCAATGACTTAGAGACTTCTGCTTGGGCAGAAGTGGAGCTCAGGACCCATGCAGAAATGCTGGGGATCCCTGCAGATGTGTTTGCTGTGACCAGGTCACAAGCCAAAATGTCTAGCACTGAACAGGCCTTGGATTCTGGAAGAATGGACCAAGTGCCTTCCAAGAGGAGGAGTAGTAGGGTTAAGGCAGTGCCTTCCCCTTGGCTCAGGAGGAAGAATCAGTCCCTTGAGGGGGATGATCTCAGCCCTGAAGAAGGAACTGTCCCAGAGGAACTTGAACCTGACCAGGTTGAGTTCTTGGGGACAGGGGGACCTTCTAGGGCAGATCTGAGCCAGGAGCAGCAGAGCTGCCCCTCCCTTGAACCCCTCAGACAGCAAGCTGCTGCTGAGGCTGCTGGGAAAGCTAGTGGTCCCCATACAGTGTATTGGGATGATGGACTCCTGTACTCAGAGAGTAGAGACCCCAAGCCTGGTGCTACCAGGAGGTTGGTTATACCTCTGAAGTTCAGGGGCTTCCTATTGACCCTAGCCCATGATATTCCCTTAGCAGGTCACCTGGGCCAGAACAAGACTTGGGACAGAATTGTCCCTCACTTTCACTGGCCCCACATGTCTGAAGACAGCAAGGAGTTTTGTCGCTCCTGTGTAACCTGCCAAGCCAGTGGCAAAGCAGGTGGCACTACAAAGGCCCCCTGATACCACTACCTGTGGTGGGGGTGCCCTTTGAGAGGGTAGGGATTGACATTGTTGGTCCCATGGATCCCCAAACAGCCTCTGGGCACAGGTTTATCCTGGTGGTAGTGGATCATGCCACCAGGTACCCAGAAGCTATTCCCCTCAGGACCACTACAGCACCTGTGGTGGCAAGGGCCCTCCTGGGAATCTTCTCAAGAGTGGGCTTTCCTAAGGAGGTAGTCTCAGACAGGGGTGCTAACTTCATGTCTGGGTACTTAAAAGCAATGTGGAAGGAGTGTGGAGTGACTTATAAGTTCACCACACCCTATCACCCACAATGCAATGGTTTAGTTGAGAGATTCAACAAAACCTTGAAGGGCATGATTAAAGGGCTCCCAGAAAAGCTTAGGCGTAGATGGGACATACTCTTGCCCTGCCTTTTATTCGCATATAGGGAGGTGCCTCAGAAGGGGGTTGGTTACAGCCCTTTTGAACTTCTGTTTGGCCACCCTGTGAGGGGTCCACTGTGCTTGGTGAAGGAAGGATGGGAGTTACCTCTCAAGCCCCCAAAGCAAGATATAGTGGACTATGTACTTGGTCTCCGCTCCAGGATGGCTGAGTACATGAAAAAGGCAACCAAAAACCTTGAGGCTAGCCAGGAACTTCAAAAGGCCTGGCATGACCAAAAGGCTGTTCTGACTGTTTACCAGCCAGGACAGAAGGTGTGGGTGTTGGAGCCAGTGGCCCCAGCAGCTCTCCAAGATAAATGGAGTGGACCCCACACTATTGTTGAGCAGAAGGGTGAGGTCACTTACTTAGTAGACCTAAGAACACCCAGGAGTCCCCACAGGGTTCTCCATGTCAACAGGTTAAAACCATATGTGGACAGGGCAAACATGGGCTTGCTCATGGCTACTGATGAAGGGCAGGAGGAAGAGAGTAACCCACTCCCTGACCTGCTCTCACAGAACCCTGACGATGGGTCAGTTGATGGTGTAGCCTTGGCAGGCAGCCTCACTACCCAGCAACAAACTGATTGCAGGCAAGTCCTCAATCAGTTTAGACATATGTTTTCACTGACACCCAGTCAGACCACCTGGTGCACTCATGAAGTAGACACTGGGGACAGTCTGCCTATTAAAAATAAGATTTATAGGCAACCTGACCATGTCAGGGACTGTATCAGGACTGAAGTCCAGAAAATGTTGGATTTGGGAGTTATTGAACCCTCAGATAGCCCTTGGGCTAGTCCAGTGGTCCTTGTACCAAAACCTCACACCAGTGGTGGAAAAAGAGAGATGAGGTTTTGTGTGGACTACTGGGGTCTCAATGCAGTCACTAGGACTGATGCCCATCCAATACCAAGGGCAGATGAGCTCATAGATACTTTGGCCTCAGCCAAATATCTCAGCACATTTGACTTGACAGCTGGCTACTGGCAGATCAGACTAGCTGATACTGCAAAGCCCAAAACAGCATTCTCAACCCCTAGTGGGCATTATCAATTTGTGGTAATGCCCTTTGGTCTGAAGAATGCACCTGCCACTTTCCAGAGGCTGCTGAATACAGTTCTCACAGGTCTGGAAGCCTATAGTGCAGCATATCTAGATAATATTGCTGTCTTTAGCTCCACCTGGGAGGATCACCTGGTCCACCTCAGGAATGTTTTACAGGCCCTGCAAAAGGCAGGCCTGAATATCAAGGCCACTAAGTGCCAGATAGGGCAGAGTCAGGTTGTGTACCTGGGCCACCTTGTGGGTGGAGGCCAGGTTCAACCTTTGCAGAGCAAGATCCAGACTATCATGGACTGGACTGCTCCCACTACCCAGACTCAGGTGAGAGCCTTCTTAGGCCTGACTGGGTACTATAGGAGATTTGTCAAGGGGTATGGATCAATAGTGACACCCCTGAATGACTTAACTTCTAAGAAAATGCCCAAAAAGGTTCAGTGGACAGTTAGCTGTCAAAAGGCATTTGATGACCTGAAGCAGGCCATGTGCACTGCTCCCATTCTACAGAGTCCTGATTACTCCAAGAAGTTCATTGTTCAAACTGATGCATCTGAATTGGGGGTAGGGACTGTACTGTCACAATTGAATGAAGAAGGTCAGGATCAGCCAGTAGCTTTTATTAGCAGAAGGCTGACCCCTAGAGAGAAACGTTGGTCAGCCATAGAGAGGGAGGCCTTTGCTGTGGTCTGGGCTCTGAAGAAGTTGAGGCCATACTTGTTTGGTACACACTTCCTGGTTCAGACAGACCATAAGCCCCTCTTATGGCTAAAACAAATGAAGGGTGAAAACCCCAAACTGCTTAGGTGGTCCATTTCCCTACAGGGGATGGACTTTACAGTGGAACATAGACCTGGGAGTAACCATGCGAATGCAGACGGACTCTCTAGGTATTTCCACTTAGAACATGAAGACTTAACTGGGCAAGGTTAGTTTAATGTCCCTACGTTTGGGGGGTTGTGTAGGAGAGTAGGATCTGCTTCACATGGGTACCCCCACTTTTTGCTGATGCTTCACTGTTTTTCGACATTAGTCTGGCTGGGGCCCTGCTAATCAGAACCCCAGCCTAGCTGCTTCCTCTCTAAAATGGTTTCCATGTGCCTTAGGCACATCACTGATTGGGATCTGGAGTGCCCTTATAAGTCCCTAGTATATGGTATACTATGTACCAAGGGCATAGGTACCTCAGAGGCCTGCCAGGGGCTGCAGCATGTATTATGCCACCCCTGGAAGGCCATCCAAACTGACACCACAGGTCTGCTACTGCAGCCTGGGTAAGGTGGTGCATGCACCCCTTACTGTGATATAGGTTACCTATATCACTAAATACATACACACATATAAACCTATAAGTCACTCCTAAGGCAGGCCTTATCAATCCTAAAGGCAGAGTGCATGGTTCCTATGTGAGAGGGTGCCCCTGCATGAGCAGGGCCCCTCTGCAGCGTTCGGAGACCATCTCTGATGCTGTTTGTAGTGCAGCCTGACCATATACTCTTAAGCGCATTATATCCTCGCGGTAAAATGCTAACTTTGGAATGGCTGCACCTAAACATGTCGTGTTTGGTGTCAAACATCTTGGAATACTACCCCCCGCCAATCCTGGCAGCGGGGGTAGCATTCCACCCTTCTAGAGGGAAAGACATGTTAACTCTGACTAGTCCGGTAACTTCTTTCCAGAGCCCTGGCATCACAAAATGGATGCTGCTGCCACAGACACGAGTCTGGCCTCCTGCTGCTGGACGAAACTCCGGCAGGGGAGGCCTGGACAATAGGTTTCCTGTCCCAGGGAGGTGTGACCACCTCCCCAGACAGGATAATGTGTATTGGGGCTGGGCGGGAGCACTTTCGGGTGCTTTGAAGTCCTGCACTGGGGGCACATTTGGTGTCCCTGTGCATACCCCAGTTCAAACCGGATCAGGGGCTTGCAGCCCCTGCTTTGGCGTGAACTGGACAAAGGGAAAGGGGTGTAGCCACCCCTCTGCCCTGACCCACCCATAGGTGGGGCCACAGAGTAGTCCAACCCCTATCTTTAGTATAAAGATAGGAACCCAGTCCTTAGGACTTTAGATTATCCCTGGACGAAACTCTGAAACTGAATCCTGGACCTTCGACGCTCTACTCACGATTAGAGGACAGAAGAATCTCCCTTGGGGTCAAGGAGTGACTCCCCTGCTTGGCAGGCACAAAAGAAGCATCTGTCCGGTTCGCATTTCTGAAGCTCCCGTTGGACGCCGAATTCATCACATCACCAGAGGTGGATTTTCAGACTTCCCTGAGGCTACCCTGAGTCCCCAGCAAAGCTGAGGCCCGTGGCTATCGTGGGTGACTTGAGACCGTGACCCCTGGACACCGAGCACATTTGCAAGTGCATCCTCTTCTGGGTCTCCCAAGAAGTCGTGCTTTGGGCTCTGAGTAGCCCTATCCTCCAGCACCTCCTGCACCGAAGATCACTGGCCCCCACTCCACGAGTGTCCTGTAAGCCAGATCCACGTGTGGCGTCACGAGGCTCCTTCGCGGTCGCTAGCCCGTTGGCTAGTAGCCCTTAACGAAGGCCAATCTTTTTCTAACTTAGCATCCTGGTTGCTCCAGGCCTGCCCTCACTTACCCTTGCTGGGTGAGTTCCCCAGACCTTGCTGGTCTGCACCATCGACGATCTACATCTTCACTGAGACTTGCCGTTGCCAAGGCTTGTTGGGTCCAATACGGTCGCCGACACCTCAGCACTCGACAGACATCGTGTGCCAGCCCGAATCCTGCTCCTGGTTACCGACAACGCCTCCTGGACCTCGTGGCTGAAGAGTCAAGACGACTGTCAATGCACCTGAAGCACTCGACATCGGTGGGCATCTGTCCATCACCTTCCTGGTCACTGGCTAGTGACCCAGACTCTGTCCCCTCTGCTTTCAGGTTCTTCAGAACTCCGATCCACTCTTGGATCCACCCGGACACTTTTCTCTTGGTCGCCAGCAGCACTTTGCAGCAGATCGCCATTCGAATCGACGACGAAACCCGACCCCGAAAGGCACCTATGCACCCGGCTTCCCTGGGTGAGGTAACACGAGTACTCCGGTGCTCCCGTGGGTAGAGACTCTTCAAAGTCCTAGATCTCAAAGGGTTTGGTCCAAGTCCTCTTTTAAGTGTCCCTTTTCTCTAATTTCCCGATCACGACTTTCTCCATAGAAGTCAACGGCGTATCGCGGTTGTGTATTTACACTTCACGCGTCTCCCGTGGGTCCCCTGTGTCACTACCTTGGGTGGTTCCTTGTGGTCCAAGCACTTCGAGAGGCTCTAGGCCTAGTGTCTAGTTCAGTCGTGGTTCTTATACCACTTTATTGGTATATGGTTTGGTACGCCCCTAGGGCCCAAATGTGTATTTGTGCTATTACTGTGTTTAAATATCTTCTAACTTATGTACTTCGAACTCTAGCCTCATAAAGAGACTAGAGGGGTGTGTTTAGCAATAAATACATATATTTTGAATATATACCTGGTGTGGTGCTCTTTCATTTGATCACTCAAGAGATTATAGACTGGTAAAACAAGCTGCTTTACATTCCTTCAAGACTTAGCCTGAAGGCTGCTCTCCATAGCTACCACTAGGATAGCTTTCAATAAGGTTGTCTTTAACCTATCTCCAATAAGGGGTTGTTTGGACTGGTGCAAGGTGCCCACTATAATTAGTGGACAGCATATACCAGGCCAACTTCTCACAAAACCCAACCCCGAAAGGCACCTATGCACCCGGCTTCCCTGGGTGAGGTAACACGAGTACTCCGGTACTCCCGTGGGTATAGACTCTAGAACGACCCAGTTCTGAAAGGGTTTGCTCCAAGTCCTCCTCTAAGTGTCCCTTTTCTTTAAAATTCCAACTGCGACCTTCCCCATAGAAGTCAACGGCGATTCGCAGCTGTGTTATCACACTGCACGCGTCCCCCGTGGGTCCCCTGTGTCACTACCTTGGGTGGTTCCTTGTGGTCCAAGCACTTCTACAGGCTCTAGGCCTTGTGTCTAGCTCAGTCGTGGTTCTTATACCACTTTATTGGTATGTGGTTTGGTACGCCCCTAGGGCACAAACGTGTATTTGTGCTATTACTGTTGATAACTGACTCATAACTTATGTACTTCGAACTCTAGCCTCATAAAGAGACTAGAGGGGTGTGTTTAGCAATAAATACATATATTTTGAATATATACCTGGTGTGGTCCTCTTTCATTTGGTCACTCAAGAGATTATAGACTGGTAAAACAAGCTGCTTTACATTCCTTCAAGACTTAGCCTGAAGGCTGCTCTCCATAGCTACCACTAGGATAGCTTTCAATAAAGGTTGTCTTTAACCTATCTCCAATAAGGGGTTGTTTGGACTGGTGCAAGGTGCCCACTATAATTAGTGGACAGCATTTACCAGGCCAACTTCTCACACCCCTCTTGCCTCTTTCTTCACCCTTCTTTCCTCTTTCTGCTCGTCTCTTGCCTCTTACTGAAGTTCCCTTGCCTCCTTCTGCACCTCTGTTACTTCTTTCTGCACTTCTCTTGCCTCTTTCTGAACCCCTCTTGACTATTTCTGCACCTCACTTGCTTCTTTTTGTACCTCTAATGATTCTTTTTGCACTCCTCTTGCCTCTTTCTGCACCCCTCTTCCCTCTTTTTGCACCTCTCTTGCCTCTTTCTTCACCTCTGTTGATTATTTCTGCACTTATCTTGCTTCTTTCTGCACCTTTATTGCTTCTTTGTGTACCTCTATTGCTTCTTTCTGTACCCCTCTTCTCTCTTTCTGCATCCCTCTTCCCTCTTTCTGCACCTCTCCTCCCTGTTTCTGCACCTCTCCTGCCTGTTTCTGCACCTCTGTTGCCTCTTTCTGCCCCTCTGTTGCCTCTTTCTTCCCCTCTCCTGCCTCTTTCTGCATCTCTGTTGCCTCTTTCTGCACCCCTGTTCCCTATTTTTGCACCTCTTTTGCCTGTTTCTACACCTCTCTTGCCTCTTTCTGCAGTTCTCTTTCCCCTTTCTGCACTTCTCCTGCCTCTTTCTCTGCACCTCACTTGCCTCTTTCTGCACTTCTCTTGCTTTTTTGCTCCACCTCTCTTGCTTCTTTCCCCAACTCTCTCGTCTCTTTTATAACTTCTATTGGTTCTTTCTATAACTCTGTTGCTTCTTTTAGTATTTCTCTTGCCTCTTTCTGCACTTCTTTTGCCTGTTTCTGCACCTCTGTTGCCTCTTTCTTCAGCTCTCTTGCCTCTTTCTTCATCCCTGTTCCCTCTTTCTGCACCTCTATTGCCTCTTTCTGCAGATCTCTTGCCTCTTTCTGCACCTCTGTTGCATCTTTCTGCACTTCTCTTTCCTCTTTATGCACCACTCTTGCCTCTTTCTGCACCTCTGTTGGTTCATTCTGTTCTACTCTTGCATTTTTCAGCACCTCTCTTGCATTTTTCAGCACCTCTCTTGCCTCTTTCCTCACCCCTCTTTCCTCTTTCTGCAACTCTCTTGCCTCTTTCTGCACCCCTCTTGCCTCTTTCTGCACCTGTCCTGCTTGTTTTTGTACCTCTCTTTTGCTTCTTTCTGCACATCTCTTGCCTCTTTCTGCACCCCTTTTGCCTGTTTCTATACCTCACTTGCCTCTTTCTGTACCTCACTTGCCTCTTTCTGCACTTCCCTTTCATTTTTCTACACCTCTCTTGTTTCTTTCTGCAACTCTCTTGTCTCTTTCATCACTTATCTTGCTTATTTCTACACCTCTGTTGCTTCTTTCAGCACTTCTGTTGCCTCTTTATGAACCTCTCAATCCTCTTTCTGCACCTCTCAAGCCTCTTTCTGCACCTCACTTGCTTCTTTCTGAACCTCTCTTGCCTCTTTCTGCACCCCTTATTCCCTCTTTCTGTACCTCTTTTGCCTCTTCTTGCATCCCTGTTCCATCTTTCTGCCCCTCTCCTGCCTGTTTTGCTCTCTCTTGCCTCTTTCTGTACTTATTTTGCTTCTTTCTGCACCTCTCTTGCTTCTTTCTGCACCCCACTTGCCACTTTCTGCACCCTTCTCTACTTCTTGTGCACCTCTCTTGACTCTTTCAGTACATCTCTTGCCTCTTTCTGTTGTTCTCTTGCCTCATTCTGCACCTCTTTTGCTTCTTTCTGCATTTCTCCTGCCTCTTGCTGCACCCCGCTTGCCTCTTTCTGCACCTCTCTTGGTTCTTTATGCACTGCTCTTGCTTCTTTCTGCACCTCTCTTGCAAATATCTGTACCCCTTTTGCCTCTTTATGTACCCCTTTTTAACTCTTTCTGCACCTCTCTTGTCTTTGTCTGCACCTCTTTTCCCTCTTTCTGCAACTCACTTGTCTCTTTCATCACTTATCGTGCTTCTTTCTACACCTCTGTTGCTTCTTTAAGTACTTCTGTAGCCTCTTTCTGCACTTCTCTTGCCTGTTTCTGCACCTCCTTGAATCTTTACACACCTCTGTTGCTTCTTTCTGTACCCCTCTTGCCTCTTTCTACTCCCTTCTTCCTTATTTCTGTACCTCTCTTGCCTCTTTTTGTAGCCCTGTTCCCTCTTTCTGCAGCTCTCCTGCCTGTTTCTGCACCTATCTTGCTTCTTTCTGCACCCCTCTTGCCTCTTTCGGCACCCTTTCTTCACTCTTTGTGCACCTCTCTTGCCTCTTTCTGCACATCTCTTGCCTCTTTCTGCAGTTCTCTTGCCTCTTTCTGCACCTCCTTTGCTTTTTCTGCACTTCTCTTGCCTCTTGCTGAAGCCCTCTTGCCTCTTTCTGCACCTCTGTTTGTTCTTTCTGCACTGCTCTTGCTTTTTTCTGTACCTCTCTTGCCTCTTTCTGCACCACTCTTGCCTCTTTCTGCACCCTTATTAAATCTTTTTCCACCTCTCTTGCCTCTGACTACACCCCTGTTTCCTCTTTCTGTACCTCTTTTTCCTGTTTCTGCAACTCGCTTGCCCCTTTTTACAGTTCTCGTGCCTCCTTATGCACCTCTGTTGCTTCGTTCTGCACTTCTCTTGTCTCTTTTTGCACCCCTCTAGCCTCTCTCTGCACCCCTGTTGCCTCTTTCTGCACTTCTCTTTCTTTTTTCTGTACTTTTCTTGCTTCTTTCTGCATCCCTCTTGCCTCTTTCTGCACCTCTCTTGCCTATTTCTGTATCTCTCTTGCCTATTTCTGCACTTCTCTTGCCCCTTTCTGCACCTCTCTTGTTTCTTTCTTTTCTCCTGTTGCCTCTTTTTCCACTCGTCTTCCCATTTGCTGCACCACTCTTGCCTCTTTCTGTACCCCTATTGCCTCTTTCTGCATTTATCCTCCCTCTTTCTTCACATTTGTTACTCTTTCTGCACCTCTCTTGTTTTTTATGCACTTCTCTTGCTTCTTTATGTACTTCTCTCACCTCTTTCTGTACTCAAATGGGAAGTGCAAGCTGTCAAGTTTAAAGGTCTGTGTGCTCTTGTGACTGAGGTGTATTTCTACTTGTATATGTGTTCTCACATGTGTTATGCATCTGAAGATGGTAGCTTAAAAAGTGGGTAGATTCTCCTATAGGTGGTTAAATGTTCTCAGTTCTGCTCTGTCATTCAGTTGCACAGGCAGACATGTCTTATGTATATAGGTGTTATAGACCCCCTCAAATATACTATTGAATACCCATGTACCCTGTATTATGAGCATAAGGAAATACAAACACCTTTTTGTACACATATTTACAGAGTATGCTGTTTGAAACACAGGTATTCAAGTATTTGTATGTTTATTTTTATGTAACATGTCACAAGGTAAAAGCAAAGACACATGCATGCATAACTTCACAAACTTGGTCAGACTTACAACAGTGATATGCTTAGGATTGCTGTTTTATATTTGATAGGCCTAACAGTCTGAGCAGTCGATTATTAGTGATCCTTCAAGAGAAAAGTGAGGGTTAAGACATCTTGGGAGAAGGATTAGTGAATAGGCTTCTTTGTATGAGTCTGTTGTAAGGTACAGTCAAAGTAGACTTCTTTGGGCACTTCTCTTGCTTCTTTCTGTACCTTTCTTCCTCTTTCTGGACTTCTGTTGCCTCTTTCTGCATTTTTCTTGCTTCTTTCTGCACCTTTCTTCCTCCTTCTGCACCTCTCTTACCTCTTTCTGCACTTCCCCTGCTTCTTTCTGTGCCATTCTTCCTCCTTCTGCATATGTCCTACTTATGTAGGCATAGTTAGAAATTGGCATTTTAAAAACCTTAGAAATTCACTGAAAAAAACAGAGGTTTCAGGGACGTTATAGTTAGGAATTAGCATTTAAAAACCCTTAGAAATTCACTGAAAAAAACACAGGTTTCAGGTACATTATAGTTAGGCTGACATTTCACTTGTACAAAACCAGAGAAATTCAGCCATTATAGTTGGCTGAGCTAACTATAACTTGCGCCCCTGCAATGCACTGCTGATGATGTCACATATTACATCACTCATGACATGGTCAGTGACATCACTGAGGACATCACTGATGACATCTCAAATGACATCACTGATGGCATCACTGATTACATCATCCACTTAATATCTGATACACCTCTTCACACCCTAATATAACCTTTCATTCAACCACACTAAAATACAGACTACCATTCTTGAAACCATAGAGACACTAATACAAGTTAGTACATACCAACTCACTGATTCATAGGTGTACATACATCCACTGACTCACTCATACAGTCACTCATTCACGCGCTCACTCATCTATACAGCCACTGATATATGCAATCATATACCCATACAGGCACTCACATGCTGCTACTCACCCAGAGAGTTACTCACACACCTAGTCAGTCACACAGAGAATCAATCGCATTGCCATTTACTCACCTATATAGTTATACACACACCACCTCACTTATTCATACAGTTACTACACATACCTACTCTCTTATACAGTCACTGACACAAGCACACACTCATCCATACAGTCACTCTCTCAATCCTCACTCTCACATATAGTCACTTATATACTCCAACAATCACATATACTGCCTTGCACATATGTAGTTACTCACACATATACCACTTTGATATCCACTCACTCACGAACACAGCCATACACACCCTCACTCACCCATACAGCCCCTTGCACACACACTCATGAACCCATATACCCAGTGAATCACTCCCTCACACATCCATGCAGGGGGTTACACAACCCACCACCCACCCACACAGACACTCAGGGACCCATACAGGTACTCAGACAATCAATCATTAACCCATATAGACACTCATGTAGCTACTCACCAACCCATGCAGCCACTTACACGCCCACTGACAGACACAGACATTCGCATAGATTAGTCATTCACCCATGCATTCACTAGAACATTTTCAATAACTAACTTATACAGTCAATCATGCATCCACTAAATCATCCATTGTGACACTCATACAGCCACTCATTCTTCAATACACCTTGGCTCATATATATATATATATATATATATATATATATATATATATTCACTGAAAAAACCATAGGTTTCAGACACGTTATAGTTAGAAATTAGCATTTAAAAAACCTTTGAAATTCACTGAAAAAACCATAGGTTTTAGGGACAGTTATAGTTAGTTGGACATTTCACTCGTACAAAACCATAGAAATTCCCCCGTTATAGTTAGTTCAGCTAACTATAACTCGCGCCCCGCAATGCACTGCTGATGACGTCACATATTACATCACTCATGACATGGTCAGTGACATCACTGATGACATCACTGATGACATCTCAAATGACATCACTGATGACATCACTGATGACATCATCCAGTGACTGTGTGTTTCTGTAAAGTTTAAATATGTTTAATATATATAGGGAAAGGCGTATTGAAGAATGAGTGGGTGTATAAGTGTCTGAATGGATGATTTAGTACGTGAGTGACTGACTCTACAAGTGAGTGATTAAATGTATCTTACTGAATGCATGGGTTAGTGACTAAACTGTGTGAATGTCTGTATCCGTCTGTCTGTTTGTTTGTAAGCGGCTGCATGGCTTTCTGAATAGCTACATGAGTGTCTACATGGGTTATTGATTGATTGTCTGAGTATCTGTATGGGTGCCTGAGTGTTTGTGTGGGTGGGGTGTGTGTGAGTCTGTGCATAGATGTGTGAGTTGGTGATTCACTGGGTGCATGGTTTCAAGAGTGCATCTGTGATGGACTGTATGGGTGGGTGAGTGTGTGTATGGGTGTGTTAGTGATTGAATGTATATCTCTGTGGTACATGTGTGAGTAACTACATATGTGAAAGGCAGTATATATGTGTGTTGGAGTATATAAATGGCTATAAGTGAGAGTGTGTGATTGTGAGAGTGGCTGTATGGATGAGTGTGTACTTGTATCAGTGATTGTATAAGAGCGTAAGAATGTAAGTGAGCTGGTGTGTGTATAACTGTATAGGTGAGTAAATGGGTGTGTGATTAAGTTTTTTGCATGACTGACTAGGTGTGTGAGTACCTCTATGGATGAGTGGCGGTGTGTGAGTGTTTATATAGGTGTATGAGTGCATATGATAGTCCTGTACTGAGTGACTAAGTATGAGTGACTGTACGGGTGAGTGAGTGGATGTGTGTATAGACCTAAGAATCAGTGAGTGGGTATGTAGTTTTTGGTGTTGGAGTGTCTATGGTTTTGAGAATGGCAGTCTGTAATTTAGAGTGGGTGTATCAAAAGTTATATTAGGGTGTGAGAAGATGCATGAAATTATCACATGGATGATGTCATCAGTGATGTCATTTGAGATGTCATCAGTGATGTCACTGACCATGTCATGAGTGATGTAATATGTGACGTCATCAGCAGTGCATTGCGGGGCGCGAGTTATAGTTAGCTGAACTAACTATAACGGGGAATTTCTATGGTTTTGTACGAGTGAAATGTCCAACTAACTATAACTGTCCCTAAAACCTATGGTTTTTTCAGTGAATTTCAAAGGTTTTTTAAATGCTAATTTCTAACTATAACGTGTCTGAAACCTATGGTTTTTTCAGTGAATTTCAAAGGTTTTTTAAATGCTAATTTCTAACTATAACGTGCCTGAAACCTATGATTTTTTAAGTGAATTTCAAAGGTTTTTTTAAATGCTAGTTTCTAACTATGCCTACAGAGGTAGGACATGTGAAGAAAGAAGAAAAAACGCACAGAAAGAAGCAAAAGATGTGCAGAAAGAACCAACAGAGGAGCACAAAGAGGCCTTGTTGCAAAATCATCCTGTGCCCACAACTTTTTCAGACGGGTACTGGTGGTAACTGACTCTGACTAACCAGAGCCAGTGCTATGCTAAAAGACACTTAGAATACAGTGAAAACACCTACATACACTAGGGAACACTATGCGTTGGGGTACCCCTGTGATTAGCATGACCTCCTCTGCAAGTCCCTAGTACATAATAGGGCAGGGGGATTAAAACTACCTCTTAAAACGCGCTACAGGGCGCGTTTGCACAGTGGTGAAGGGAGGGGGGCCTGAGGTGACATGTGTGCAAACGCACCCCGTGGCGCGTTTTAAGTTGCGGGATTAAGTCCCCTTGAATTCTGAGGGTCCCTGAGGCCCAACTAGCCCCCCAGGTACCTACAGTTAGGACCACAGAGCTGAGTTGCAGAGAGGCGTTCCGAGGCCACGCACCTTTTTTCACCTCTCTGCAACGCAACTCTGTTGTGCTTACTGAAGGTACCTGGTGGGCTAGTTGGCCCCGAGGGTCCCTCAGGATTCAAAGGGAATTAATTCCCCAACTTAAAACGCACCACAGGGCGTGTTTGCGCACATGTCATCTGAGGCCCCGCCCCCTCCCTTCACCACTGTGCAAACGCGCCCCGTGGTGCGTTTTAAGTTGGGGGATTAGGTCACCTTGAATCCTGAGGGTCCCTGGGGCTCAACTAGCCCACTAGGAACTTCCAGTAAGCACCACAGGCCTGCGTTGCAACGCCTGTAACAAATTGTGCAGTTGTGTTTAGGTAGTGAAGAGGGTCGTGCTGGGGGTAGTGTTTTAGTGTTTAGGGTAGTGCAGTGGTGTTTGTGAAGTGTAGAGGGTCATGCTGGGGGTAGATTTAGGGTTTAGGGTAGTGCAGTGGTGTTTGGGTAGTGTAGGGAGTCGTGCTGGGGGAGTGTTTTAGGGTTTAGGGTAGTGCAGTGGTGTTTGGGTAGTGTAGGGGGTCGTGCTGGGGGTAGTGTTTTAGGGTTTAGGGTAGTGCAGTGGTGTTTGGGTAGTGTAGGGGGTCGTGCCGGGGGTAGTGATTTAGGGTAGTGCAGTGGTGTTTGGGTAGTGTAGGGGGTTCTGCTGGGGGTAGTGTTTTAGGGTTTAGGTTAGTGCGGTGGTGTTTGGGTAGTGTAGGGGTACTGCTGGGGGTAGTGTTTTAGGGTTTAGGGTAGTGCAGTGGTATTTGTGTAGTGTAGGGGGTAGTGTTTTAGGGTTTAGGGTAGTGCAGTGGTGTTTGTGTAGTGTAGGAGGTCGTGTTTTAGGGTTTAGGGTAGTGCAGTGGTCTTTGGGTAGTGTAGGGAGTCGTGCAGGGGTAGTGTTTTAGGGTTTAGGGTAGTATAGGGGGTCATGCGGGGGGTAGTGTTTTAGGGATTAGGGTAGTGCATTGGTGTTTTGGTAGTGTAGGGGGTCATGCGGGGGTAGTGTTTTAATGTTTAGGGCAGTGCAGTGGTGTTTGGGTAGTGTAGGGGGTCGTGCTGGGGGAGTGTTTTAGGGTTTAGGGCAGTGCAGTGGTGTTCGGGTAGTGTAGGGGGTCGTGCTGGGGGAGTGTTTTAGGGTTTAGGGCAGTGCAGTGGTGTTCGGGTAGTGTAGGGGGTCGTGCTGGGGGAGTGTTTGAGGGTTTAGGGCAGTGCAGTCGTGTTCGGGTAGTGTAGGGGGTTGTGCTGGGGGTAGTATTTTAGGGTTTAGGGTAGTGCAGTGGTGTTCGGGTAGTGTAGGGGGTCGTGCTGGGGTAGTGTTCTAGGGTTTAGGGCAGTGCAGTGGTGTTTGGGCAGTGTAGGGGGTAATGCTGGGGGTGGTGTTTTAGGGTTTAGGGCAGTGCAGTGGTGTTCGGGCAGTGTAGGGGGTCATGCTGGGGGTGGTGTTTCAGGGTTTAGGGCAGTGCAGTGGTGTTCGGGCAGTGTAGGGGGTGGTGTTTCAGGGTTTAGGGCAGTGCAGTGGTGTTCGGGCAGTGTAGGGGGTCGTGCAGGGGGTGGTGTTTCAGGGTTTAGGGCAGTGGTGTTCGGGCAGTGTAGGGGGTCGTGCTGGGGGTGGTGTTTCAGGGTTTGGGGCAGTGCAGTGGTGTTCGAGCAGTAAAGGGGGTCATGCTGGGGGTGGTGTTTCAGGGTTTAGGGCAGTGCAGTGGTGTTCGGGCAGTGTAGGGGGCGGTGCAGGGGGTGGTGTTTCAGGGTTTAGGGCAGTGCAGTGGTGTTCGGGCAGTGTAGGGGGTGCTGCAAGGGGTGGTGTTTCAGGGTTTAGGGCAGTGCAGTGGTGTTCGGGCAGTGTAGGGGGTCGTGCTGGGGCTGGTGTTTCAGGGTTTAGGGCAGTACAGTGGTGTTCGGGCAGTGTAGGGGGTCGTGCTGGGGCTGGTGTTTCAGGGTTTAGGGCAGTGCAGTGGTGTTCGGGCAGTGTAGGGGGTTGTTCTGGGGCTGGTGTTTCAAGGTTTAGGGCAGTGCAGTGGTGTTCGGGCAGTGTAGGTGGTCGTGCTGGGGCTGGTGTTTCAGGGTTAAGGGCAGTGCAGTGGTGTTCGGGCACTGTAGGGGGTCATGCTGGGGCTGGTGTTTCAGGGTTTAGGGCAGTGCAGTGGTGTTCGGGCAGTGTAGGGGGTCTTGCTGGGGCTGGTGTTTCAGAGTCTAGGGCAGTGCAGTGGTGTTCGGGCAGTGTAGGGGGCTTGCTGGGGCTGGTGTTTCAGGGTTTAGGACAGTGCCGTGGTGTTCGGGAAGTGTAGGGGGTCGTGCTGGGGGTGGTGTTTCAGGGTTTAGGGCAGTGCAGTGGTGTTTGGGCAGTGTAGGGGGTCATGCTGGGGCTAGTGTTTCAGGATTTAGGGCAGAGCAATGGTGTTCAGGCAGTGTAGGGGGTTTTGCTGGAGGTGGTGTTTCAGGGTTTAGGGCAGTGCAGTGGTGTTCATGCAGTGTAGGGGGTGGTGTTTCAGGGTTTAGGGCAGTGGTGTTCCAGCAGTGTAGGGGGTCTTGCTGGGGTTGATGTTTCAGGGTTTAGGGCAGTGCAGTGGTGTTCGGGCAGTGTAGGGGGTCGTGCTGGGGGTGATGTTTCAGGGTTTAGGGCAGTGCAGTGGTGTTCGGGCAGTGTAGGGGGTCTTGCTGGGGCTGGTGTTTCAGGGTTTAGGGCAGTGCAGTAGTGTTCGGGCAGTGTAGGGGGTCGTGCTGGGGCTGGTGTTTGAGGGTTTAGGGTAGTGCAGTGGTGTTCGGGCAGTGTAGGGGGTCGTGCTGGGGCTGGTGTTTCAGGGTTTAGGGCAGTGCAGTGGTTTTCGGGCAGTGTAGGCGGTCATGCTGGGGCTGGTGTTTCATTGTTTAGGGCAGTGCAGTGGTGTTCGGGCAGTGTACGGAGTTGTGCTGGGGCTGGTGTTTCAGGGTTTAGGGCAGTGCAGTGGTGTTCGGGCAGTGTAGGGGGTCATGCTGGGGGTGGTGTTTCAGTGTTTAGGGCAGTGCAGTGGTGTTCGTGCAGTGTAGGGGGTCATGCTGGGGCTGGTGTTTCATGGTTTAGGGCAGTGCAGTGGTGTTCGGGCAGGGTAGGGGGTCGTGCTGGGGTGGTGTTTCAGGGTTTGGGGCAGTGCAGTGGTGTTCGAGCAGTAAAGGGGTCATGCTGGGGGTGGTGTTTCAGGGTTTAGGGCAGTGCAGTGGTGTTCGGGCAGTGTAGGGGGCGGTGCAGGGGTGGTGTTTCAGGGTTTAGGGCAGTGCAGTGGTGTTCGGGCAGTGTAGGGGGTGCTGCAGGGGGTGGTGTTTCAGGGTTTAGGGCAGTGCAGTGGTGTTCGGGCAGTGTAGGGGGTCGTGCTGGGGCTGGTGTTTCAGGGTTTAGGGCAGTACAGTGGTGTTCGGGCAGTGTAGGGGGTCGTGCTGGGGCTGGTGTTTCAGGGTTTAGGGCAGTGCAGTGGTGTTCGGGCAGTGTAGGGGGTTGTTCTGGGGCTGGTGTTTCAGGGTTTAGGGCAGTGCAGTGGTGTTCGGGCAGTGTAGGTGGTCGTGCTGGGGCTGGTGTTTCAGGGTTAAGGGCAGTGCAGTGGTGTTCGGGCACTGTAGGGGGTCTTGCTGGGGCTGGTGTTTCAGGGTTTAGGGCAGTGCAGTGGTGTTCGGGCAGTGTAGGGGGTCTTGCTGGGGCTGGTGTTTCAGAGTCTAGGGCAGTGCAGTGGTGTTCGGGCAGTGTAGGGGGCTTGCTGGGGCTGGTGTTTCAGGGTTTAGGACAGTGCTGTGGTGTTCGGGAAGTGTAGGGGGTCGTGCTGGGGGTGGTGTTTCAGGGTTTAGGGCAGTGCAGTGGTGTTTGGGCAGTGTAGGGGGTCATGCTGGGGCTAGTGTTTCAGGATTTAGGGCAGAGCAATGGTGTTCAGGCAGTGTAGGGGGTTTTGCTGGAGGTGGTGTTTCAGGGTTTAGGGCAGTGCAGTGGTGTTCATGCAGTGTAGGGGGTGGTGTTTCAGGGTTTAGGGCAGTGGTGTTCCAGCAGTGTAGGGGGTCTTGCTGGGGTTGATGTTTCAGGGTTTAGGGCAGTGCAGTGGTGTTCGGGCAGTGTAGGGGTCGTGCTGGGGGTGATGTTTCAGGGTTTAGGGCAGTGCAGTGGTGTTCGGGCAGTGTAGGGGTCTTGCTGGGGCTGGTGTTTCAGGGTTTAGGGCAGTGCAGTAGTGTTCGGGCAGTGTAGGGGGTCGTGCTGGGGCTGGTGTTTGAGGGTTTAGGGTAGTGCAGTGGTGTTCGGGCAGTGTAGGGGGTCGTGCTGGGGCTGGTGTTTCAGGGTTTAGGGCAGTGCAGTGGTTTTCGGGCAGTGTAGGCGGTCGTGCTGGGGCTGGTGTTTCATTGTTTAGGGCAGTGCAGTGGTGTTCGGGCAGTGTACGGAGTTGTGCTGGGGCTGGTGTTTCAGGGTTTAGGGCAGTGCAGTGGTGTTCGGGCAGTGTAGGGGGTCATGCTGGGGGTGGTGTTTCAGTGTTTAGGGCAGTGCAGTGGTGTTCGTGCAGTGTAGGGGTCATGCTGGGGCTGGTGTTTCATGGTTTAGGGCAGTGCAGTGGTGTTCGGGCAGGGTAGGGGGTCGTGCTGGGGTGGTGTTTCAGGGTTTAGGGCAGTGCAGTGGTGTTCGGGCAGTGTAAGGGGTCATGCTGGGGATGGTATTTCAGGGTTTAGGGCAGTGCAGTGGTGTACGGGCAGTGTAGGGGGTCTTGCTGGGAGTGGTGTTTCAGGGTTTAGGGCAGTGGTGTTCAGGCAGTGTAGGGGGTCTTGCTGGGGGTAGTGTTTCAGGGTTTAGGGCAGTGCAGTGGTGTTCGTGCAGTGTAGGGGGTAGTGCTGGGGTGGTGTTTCAGGATTTAGGGCAGTGCAGTAGTGTTCGGGCAGTGTAGGGGATCGTGCAGGGGGTGGTGTTTCAGGGTTTAGGGCAGTGCAGTGGTGTTCGGGCAGTGTAGGGGGTCGTGCTGGGGGTGGTGTTTCAGGGTTTAGGGCAGTGCAGTGGTGTTCGGGCAGTGTAGGGGGTCGTGCAGGGGGTGGTGTTTCAGGGTTTAGGGCAGTGCAGTGGTGTTCGGGCAGTGTAGGGGTCGTGCTTGGGCTGGTGTTTCAGGGTTTAGGGCAGTGCAGTTGTGTTCGGGCAGTGTAGGGGGTCTTGCTGGGGATGGTGTTTCAGGGTTTAGGGCAGTGGTGTTCGGGCAGTGTAGGGGGTCTTGCTGGGGGTGGTGTTTCATGGTTTAGGGCAGTGCAGTGGTGTTCGGGCAGTGTAGGGGGTCTTGCTGGGGGTAGTGTTTCAGGGTTTAGGGCAGTGCAGTGGTGTTCATGCAGTGTAGGGGGTCGTGCTGGGGATGGTGTTTCAGGGTTTAGGGCAGTGCAGTGGTGTTCATGCAGTGTAGGGGGTCGTGCTGGGGATGGTGTTTCAGGGTTTAGGGCAGTGCAGTGGTGTTCAGGCAGTGTAGGGGGTTGTGCAGGGGGTGGTGTTTCAGGGTTTAGGGCAGTGCAGTGGGTTTCGGGCAGTGTAGGGGGTCGTGCTGGGTGTGGTGTTTCAGGGTTTATGGCAGTGCACTGGTGTTCGGGCAGTGTAGGGGGTCGTGCTGGGGGTGGTGTTTCAGGGTTTAGGGCAGTGGTGTTCGGGCAGTGTAGGGGGTCTTGCTGGGGGTGATGTTTCAGGGTATAGGGCAGTGCAGTGGTGTTCGGGCAGTGTAGGAGGTCTTGCTGGGGGTAGTGTTTCAGGGTTTAGGGCAGTGCAGTGGTGTTCGGGCAGTGTAGGGGTCATGCTGGGGGTGGTGTTTCAGGGTTTAGGGCAGTGCAGTGGTGTTCGGGCAGTGTAGGGGGTCGTGAAGGGGGTGGTGTTTCAGGGTTTAGGGCAGTGCAGTGGTGTTCGGGCAGTGTAGGGGGTCGTGCTAGGGTATGTGTTTCAGGGTTTAGGGCAGTGCAGTGGTGTTCGGGCACTGTAGGGGGTCATGCAGGGGCTGGTGTTTCAGGGTTTAGGGCAGTGCAGTGGTGTTCGGGCAGTGTAGGGGGTCGTGCTGGGGGTAGTGTTTTAGGGTTTAGGGTAGTGCAGTGGTGCTTGTGTAGTGTAGGGGGTCATGCTGGGGGTAGTGGTTTAGGGTAGTGCAGTGGTGTTTGTGTAGTGTAGGGGGTCATGTTTTAGGCTAGTGCAGTGGTGTTTGGGTAGTGTAGGGGGTCGTGCTGGGGGTAGTGTTTTAGGATTTAGGTTAGTGCAGTGGTGTTTGGGTAGTGTAGGGGTCGTGCTGGGGGTAGTGTTTTAGGGTTTAAGGTAGTGCAGTGGTGTTTGTGTAGTGTAGGGGGTCGTGCTGGGGGTAGTGTTTTAGGGTTTAGGGTGGTGCAGTGGTGCTTGTGTAGTGTAGGGGGTCGTGCTGGGGGTAGTGTTTTAGGGTTTAGGGTAGTGCAGTGGTGTTTGTGTAGTATAGGGGGTCATGTTTTAGGGTAGTGCAGTGGTGTTTGGGTAGCTTAGGGGGTCATGCTGGGGGTAGTGTTTTAGGATTTAGGTTAGTGCAGTGGTGTTGGGGTAGTGTTTTAGGGTTTAGGGAAGTGCAGTGGTGTTTGTGTAGTGTAGGGAGTCATGCTGGGGGTAGTGTTTTAGGGTTTAGGATAGTGCAGTGGTGCTTGTGTAGTGTACGGGGTCGTGCTGGGGTAGTGTTTTAGGGTTTAGGGTAGTGCAGTGGTGTTTTTGTAGTGTAGGGGGGTCATGTTTTAAGATGCAACGCTCCAATACCTGACCAGTCTGCACTACATAAAACTGCAAAAAACTAAAAATAAAAAGTGTTTTGCACACTTTTGTCATTGGGCTATATGTGGGCTACATCTGGGTAATATTTGTGCTACATTTGGGCTCTTTTTCACTGGTGGCCATCTTGGAAGACTTCTTTGTTATGAAGTTTCCTAATTTCCTCATTTACTGCAGTCTCCTCAGTAGGAAATGCTTTCAGTTTTTTACTTTGATTCCATCAAGAAGGCATTCAGATGTGTCACACATTTGCCAAAAATTCAGAATGTTATTACTCTAGTTGTTCATTAGATCACTGTAGTAAAGCTACTGCTCACCAAGGAGTTAACTGGAAGTCTACTGCTGGTATTGAAAGTGATTGTTTCAGTCTGCATGTCAGAATTTTCTAATGAAATAGAAGAGGATTTGAGATCTCACTTAAAACATGCACTAAATTTTCTTTTTGCAGCACTAACCATAATTTCTATGGCAAAATGAACCCCCTCATTTTGTTCCTTTTTAAATTAAATGTTTTAAGTGTTACCAGTTTATTCCAATCAAGATGGCTTCAGGTGTGCCATACTTTTGTCATAAGTAAGGCTGTTAGCACTCTAGTTGTTCTTTAGAACACTCTGGGAAGCTGCAATAGAACACAAAGGCATCAACGGACAGGCTGCTCCTGTTGAAATATAACAGGAAGATATTTGAGATCTCACTTAAAACATGTCCTAATTTTTCTTTCTACAGCACTAACCATAATTTCTATGGCAAAATGAACCCCATCATTTTGTTCCTTTTTAAATTAAATGTTTTAAGTGTTACCAGTTTATTCCAATCAAGATGGCTTCAGTTGTGCCATACTTTTGTCATAAGTAAGACTGTTAGCGCTCTAGTTGTTCTTTAGAACACTCTGGGAAGCTGCAGTAGAACACAAAGGCATCAACTGACAGCCTGCTCCTGTTGAAATATAACAGGAAGATATTTGAGATCACACTTGAAACATGTCCTAATTTTTCTTTCCAGAGCACTAACCATAATTTCTATGACAAGATGAACCCCATCATTTTGTTCCTTTTTAAATTAAATGTTTTAAGTGTTACCAGTTTATTCCAATCAAGATGGCTTCAGGTGTGCCATACTTTTGTCATAAGTAAGGCTGTTAGCACTCTAGTTGTTCTTTAGAACACTCTGGGAAGCTGCAGTAGAACACAAAGGAATCAACTGACAGTCTCTGCCCTTGTTGGATGTACATGTTTTACTGAGAATGTCAGACTTCATTCTCACATGACTGAGAAAGATAATGTGAATTTACAGAAAATATGCTCTCATTTTAGCTTCTGGGGCACCTTCCAAAACTGTATGGGACAAGCATGTGAAAATAGTTTTCTCTCAAACATGATTCATGATATCCCAGCAGAAGGTTTTTCACAGGGTAAAATCACCTTAGAACACACCACAATTCCTGAAATTAGTATGGTACCATCAACAAATGAATTCTAATGTAACTAAAGTCTGTTATCACCCTTTATAGTTCTCCTTTTGGTAACCCTCAAAATCTTCGATTCACTACAATGCATTTCAATGGGGTACTATCATTTATATTGGTCCCAAGATGGCTGCCAGCAATTCCAGGATGAAGTGCTGACAGCCAATCAGATCTCACGATGACATGTGTGGTTAGGCTCCGCCCAGATATATATGTGTTTTTACTTTTGATTTTCTCAGCAACTACTGAACGGATTTACACCATTTAACAAAAAGGGTTCTTTTTGAACCAAGAACTACCTCTTTGCCAAATTTGGTGTAATTCCGTTCAGCAGTTCGGGCTGTAGCCTTGCATAAACTTTCCTATGGGAAATTGATTTTTGACTCTTATTTTTTTAATTTCTCCGCAACTACTGAACGGATTTACACCATTTAACAAAAGGGGTCTTTCTGAACCAAGAACTACCTCTTTGCCAAATTTGGTGTAATTCCGTTCAGCAGTTCGGGCTGTAGCCGTGTCTAAAGTTTCCTATGGGAAAATGAATGGCGAAAACACGTTTTGGGACCCCCCTTTTTTCTCGGCCCCCGCTTGACGAATCACCCTGAGACTTTCAGGGTAGGAGCGGACCGGAGCGGGCCATAAAGTTTGAAAATTTTGCGAAGATTCGTCAACCGACGCAACAGTTATTTCAAATAGAATGTCGCGGATTTCCTATGGAAAATAGGTCCTAACTATAACTATCTACTGGCGACCGCCAGTAGATAATATATATATATCACGAAGAAATCCCAATGTCACGACAGGCACTCCGGCGCAACACACGGGCACAGACTCCAAAAGCTGGTGTGGAAACAGGATGGTAGTTTATTCACACATCAAAAAAGGTCCAACATGACGCGTTTCGGCTGCCAGACATGCAGCCTTGATCACATAGCGCTATGAACAGACATGTGCAGTATAAATACAGGTGAGTGTGGTTTGGATGTAGTAGTCTGATTACTATGTCCATTGTCATGAGTAAGCATTTTACTACAGCTAGCACCAAAAGTCATACGTGTCATTTTACTGCAAGCAGGAAAACGAGCTACTAGTGACATGACAAGGCATAGAAACAACAGGAAAAACAGACTATGCAAAAATAAAGATAAAATCCTGTGGCGGCGAAATTCATTACAAATGCAATACATGCACGAGAAAAACTCCCAACTTTCTGGCTATTGCGCGGCCTGAGTAGACAAACATCCCAATCTGTTTGTGCCAATCAGAATATGGTGCGATGAAGGTGTCAGCCTTCTATCGTATGCTGGCGTGTGGCGTGCCAAAGTGCCTATGACTCTGGTTTAGGCTCATAAAGTCTCAGCCGCGGGGGCCCTGGGATGACCCTGCCAGTAAATTAGAAAATGAAAGACCGTGCCTGGAGCCTTGGAGGTGGAAAAATCGGGACTGAAATGATGTGTGCGCCAAAAATTATAGAATGTCTGAGAGTGCTGTCTGCTGCGCAAGCCTCTATGTTGTGTGCTACAATACATCGTCCTGGCAACATGGGGCCCAGAAGCAAGCACCCAACAGGACAAAAGTAAGCGGCTACTACAAAGCAAAATTGTGAAGGGAACGCACATGGTGAGAGTGGTGGAGAGGGTGTGCATAGGGGAGAGTGGAGGAGACGTGTGTGAAAAGTGCACAGTGAATTAAGTAGTGAAAATAACTATCTGGATTAAAAATCTCCTCCAATCCAAAAGACTTGTGGTTAAAACTATCTATATGCCATGTTGTGACTATAGGTAACATGTGCATACAAGTCAAGGAGAACCTTAATATCCTTTATGTGTGGATCTAGCCAGCCTAACCTAAAGTGTATGGCGACAAAAACGTGCGTGTTGCAGATAATGTGTATGTAATAAGTTGCAAGTGACAAATTTACCAAATAACTGCTTAAATGCAAGACGTCAAACAAGTACATCCATAACATTAGAGTAAAACAAAGTTGAAAAAGAAACATACTCAGTCAAGCATATGTTACCTACAGGACAACAGATGTGACAGACCTCTAGTCCTAGGTGCCTGGATAGCAGCCCCCTGGTGAATACATGTACCGGTAGGTTTACAGAAAGTGGTATAGGTCCTCACTGGTATTGAGGCCCGCAGGCGCCTTGGTGTTGAATTGCAAAATGTATTTACTTTCCATTTGCCGTAACAGCTTCTCCCTGTTACCTCCCCTTCTGAGTGTTGGAATGCAGTCAATGACCGAGTACCTCAGGTGTTCCAGGTTATTATGATGTGTCTCCTTGAAGTGTCTGGCCACTGGATATGTGGGGTCACTATTCACAATGGCTCTCAGGTGTTGTAAGATGCGCATGTGTACTGCTAACTTGGTACTCCCGATGTAGCGGAGACCACAATCACATTCCAGAATGTAAATGGCATACTCTGTTCTGCATGTTAGGTGGTGTTTGATGATGAGAGGTGTCAGTCTGAATATGGAATCTAGTTGTGTTATGTTTTTCCCAAATTTGCATGCCCTACAACTGTTACACTTGAAAAACCCCTTTCTGTCGGATAACCAGTTTGCTGTGCTCTTAATTTCTGGGCTATTTCTGACGAGAGCGTCATGCATGGATCTGGCCCGTTTAAATGTGATGTCTGGGTAAGAAGCAACTAGAGGGCCCAGGGTTGGGTCAGACCTAATGATTCCCCAATGTCTGTTGATGACTGATCTGATAGCCCTCACTTCAGTGTTGTGGGTGATGATAAGTCTCGTGCTGACTGTCTGTTGGTTCTCACTAGTCGGGATACTGCTATTTTCTAGTTCGACGGTGCCTCCTCTAGAAGGATGCCCCACGCTGGGGAGATTAGGATCACTATCTACAATATATATATATATTACCTGCTGGCGGTCGCCAGTAGGTAGTTATAGTTAGGACTTCGTTTCCATAGGAAAAGCATTTTTTCTTTTCCCAATAACTTTGGCGCTGGTTGATGAATCTTCGCGAAATTTTCAAAACTAGTGGCCCGCTCCGGTCAGCTCCTGTCTTGAAAGTTTCGGGGTGATTCGTCAAGCAGGGGCCGAGAAAAAAGGGGGTCCCAAAACGCGTTTTCCCAATGTTAATTTCCATAGGAAACGTTAGACAAAGCTACAGCCCGAACTGCTGAACGGAATTACACAAAATTTGGCAAAAAGGTAGGTCTTGTCTCAGAAAGATACCTTTTCTTTAAATGGTGTAAATCCGTTCAGTAGTTCCTGAGAAATTAGAAAAAGAAAAAGTTTCGATATCTGAGCACCAAGGAGGGTTTGTGAACCCTCCCGGGCATGAGCTTCACTCTGATTGGCTGCCAACACTCCAAACCAGGAAGTGTTGGCAGCCATCTTGTGACACTGTAGAACCGAGTCACAAGAAAACAGTAAAACAAATATTAAAAACAAGAAAAGGGGGCAGGGTGTAAACACCCTGACCCCCTAGGCCTGCTCAGAGAGTCCCACAAGGACCCCCAGGGCCAAAAAAAGCATTTTTTAAAAATAACTTTGCTGGAATTCGCGTTGGGGTTGCGAATCACGCCAAAATTATAAAAATGAGGCCCCCGGGTGGGCCAGGTCCCGGGGGCATTGCCAAAAAGTAATCGCGGGGGCCCTTGGGGGCCCCCGCAGCCCCGGGGACTGCCACCTGCCCGGGGCTATGCTCATTATGTGCGGGGAGCACACGGCCCACCCACAGCCCCGGGACCACCACCTTCCTGGGGCTTTTTTAACAAATAATGCGTGGGGGGTCCCACCCCCCCATGTTGCCCCGGGGATCGCCACCTCCCCGGGGCTACATTAAATAAGGGTGGGGGGCCTCGTGGGCCCCCCAATCCCCGAGGACCGACACCTCCACAGGGCTTTGCAAACGTTGGGAGGGGGGCCACGCGGCCCCCCTCCTGGAGCCCTTGAGGCCCACCCCCGGGACACTGCTGTTTGCAATGACAGGGCGGGAGCCGTGTGGCTCCCGCCATATCATTGCAAACTCTGCTTTGCTTCATTGAAGCGAGAGCAGGGAAACCTGCTCTCTCTTCAATGAAGCAAAGCAGGAGTGCTTTTCCACAAGGGGAGCTGCATGTCAGCAGCTCCCCTTGTGGAAAAGCAATGCCGGCTCCCGCAGGAGGCGGGGAGCCGGCAGGGACCGCAGGGGCATTGGGGCTCCCACCACGGTCCCCAACGGAAAGGGCTGGCCCGGGGGATGGTGTCCCTGGGGCCAGAAGTGGCCCGGGAGGGCGATGCGGCCCCCCTCCATCAATAAAATGAAAAATAACATTTTAAAAAAGAGGCACAGCCCCGGGGGATGGGGTCCCTGGGGCTAATAGAGGCATCAGGAGAGGGGCCACGCAGCCCCCCTCCTTAAAAAAGATTAAAAAAATATAAAATAAATATATGGCTATGCCCCGGGGGATGGGGTCCCCGGGGCTGAAATTGGCCTCAGGAGGGGGCCCACGCGGCCCCCGTCCCGTTTATTTTTTTATTTTATTTAAAAATAGGGTTCAGGCACTGGGGGATGGGGTCCCCAGGGCCCCAAAAATGGGAAAAAAAGGGGGGCACACAGCCCCCCGTCTGAAAAAAAAAGCCGGCATCGCGCCGAAGGCCCTGCCCCCTCCCTGCGCACTCTGCAAACGTGCCCCCTGGAGCGTTGTAAGTTGGGGAAAATTTCCCTTGAATACTGAGGGTCCCTGGGGGCCAACTAGCCCACCAGGTACCTCCAGTATGCACCAGGGATCTGTGTTGCAGAGAGGTGGTCCAAGGCCATGCCCCCTTTTTACACCACTCTGCAACGCAGCTCTGTGGTGCTTACTGGAGGTACATGGTGGGCCAGTTGGTCCCCAGGGACCCTCAGGAGTCAAGGGGACTTAATCCCCCAATTTACAATGCACCAGGGGGCGTGTTTGCACAGTGGTGCAGGGAGGGGGCGGGGCCTGATATTACAAGTGTGCCAACACACCCCCTGGCGCGATGTAAATTGGGGGGTTAAGTCCCCTTGAATCCTGATGATCCCTGAGGGTTCCTGGGGGCCAACTAGCCCACCAGGTACCTCCAGTAAGTGCCACAGAGCTACGTTGCAGAGAGGTGGTCCGAGGCCTTGCCCCTTTTTACACCACTCTGCAAACGCAGCTTCTGGTGCACTGCTGGTGGGGCGATGAGGTCCTCTTGTGTCCTGAGGACCTCAGGACACAGGAAAGTATAAAAGTTCATCCATCTTAGAACTATACAAATACATTATTTTTCACTGCCATTTTACTAAAAACGCCTGTGCATAAACATTTGCAATTCATGACATATACTTTCATGTCTATGAATTAAAATAATACCTTATGTATTTCATCAATGTCAATCATGTAATGTTATCCATACCAATTATTTTATACCGAGCAATATATCAGTTCCATACTGTATAAACATGATCAAGCCTGAGTGGGCATATCTCATTATAGAGCCCTGCAATCAAGCCCAGGTGGGCATATCTCATTAATCACATATTTATCATTCAAACAATATATTTACTTCTTACCTCCATTATCATACTTGGTCAGCCATTCCTTTTAATTATGTAATGCCTCAATCACGTAAAACAGCATAAAACTCATTATTCAGCAAACATTTCATTATGAGGGTAAAACATTTATTCAGTTTTCAACTACATAAATCAGCCCTGCTGGGCCTCAAGTACATTTCAGTTCTATACAATGTTAGATTACATCTGGCACATGAAAAAGTAAATAAAGTGATACAAGACTTCATCAAAGTTCCAAATAGGTCCACTACTAATGCGTATTCCCTCTTACCCAATCACCACCTCTTAGCCTAAAACATGTGCAAACAAAGGGGGGAACCATAAAAGAGTTTGTTTCTTTTATTTTTTAAACCATTGGTCAATAGGCTGTCTGCTGAGAGGGAGAAGGGCTGCTAGGTGATATATATACTTTCGCCTAAATGAACTGCTAATTCTTTGTCAAGGTTTAACCCATCAGGATGTAATGTACTGTAACCTATTATCAACTTAGATTCCAGTCTCCTAAATTCCTGAACTCTGTTACTTCCCCTCTCTCTGATGGGTATCTTATCCAACATACAGAATTTCAAAAGGCTTATGTCTTTATTGTGCTTAACTTCGAAGTGTCTGGCAATTGGGTATTGTTTGTCCTCATTGATGGTTGTGCGTGTATGTTTCAAAACCCTTTTTTTGCCTTGTGTATAGTGCTGCTGATGTAATATTAATCACATGGGTAGGACAAGGCATATATGCAATAATCAGAGTTGCATGTCAGATGTTTCATTATTCTAATGGGCTTTTGTACTGCAGGGAATTGGACCTGTTTCTCATTAACACTATATTTAAACACTTTGCATTTGCCACAGGTAAATAAAAGAAAATATATATATATTCGTTTTTCACAGACTCTGACTCAATGTGTCCTGTAACGAGTTACTCCTTCTGAAAGTTATTCTCGGGTTGCCATCAATATGCTTACTTAAGTTGCAGTCGGTCTGTAAAAATGCCAATATTTTGTTAGTATCATTTTCTTTGTTTTGCTGTGATATGTAGTAATGTACCTCATTGTTTGTGAGTCCTGTCTGGATTTCTGACAGGAAATCAAGAGATCCACTCTGTTCACGGCATTGACCTTCCTACATGTATGGTGAATCGAGGAGCTAGAGTATACTCTTTCTAAGAACTTCTTGGTCATGACTGCCATCTCTTCCTGAAAGACCTGCTCAGAACTGCAATTACGTTTAGCTCTTAAGAGCTCCCCGGACAGAATGCCGTTCACCGGGTTCCTAGAGTGACTACCATTAGCATGGAGCAGACTACTACTTTCTGTTTTTCATGATAGATGCTACTCTTCAATTTGTTGTGTTTCACCTTCAGTTTAAGATTTAAAAATGCGATCTCGGTAGGATGGATATTGCTTGTGAATGTCAAACTGAGGGTGTTGTCATTAAGTCCCAGTATAAAATTGTAAGCAGATGTCTCACTGCTGTTCCAGTTGCAAAAAATATTGTCAATATAGTGAACCCAGAAGGTGAAGTTTTCATCAAATTGGCGGATGTTACTGACCACGTGTTCCTCCCTCCAGCCCAGGTAAAGACCTGCATAGCTGGGGCAAAGTAGGTGCCTATCGCGTCCCCTGTGTTTGCTGATATATCTACCTGTCAAAGGTTAAAAAACTACTGGTTAAACATGTCCAGATCATATCTAACACCACCGCTGGGTGAAGAAGATAGGAAAGAGATTGTGCTTGCAAAAATGTCTTCATGCTCTGATTCCTGCATCATGTGGTATGCACGTATATAGACTGTTAACCTCAAGTGACATGAGCAAGAAACCTTCCTTCTATGTCATATCATTGATTATCCTCCAAAAGCCCTCTGTGTTTCTTATATAAGATGGAAGCATCGCTACAAAAGGTCACAGAAAAAAATCCATGTACCCTGAAGTGTTTTCTAGGAAACTACCTCTAGAGGAGACTCACACACCCACTCTCTCTGTGGGTTAAACTGGGTTTTTATGGCGTTTGGGTAAGAAGAAAAGTGCTGGTGTTTTGGGAAAATTACATCAGAGAAATGCATATTACTCCCACTCTATCAACTTCTGTCCCCTCCAACCCACAAGTCAATCACAGTAATTCTGGGTGGTTCTACTCATGTGTTCCATATTGGAAACTTCATAATAGCTTGTGTCCTGTACCTGCCTATAGCCTTCTTTAAGGTACATCTCAATTGACCAAATAACAACATTCCCTCCTTTATCTGATTTTTTATGACAATTTTGTCTTTATTTATCTTGTAATTCATTGTTGGCTTTACAATGTTTTCTTTTAATCTAAACTACTGTAAGAGGGGCCTTTCTTGTTTCGCAGCTTTTTGAATTCTTGGATGACTCCTCGCTCAAATACCTCTATTGCATCACAAACAAATGATGACAAAAAATTGTATTTAGGCTTAAAGCCACCACGACAAATCAGATCAAGGTCAAAATCAGTATTAATCAGATTAAGTACAGGATCAGCGTCAGAGTTTTTTCCTGGTCATTCAGCTCACTTATGGTATGTAATGTCTCTATATAATGTATCAGTAAGTTGAGACCCCAACTTTCAATGTTATGGCACTAATGACATCTCAAATGACATCCCTGATGATATCATCCAGTGATTGTGAGTGTGTTCTGAAAGTTTCTGAAGATATATACTAAGACACTACAAATGTTATATTAGTATACTTTGTGTACTACTAATAAGTGATACTATTTGTAACACATAATATGTGAGTGGCTGTATGAATGTGTGAGTAGGTGTCCTAGTGGATCTATGGGTATGTGAGTGGTTGTATGGGTGAGTGAGTGGCTGTATGGGTATGTGAGTGAGTCTGATAGTGGCTGTTTGGGTAAGTGACTATGTGTGTGGCTGTGTGGGTGAGTGAATGGGTGTGTCAGTGCTATATGGGTGAGTGAGTGGGTATGTGAGAGGCTGTATATGTGAATGGTGGGATGTGTGAGTGGCTGTTTGGGTGAGTAAAAGGGTGCTAAGTGGTGTATGGGTGAATGAGTAAATGTGAGAATGGCTGTATAGCTGTGTGCATGTGTGAGTGACTGTATAGGTGAGTGAGTATATGTGTTAGTATTTATACAAGTAGGTGAGTGGGTGTGTGAGTAACTGTATGGATAACTGGGTGGCTGTGTGAGTGACTGTATGGTTGAGCGAGTAGGTGTGTGAAAAGTTGTTTGGGTGACTGACTCAATGTGTGAGTAGCTGTATGGGTATATGAGTGGATATATAACTGTTTGTATGTCTGTATGACTGGATGTGTGAGTGGTTGTATCAGTGCGTGAGTGGGTGCATGAGTGGCTAAATGGGTGAGTTTGTGGTTGTATGAGTAGCTCTATGGATCAGTGAGGGGCTCTGGGGGTACTTGTATGGGTCTATGAGTGGTTGTGTGAGAGTGGGAGTGGGTATATGAGAGGGTCTATGGGGGTGTGAGTTGGTGTGTAAGTGGATCTGTGGATGGTGTTATCAGTGATGTCATTTGAGATGTCATCAGTGATGTCAGCTATGATGTCACTGACCATGCCATGAGTGATGTAATATGTGAGATCATAAGCAGTGAATTGCAGAGGTGCAAGTTATAATTAGTTCATGTAACTATAACTGCTGAATTTCATTGGATTTGTACAAGGAACATCTGAGCCTAAGTATAACGTCTTTGTAACCTTTGATTTCAAATGTTTTTGAAATGTTTTATTTCATATTACCTACTGGCGGTTGCCAGTATGTAGTTTTAGTTAGGGTCATTTTTGACTTGCGTATATTTTTGGCCCCATTTGACAAATCTTCACAAAATCTTGTTGCACATGGAAATGTTCGGGTTGATCCAGCAAGCAGGGGCTGAGAAAAAGGGGTGGGTCAAAAAAGTGTGTTTTCCATGTTAATTACCACCAGATTTTGCAGAAATTTAAGAGAAAGAAATAAGGATATCTGCAATTGTGTCTAATTTGAGAATAATAATGAACTTATGCAGGGAAATGCAGAACTCTGATTAGCTGCCTAAACTTCAACCAGGAAGTGTTGACAGCCATGTTGGGACTGGGCTTCAGCCGAGTCTCCATAAAAAAGAAAAAAAAGAAAACAGGGCTAGATAGGAATATGCTGACACCCTAAAATTGGTCATGGGGTCTCAGAGAGCCCTTCCCAGGCCAAATACAAAAAAAAACATTTTTCTTGTGAAATCATCTAATTTGTGGATTTGTGGGTGAAAAAGAACAAGTGTGGACTCCTGTGCTTCTTTTGAAAAGGGCTCCTGGATGTGCCAGGTCCTGGTCCATTTTGTAAAAAAAGGATGGAGTGCTTGGGGCCTCTCTTCTGAGGCTGATTGAGCTCCGTGGACCACCACCTCCACAGGGCTTTACTTAAATTTTGGAGAGGGCCACGTTGACCCCCCTCCATAGGCTCAAATGAGCCCAGGGTACCACCACCTCCCTGGGGCTAATTTTATTAAGAGGTGAGGGCTGCGTTGATACCCCTTGGGACCTGGGGCTACATGTTAAATGCTTGGGGGGACCTTGCTGACCCTGCCAAACCCTGAGGTCCACCACCTCCTGGTGCTTAAAATAGAATACGTGGGTGGACTGCATGGACCCCCTGAGCCCCGGGGACCACCAACTCCCTGGGTTTACTTAAATATGGAAAGTTGAAGTGGCACAGACCCCCGTGCCCCAGGGACCACCACCTTCCCAAGGATTTCTTTTTATTTTAAGAAGGAGGAGGGCCACGTGGCACCCCACCCTTGCCAGTCTCTGCCCTGGGGACCACCATCTTCCTGGGGCAGGCCAATGAAAGTGAAAGGACCCTGTCAATCTGGCAAAGAAACAGACAAAAGTATTGCTCTCAAAAGACAGAGAGCTGCATATTTAGCAGCTCCCTTTCTGTGAGAGCAACACTGGCTTCCGCAGGACGCATGGAGCTGGGTGGGACCATGTGGGCCTTGAGGCTCCCCCCGCGGTCCCGGGGTAAAAGAGCAGAAAGAGGCAAAATAAAGGTGAGAAACAAGCAGAATGAATTAGAATAAACGCCAGAAACGAGCAGGAAGAGGCTGAATAAAGGTCAGCAATGAGCATAAAGACAAAATCAGGGTGAGAAACGAAGAGAAAGAGGTAGAATAAAGGTCAGAAATGAGCAGAAAGAGGCAAATAAATGTGAGCAATGAGCACAGAGGCATGATGAGGGTGAGACTCAAGCAGAAATATGCCGAATAAAGGGGCATATTAGCAAGAACGGCGTTAAAATTATCGCCGCTTTAGCGGCAGGAAACTGCCGCTAAAGCGGCGATAATGGGCTTGATAATATGCCCTTGAGAATTCCAATAGAAGCCCATGTTCTGGTGTGACCCTGGGCTTCTATTGGAAATCTCAAGGGCATATTATCAAGCCCATTATCGCCGCTTTAGCCGCAGTTTCCTGCCGCTAAAGCGGCGATAATTTTAACGCCGTTGTGAGAAGTTGGCCTGGTATATGCTGTCCACTAATTATAGTGGGCACCTTGCACCAGTCCAAACAACCCCTTATTGGAGATAGGTTAAAGACAACCTTATTGAAAGCTATCCTAGTGGTAGCTATGGAGAGCAGCCTTCAGGCTAAGTCTTGAAGGAAGACAGCAGCTTGTTTTACCAGTCTATAATCTCTTGAGTGACCAAATGAAAGAGCACCACACCAGGTATATATTCAAAATATATGTATTTATTGCTAAACACACCCCTCTAGTCTCTTTATGAGGCTAGAGTTCGAAGTACATAAGTTATAAGTTATTAAATCACAGTAATAGCACAAATACACGTTTGGGCCCTAGGGGCGTACCAAACCATATACCAATAAAGTGGTATGCGAACCACGACTGAACTAGACACTAGGCCTAGAGCCTCTAGAAGTGCTTGGACCACAAGGAACCACCCAAGGTAGTGACACAGGGGACCTACGGGAGACGCGTGCAGTGTAAATACACAACCGCGATACGCCGTTGACTTCTATGGAGAAAGTCGGGATCGGGAAAATAGAGAAAAGGGACACTTAAAAGAGGACTAGGACAAAACCCTTTGAGATCTAGGACTTTGAAGAGTCTCTACCCACGGGAGCACCGGAGTACTCGTGTTACCTCACCCAGGGAAGCCGGGTGCATAGGTGCCTTTCGGGGTCGGGTTTCGTCGTCGATTCGAATGGCGATCTGCTGCAAAGTGCTGCTGGCGGCCAAGAGAAAAGTGTCCGGGTGGATCCAAGAGTGGATCGGAGTTCTGAAGAACCTGAAAGCAGAGGGGACAGAGTCTGGGTCACTAGCCAGTGACCAGGAAGGCGATGGACAGATGCCCACCGATGTCGAGTGCTTCAGGTGCATTGACGGTCGTCTTGACTCTTCAGCCACGAGGTCCAGGAGGCGTTGTCGGCGACCAGGAGCAGGATTCGGGCTGGTACACGATGTCTGTCGAGTGCTGAGGTGTCGGCGACCAGATTGGACCCAACAAGCCTTGGCAACGGCAAGTCTCAGTGAAGATGTAGATCGTCGATGGTGCAGACCAGCAAGGTCTGGGGAACTCACCCAGCGAAGGTAAGTGAGGGCAGGCCTGGAGCAACCAGGATGCCAAGTAAGAAAAGGATTGGCCTTCGTTAAGGGCTACTAGCCAACAGGCTAGCAACCGCGAAGGAGCCTCATGACGCCGCACGTGGATCTGGCTTACAGAACACTCGTGGAGTGGGGGCCAGTGATCTTCGGTGCAGGTGGTGCTGGAGGCTAGGGCTACTCGGAGACCAAAGCACGACTTCTTGGGAGACCCAGAAGAGGATGCACTTGCAAATGTGCTCAGTGTCCAGGGGTCATGGTCTCAAGTCACCCACGATAGCCACGGGCCTCAGCTTTGCTGGGGACTCAGGGTAGCGTCGGGGAAGTCTGAAAATCCACCTCTGGTGATGCGATGACTTCGGCGTCCAACGGGAGCTTCAGAAATGCGAACCGGACAGATGCTTCTTTGGTGCCTGCCAAGCAGGGGAGTCACTCCTTGACCCCAAGGGAGATTCTTCAGTCCTCTAATCGTGAGTAGAGCGTCGAAGGTCCAGGATTCAGTTTCAGAGTTTCGTCCAGGGATAATCTAAAGTCCTAAGGACTGGGTTCCTATCTTTATACTAAAGATAGGGGTTGGACTACTCTGTGGCCCCACCTATGGGTGGGTCAGGGCAGAGGGGTGGCTACACCCCTTTCCCTTTGTCCAGTTCGTGCCAAAGCAGGGGCTGCAAGCCCCTGATCCGGTTTGAACTGGGGTATGCACAGGGACACCAAATGTGCCCCCAGTGCAGGACTTCAAAGCACCCGAAAGTGCTCCCGCCCAGCCCCAATACACATTATCCTGTCTGGGGAGGTGGTCACACCTCCCTGGGACATGAAACCTATTGTCCAGGCCTCCCCTGCCGGAGTTTCATCCAGCAGCAGGAGGCCAGACTCGTGTCTGTGGCAGCAGCATCCATTTTGTGATGCCAGGGCTCTGGAAAGAAGTTACCGGACTAGTCAGAGTTAACATGTCTTTCCCTCTAGAAGGGTGGAATGCTACCCCCGCCACCAGTATTGGTGGGGGGGTAGTATTCCAAGATGTTTGACACCAAACACGACATGTTTAGGTGCAGCCATTCCAAAGTTAGCATTTTACCGCGAGGATATAATGCGCTTAAGAGTATATGGTCAGGCTGCACTACAAACAGCATCAGAGATGGTCTCCGAACGCTGCAGAGGGGCCCTGCTCATGCAGGGGCACCCTCTCACATAGGAACCACGCACTCTGCCTTTAGGATTGATAAGGCCTGCCTTAGGAGTGACTTATAGGTTTATATGTGTGTATGTATTTCGTGATATAGGTAACCTATATCACAGTAAGGGGTGCATGCACCACCTTACCCAGGCTGCAGTAGCAGACCTGTGGTGTCAGTTTGGATGGCCTTCCAGGGGTGGCATAATACATGCTGCAGCCCCTGGCAGGCCTCTGAGGTACCTATGCCCTTGGTACATAGTATACCATATACTAGGGACTTATAAGGGCACTCCAGATCCCAATCAGTGATGTGCCTAAGGCACATGGAAACCATTTTAGAGAGGAAGCAGCTAGGCTGGGGTTCTGATTAGCAGGGCCCCAGCCAGACTAATGTCGAAAAACAGTGAAGCATCAGCAAAAAGTGGGGGTACCCATGTGAAGCAGATCCTACTCTCCTACACAACCCCCCCAAACGTAGGGACATTAAACTAACCTTGCCCAGTTAAGTCTTCATGTTCTAAGTGGAAATACCTAGAGAGTCCATCTGCATTCGCATGGTTACTCCCAGGCCTATGTTCCACTGTAAAGTCCATCCCCTGTAGGGAAATGGACCACCTAAGCAGTTTGGGGTTTTCACCCTTCATTTGTTTTAGCCATAAGAGGGGCTTATGGTCTGTCTGAACCAGGAAGTGTGTACCAAACAAGTATGGCCTCAACTTCTTCAGAGCCCAGACCACAGCAAAGGCCTCCCTCTCTATGGCTGACCAACGTTTCTCTCTAGGGGTCAGCCTTCTGCTAATAAAAGCTACTGGCTGATCCTGACCTTCTTCATTCAATTGTGACAGTACAGCCCCTACCCCCAATTCAGATGCATCAGTTTGAACAATGAACTTCTTGGAGTAATCAGGACTCTGCAGAATTGGAGCAGTGCACATGGCCTGCTTGAGGTCATCAAATGCCTTTTGACAGCTAACTGTCCACTGAACCTTTTTGGGCATTTTCTTAGAAGTTAAGTCATTCAGGGGTGTCACTATTGATCCATACCCCTTGACAAATCTCCTATAGTACCCAGTCAGGCCTAAGAAGGCTCTCACCTGAGTCTGGGTAGTGGGAGCAGTCCAGTCCATGATGGTCTGGATCTTGCTCTGCAAAGGTTGAACCTGGCCTCCACCCACAAGGTGGCCCAGGTACACAACCTGACTCTGCCCTATCTGGCACTTAGTGGCCTTGATAGTCAGGCCTGCCTTTGCAGGGCCTGTAAAACATTCCTGAGGTGGACCAGGTGATCCTCCCAGGTGGAGCTAAAGACAGCAATATCATCTAGATAAGCTGCACTATAGGCTTCCAGTCCTGTGAGAACTGTATTCACCAACCTCTGGAAAGTGGCAGGTGCATTCTTCAGACCAAAGGGCATTACCACAAATTGATAATGTCCACTAGGGGTCGAGAATGCTGTTTTGGGCTTTGCAGTATCAGCTAGTCTGATCTGCCAGTAGCCAGCTGTTAGGTCAAATGTGCTGAGATATTTGGCAGAGGCCAAAGTATCTATGAGCTCATCTGCCCTGGGTATTGGATGGGCATCAGTCCTAGTGACTGCATTGAGACCCCTGTAGTCCACACAAAACCTCATCTCTCTTTTTCCACCACTGGTGTGAGGTTTCGGTACAAGGACTACTGGACTAGCCCAAGGGCTATCTGAGGGTTCAATAACTCCCAATTCCAACATTTTCTGGACTTCAGTCCTGATACAGTCCCTGACATGGTCAGGTTGCCTATAAATCTTGTTTTTAATAGGCAGACTGTCCCCAGTGTCCACTTCATGAGTGCACCAGGTGGTCTGACTGGGTGTCAGTGAAAACATATGTCTAAACTGATTGAGGACTTGCCGGCAGTCAGTTTGTTGCTGGGTAGTGAGGCTGCCTGCCAAGGCTACACCATCAACTGACCCATCGTCAGGGTTCTGTGAGAGCAGGTCAGGGAGTGGGTCACTTTCTTCCTCCTGCCCTTCATCAGTAGCCATGAGCAAGCCCATGTCTGCCCTGTCCACATATGGTTTTAACCTGTTGACATGGAGAACCCTGTGGGGACTCCTGGGTGTTCCTAGGTCCACTAAGTAAGTGACCTCAACCTTCTGCTCAACAATAGTGTGGGGTCCACTCCATTTGTCCTGGAGAGCTGCTGGGGCCACTGGCTCCAACACCCACACCTTCTGTCCTGGCTGGTAAACAGTCAGAACAGCCTTTGGTCATGCCAGGCCTTTTGAAGTTCCTGGCTAGCCTCAAGGTTTTTGGTTGCCTTTTCCATGTACTCAGCCATCCTGGAGCGGAGACCAAGTACATAGTCCACTATATCTTGCTTTGGGGGCTTGAGAGGTAACTCCCATCCTTCCTTCACCAAGCACAGTGGACCCCTCACAGGGTGGCCAAACAGAAGTTCAAAAGGGCTGTAACCAACCCCCTTCTGAGGCACCTCCCTATATGCGAATAAAAGGCAGGGCAAGAGTATGTCCCATCTACGCCTAAGCTTTTCTGGGAGCCCTTTAATCATGCCCTTCAAGGTTTTGTTGAATCTCTCAACTAAACCATTGCATTGTGGGTGATAGGGTGTGGTGAACTTATAAGTCACTCCACACTCCTTCCACATTGCTTTTAAGTACCCAGACATGAAGTTAGCACCCCTGTCTGATACTACCTCCTTAGGAAAGCCCACTCTTGAGAAGATTCCCAGGAGGGCCCTTGCCACCACAGGTGCTGTAGTGGTCCTGAGGGGAATAGCTTCTGGGTACCTGGTGGCATGATCCACTACCACCAGGATAAACCTGTGCCCAGAGGCTGTTTGGGGATCCATGGGACCAACAATGTCAATCCCTACCCTTTCAAAGGGCACCCCCACCACAGGTAGTGGTATCAGGGGGCCTTTGTAGTGCCACCTGCTTTGCCACTGGCTTGGCAGGTTACACAGGAGCAACAAAACTCCTTACTGTCTTCAGACATGTGGGGCCAGTGAAAGTGAGGGACAATTCTGTCCCAAGTCTTGTTCTGGCCCAGGTGACCTGCTAAGGGAATATCATGGGCTAGGGTCAATAGGAAGCCCCTGAACTTCAAAGGTATTACCAACCTCCTGGTAGCACCAGGCTTGGGGTCTCTACTCTCTGAGTACAGGAGTCCATCATCCCAATACACTGTATGGGGACCACTAGCTTTCCCAGCAGCCTCAGCAGCAGCTTGCTGTCTGATGGGTTCAAGGGAGGGGCAGCTCTGCTGCTCCTGGCTCAGATCTGCCCTAGAAGGTCCCCCTGTCCCCAAGAACTCAACCTGGTCAGGTTCAAGTTCCTCTGGGACAGTTCCTTCTTCAGGGCTGAGATCATCCCCCTCAAGGGACTGATCTTCCTCCTGAGCCAAGGGGAAGGCACTGCCTTAACCCTACTACTCCTCCTCTTGGAAGGCACTTGGTCCATTCTTCCAGAATCCAAGGCCTGTTCAGTGCTAGACATTTTGGCTTGTGACCTGGTCACAGCAAACACATCTGCAGGGATCCCCAGCATTTCTGCATGGGTCCTGAGCTCCACTTCTGCCCAAGCAGAAGTCTCTAAGTCATTGCCAAGCAAGCATTCGACTGGTAGGTTTGCACTTACCACAACCTTCTTAAGGCCAGTTACCCCTCCCCAGGAGAAGTTAACAACTGCCAGAGTATGGTCTGTTCTGACATTGCTAGCATTGGTCACTTGGTACATCTCACCAAGCATAACTTGCCCAGGAAGCACAAGGTCTTGTGTCACCATTGTGACACTTGCCCCTGTGTCCCTAAATGCCAAAGCCTCATGTCCATTGATTAAAGGCTGTTGTCTGTACTTGCCCAGATTACTGGGACTCACAGTGGAGGTCACATCCATGCCTCCATCACAGACTAACACAGCCTGAGTCAGTTCTCTGACTAAGTCAGAGCCCAACTCAGTTCCCAGGGTGAACCCTACTAAACCCTTTGCTGGAGCACTTCCACCAACTGTACTAGGGGGAACAGGTGCCTTAGGGGCATTGGTGGGTGCTGGACTGGAGTCTTTGGACTTGGTGCAATCACTGGTCCAGTGGGTCTTTTGCTTACAGACCTTGCACCATGGTTTTCTTTGGCCTTTCCCTTTGGTAGACTGTGAATCCCCACCAGAAGAAGATTTTTGGGGGCCTGATGAAGACTTTTGATCTTTACCCTTCTCCCCACCCTTGTCAGAGTTCTTAGCATCTTGCTTCTTGGTTTCCCCACCTTGGTTCTGTACCTTCTGCTTCACCCTGGTCCTGACCCATTTGTCTGCCTTCTTTCCCAATTCTTGGGGAGAGGTCAGATCAGAGTCTACCAGGTATTGATGCAACAGCTGATTTTGACAGTTATTAAGAATCTGCTCCCTCATTATCAGATTGTACAATCCTGAGAAGTCACACACCTTACTGCCCATCAACCAGCCTTCCAGAGCCTTGGCAGAACAATGCACATAGTCTACCCAGTCTTGAGTCTGTGCTTTTTGGGTGTCTCTGAACTTCAACCTGTACTGTTCAGTGGTTAGGCCAAACCCATCAATAAGAGCACTCTTCAAGACCTTGTAATTATCAGCATCCTCCTCTCTAACAGTGAGGAGCTTATCTCTACCTTTGTCAGCAAAGGAGAGCCACAAGATTGCTGCCCACTGCTCTTGAGGGACCTTCTGTACCTTACAGGCCCTCTCTAATGCAGTTATCCATTTGTGGATATCATCCCCACTCTGGTAGGGAGGGACAATCTTGCTCAGGTTCCTATGGTCATAGGACCTTTCCCTGTCTCTAGGGACATGGCTGCCACCATGGGACTCTAGTCCCAACTTTCTTCTCTCTCTAAGGAGATCTAGGGATTCCCTATCTAAAGCCAATTGCTTTTTTCTGATTTCCAGCTGAGTTTCCTCATACTGGACCAGTCTGGCTCTTCTCTCATGAGAGGATTCCCTCCTGTGAGAGGAGACAGAGCTCCCTATAGAGGTGCCAGAGTGGTTAGACTCCTGAGAAGGAGATCTAGACTTCCTGGGCACACTCTTAATCCTTCCTGGGGGACAAAGAGGGTGTCATCCTGATCATCCTCATCATCGTCCACAGGAGGGATTGGGTTATCCAGGTCAGGGTCATTGTCACCCTCCTGGCCAGTTTCAGAGGGGGGCTGGGGGTATTGGTACCCCTGGCCTCCTCCTCTTCTCCTGCCCCACCCTCAGCTCCTACCCCTTCAGTCCCCACGGGCTTACTAAGGTCATAAGCCACCAACAACTCCTTGAGGTGTTGGGTGGTGGGGCTTTGGCCTGTCCTTATTTTTCTCAAGTTACATAAAGCTCTCAATTCCAAGAATGGGAGTGTATCATACTTGGAGGGTGGAAGCTCAATGGCTTCCTGCAAGGATTCTTTGGATCCTGCCCTTAAAGACATTACTAGTGTGGTGTGGTGTATGCACTACCTACTCTAGTGTGGCCTACTAAACTCTCTTGAGTTGTAGAAAGGGTTGTGCTATCCCTTAACACACAACTCTAAGTTCAGTAGAACTTACTGTATTCTTAAGCTTAAATTATATGTACCTTAGGTACCTTTAGTGGTTTTCAGTTGATCAATTCAATTGAGATTATCTGGTAAAACAATAGCAAGCTGGAATCCCACACGCTGCACACCAATGTGAGAAGTTGGCCTGGTATATGCTGTCCACTAATTATAGTGGGCACCTTGCACCAGTCCAAACAACCCCTTATTGGAGATAGGTTAAAGACAACCTTATTGAAAGCTATCCTAGTGGTAGCTATGGAGAGCAGCCTTCAGGCTAAGTCTTGAAGGAATGTAAAGCAGCTTGTTTTACCAGTCTATAATCTCTTGAGTGACCAAATGAAAGAGCACCACACCAGGTATATATTCAAAATATATGTATTTATTGCTAAACACACCCCTCTAGTCTCTTTATGAGGCTAGAGTTCGAAGTACATAAGTTATAAGTTATTAAATCACAGTAATAGCACAAATACACGTTTGGGCCCTAGGGGCGTACCAAACCATATACCAATAAAGTGGTATGCGAACCACGACTGAACTAGACACTAGGCCTAGAGCCTCTAGAAGTGCTTGGACCACAAGGAACCACCCAAGGTAGTGACACAGGGGACCTACGGGAGACGCGTGCAGTGTAAATACACAACCGCGATACGCCGTTGACTTCTATGGAGAAAGTCGGGATCGGGAAAATAGAGAAAAGGGACACTTAAAAGAGGACTAGGACAAAACCCTTTGAGATCTAGGACTTTGAAGAGTCTCTACCCACGGGAGCACCGGAGTACTCGTGTTACCTCACCCAGGGAAGCCGGGTGCATAGGTGCCTTTCGGGGTCGGGTTTCGTCGTCGATTCGAATGGCGATCTGCTGCAAAGTGCTGCTGGCGGCCAAGAGAAAAGTGTCCGGGTGGATCCAAGAGTGGATCGGAGTTCTGAAGAACCTGAAAGCAGAGGGGACAGAGTCTGGGTCACTAGCCAGTGACCAGGAAGGCGATGGACAGATGCCCACCGATGTCGAGTGCTTCAGGGGCATTGATGGTCGTCTTGACTCTTCAGCCACGAGGTCCAGGAGGCGTTGTCGGCGACCAGGAGCAGGATTCGGGCTAGTACACGATGTTTGTCGAGTGCTGAGGTGTCGGTGACCGGATTGGACCCAACAAGCCTTGGCAACGGCAAGTCTCGGTGAAGATGTAGATCGTCGATGGTGCAGACCAGCAAGGTCTGTGGAACTCACCCAGCAAGGGTAAGTGAGGGCAGGCCTGGAGCAACCAGGATGCCAAGTAAGAAAAGGATTGGCCTTCGTTAAGGGCTACTAGCCAATGGGCTAGCGACCGCGAAGGAGCCTCATGACGCCGCACGTGGATCTGGCTTACAGGACACTCGTGGAGTGGGGGCCAGTGATCTTCGGTGCAGGTGGTGCTGGAGGCTAGGGCTACTCGGAGCCCAAAGCACGACTTCTTGGGAGACCCAGAAGAGGATGCACTTGCAAATGTGCTCGGTGTCCAGGGGTCACAGTCTCAAGTCACCCACGATAGCCACGGGCCTCAGCTTTGCTGGGGACTCAGGGTAGCCTCGGGGAAGTCTGAGAATCCACCTCTGGTGATGCGATGACTTCGGCGTCCGACGGGAGCTTCAGAAATGCAAACCAGACAGATGCTTCTTTGGTGCCTGCCAAGCAGGGGAGTCACTCCTTGACCCCAAGGGAGATTCTTCAGTCCTCTAATCGTGAGTAGAGCGTCGAAGGTCCAGGATTCAGTTTCAGAGTTTCGTCCAGGGATAATCTAAAGTCCTAAGGACTGGGTTCCTATCTTTATACTAAAGATAGGGGTTGGACTACTCTGTGGCCCCACCTATGGGTGGGTCAGGGCAGAGGGGTGGCTACACCCCTTTCCCTTTGTCCAGTTCGCGCCAAAGCAGGGGCTGCAAGCCCCTGATCCGGTTTGAACTGGGGTATGCACAGGGACACCAAATGTGCCCCCAGTGCAGGACTTCAAAGCACCCGAAAGTGCTCCCGCCCAGCCCCAATACACATTATCCTGTCTGGGGAGGTGGTCACACCTCCCTGGGACAGGAAACCTATTGTCCAGGCCTCCCCTGCCGGAGTTTCGTCCAGCAGCAGGAGGCCAGACTCGTGTCTGTGGCAGCAGCATCCATTTTGTGATGCCAGGGCTCTGGAAAGAAGTTACCGGACTAGTCAGAGTTAACATGTCTTTCCCTCTAGAAGGGTGGAATGCTACCCCCGCCGCCAGGATTGGCGGGGGTAGTATTCCAAGATGTTTGACACCAAACACGACATGTTTAGGTGCAGCCATTCCAAAGTTAGCATTTTACAGCGAGGATATAATGCGCTTAAGAGTATATGGTCAGGCTGCACTACAAACAGCATCAGAGATGGTCTCCGAACGCTGCAGAGGGGCCCTGCTCATGCAGGGGCACCCTCTCACATAGGAACCACGCACTCTGCCTTTAGGATTGATAAGGCCTGCCTTAGGAGTGACTTATAGGTTTATATGTGTGTATGTATTTCGTGATATAGGTAACCTATATCACAGTAAGGGGTGCATGCACCACCTTACCCAGGCTGCAGTAGCAGACCTGTGATGTCAGTTTGGATGGCCTTCCAGGGGTGGCATAATACATGCTGCAGCCCCTGGCAGGCCTCTGAGGTACCTATGCCCTTGGTACATAGTATACCATATACTAGGGACTTATAAGGGCACTCCAGATCCCAATCAGTGATGTGCCTAAGGCACATGGAAACCATTTTAGAGAGGAAGCAGCTAGGCTGGGGTTCTGATTAGCAGGGCCCCAGCCAGACTAATGTCGAAAAACAGTGAAGCATCAGCAAAAAGTGGGGGTACCCATGTGAAGCAGATCCTACTCTCCTACAGCCGTTCTTGCTAATATGCCCCAAAGTTCAGAAAAGAGCAGAAAGAGGTAAAATAAACGTGAGAAGATAGCAGAAAGAGTCGGAATAGCGTTAGAAGTGGGCAGAAAATGGCAAAATAAAGGTCAGAATAAGCAGAAATAGGCAATATAGAGGTCAGAAACGAGCAGAAATCGGCAAAATACAGGTGAGAAACAAGCAGCAAGAGGCAAAATAAAGGGGAGAATGTAGCAGAAAGAGGCAGAATAAAGGTCAGAAACGAGCAGAAAAAATCAAAATGAAGGTGAGAAACGAGCAGAAAGAGGCAAAATAAATGTCAGCAACATGCAGAAATACACAAAAAAGTGAGAACGAGCAGAAAGAGGCTGAATAAAATACAGAAACTCGTATAAGAAGCAAACAATAGGTCAGAAATTAGCATAAAGAGGCAAAATGGAGGTCAGAAACGAGCAACAAGAGGTAAAATTGTAATTGGAATTGCATTTATATATTGCTTACTACCCCTGATGATGCGTCAAAGCACTTTTCAGTGAGTAGCACACACCTCCAAACCAAAAAAGGATTAGCGATGAATTAGGATAGGGAAATATGAAGCTAATTTGAGCGATAGACATGTGAGTCTGTTATTTGGATTGAAAAAGGGCTTATTTGGATTGAAAAAGGGCAGTGGAGGGATAGAAGAGGGAAGGGTCTCAAATGTGTTTATTTGGAGATCATAGCAGCAGAGAAGGTTTGGGATGAGTAAAAGGAAGGGGAGGGGAGGGGGAAGAGTCAAAGGGAAGAGTTTAGAAAGGGTTGTTTAGTAGATCTGAATAGTAAAAATGGTTTGAGATAATGCAAGGAGGGGTAGAGGAGGGAAGAGTCTAGAAAGGGTTAGTTTGGGGTTCATAGTAGTAGAATGGGGTTTCGTATAGGTCAGAGAGTGGAGGTAGAGAATATTTTGAAAGAGGTATAGGGTGAAACAGAAGGTAGTGCATTGGAGAGATTAGTAGATTGAGGTTTGGGATGAGTCGTAGAGTGGAGTTAGAGGATATATTAAGAGAGGTATAGGTTGAGATAGATGTGGTAGTGCATTGGAGTGATTAGTAAATTGAGGTTTGGAGTGAGTCAGAAAGTTGAGGTAGAGGATTTGTTGAGAGAGAGATAGGTGAGATATAGGGTAGTGCATTGGAGATGCTGAATTAAAAGTAAAGTAATAAATATAATGATACATAAGTACATGAAGGTACATATGTATAAGGAAGGTACTATATCTAGATTTAAGTTTAATAAACTGAGACTTTCAGTGTTGCTGTACTTCAGGCTAATAGATTTGTTTTATAATTTATATACTTTTTTATTTATTTAAATATTTATTTAATAGTGAAGCAATTGTAGGTAAATAGAGATGATAAAAATGTACCTATTTGTGCCGTGACCTATATACATATCAAACATAGAATAATATGTACATTTGTTAAGCAGAACTAATGAATATCTCTATATTTATAAACATAATTACTATACACATTTATATAAAGGAATACACAGTTCTAGGTAATCCAAATACATGCTTATACACACAGGGATATGCTGTGTATTTATATTTGAGTATGTTGGTTATGTGAAGAAGAGCCAACTTTTGAGCAGTCTTCTGAAGATAACATAGTTGTCTGTGGATTTTATGATTGTGGGTAAAGAGCTCCATAGCTTGGCTGCTTAAACAAGGAAGGCTGTGCCACCTATGTTTTTTTCTTGTATGGTGTGAGTTTGAGGCGAGGAGCCAATCTAGAGCAGAGGTTCCTTTGTTGAGTGTATTTGGTGATTGTATTCCTGATAAAGAGGGGTCCTGTTCCATATATAGATTTGTGGGTGATACAAAGCAGCTTGAATGTGGATCTTCTGGTAACCGGTAACCAATGTAGGGCCTTCAACGAAGGGGAGATGTGAGCTTGTGGCTTTCTATGTAAAAGTAGTCTGGCAGCAGAGTTCTGAATCTATTGTAATCTTTTCATAGTTGTTAAAGATGATCCGTGGTAGAGGCTATTGGCATAATCAAGTTTAGATAGAATAAGATTGATAGCAGCCTGGATATTGCATGGAAATCCCAGGTGGGGGAAGATGTGTTGTAGTTTTTATAGTAATGAAGCTTGGTCTTGCTAGAGTGTCCACCAGGGCATTCATTGGTAGCTTGGAGTCCATAGTATATGAGCTTTCTTACTTCCTTAGATGCTTTAGGCCGTGTACCCAGATTGTCAGGCCAGTCGGCGAGTGGAGATCAGAAACGAGCCGAAAGAGGGAAAATAAATGCCAGCAGTGAGCAGAAAGTGGTGAAATAAAGGTCAGAAACGAGCAGGAAGAAGAAAAATGAAGCTCAGAAATGAGGAGAAAGAGGCAAAATAGAGGTCAGCAATGAGCAGAAAGAGGCAAGATATAGGTCAAAAACAAACAGAAAGAGGCAAAATAGAGGTCAGAAACAATCAGAAAGAGGCAAAATAAAGGCCAGCAATGAGCAAAAAGAGGTTATTTTTTGACAGGAGCCATAGATCCCCTCGTATCTGAGTCCCTATATATAAAAATATAATTGGAAACTACAGGAACATAATATGATGGTGTCAAAACTGATATGTATCTGTCTCAATAACAGTTTCTTTCTATTTTGGGGGCAATTGTACCAACAGAAGCATGGAACAGTGTTGGGCATGTGCTTTTCCCCCAGCTACACTAATTTATTCGTAGGCTGGTGGGAGAAGCACATGGCCTAGGCGGACTGCAACGAGCAGTGGATGGATAAGTTGGCCTATGGGCAAAGTACATAGATGATTTATTCATCGTGTGGAGAGGAACACAGGAGGAAGTAGAAAGCTATATTGTAGTTTTGAACAACAATAATTTCAATCTGCAATTCTCTAACTATATATAGAAGTATATAGAAGTATCCTTCATAAACCTCCAGGTATACATGGAAAACAATCATCTGATAACGAGGGAGTACAGAAGCAAACAGCTGGGAATTCTACTGTACACGCTAAAATCCAACACCCTCATGTCTAGTACGGGGAGCTGTTACATCATAAATGAAATTACTCTACAATGAATGCAAAGTTACAAACAGGCAGAACAAGAAGCCATTGCTAGATTTGAAAACAGGGGTATTCTAGAAAAGTATTGGAAGAAGCAGCAAGAAAACTGGATTTAATTGACAGGCAGACACTGCTGATACCCAAACAAAAAGAAAAAGGAGGGGATCCAGCAACTAGATTGATTTTGAATGTTTCGACAGAATCAAAGGAAATTGGCCAAGTGATAAAACATGATTGGGGTATATTACAGGCAGACCCTATTACTGGTCCCACACTATCCTCAACACCCAATATAACACACAGAAAAGGTACGCCAGCAAAAGATTTACCATTAATTAGCCAACTACACTGAAAAGGGAACAGAAAAACCTAATGTGGTAGGATTTCTTCATTGCACTTGTTGCAAGGCATGTAGAAGCAGTAGCAAAATGAAAGAGTTCCAGGAAACAAATGACTAAAACTGATCATAAATGTTTTTAATTGTAATTCTAGTTTTGTAGTTTATTGCTTGATATGCCCATGCAACATAAGATACGTAGGTAGCACGGTGCACCTAGTGAAGAAAGTGGGAATGGATACACTATTGTTAATTATTTGGGATAACCTCATTAAATTATATTGTTTTATGAATAATTCAAATTGCAAAATGCCATGTCTCACTGAATGTTAGTTTTAGGTGCACAAGAGACATCACCCACAGTACTGCCAAATAGAAGGCCGGCATAAAGTGACACCGCACCACCGGAGTCCTCCTCTGCTTCCGCTCTTGAAGCTAAGTGCCAACTGACAGAGCTTGAAGATGGACCAAAAGAAAGGTGTTCCTATCATGAAAGTGACCAGTGAGGAGGAGAAGTAGAGGGAGATTGCCACCACTGGCGTGCCACCCTACAACCTTTTCAGGAAATGTGGTATGCCAACTGCACTGTCCTCCAGGCAGTAAAAAGCTGGGGAGGAGCACTCCCACATCAAAGGCCCAACCCAACCTAAGCCCAACCTTATGTCTCAGCGAAGCAGCCACTGCTATCATGGCAGAAAGGATACTCCACCATCTTCTCCAAGACCTCCTTCTGATGGTCTTGACATGGATTGCACCCCAGCGGAGTCCAAGACCCGCCAAGAGAGAAAAGGGAAAATGGAAGTCCCTGAAAGTCTTAGAATTATGGAAAGTGACAGTGACGAGGAAGAGCCAGTGATTGTCAATATGGAGAGTGCCTCAGAGGACACCGAGATGACCCCTCCAGTTCAACCTGCTTTTCTAGCACTCCATCATGATGTGATGCAACTGATTGACCAAACTATGCAGCAGAGTGCTGTTCACACTATCCACCTGGCGACAAAAATCTGGACCACATGTCAAGCAACTGATTACTTGTGTATCACTGCACACTGGATCCCTTTTGTGCGGCTTAGGCAACAGCTATGTGCAGGTCTCAGCGCAGAAGAAAGTTTTAAGGGCATTCAATAGCACATGACAACAGCGATGTTTGCCATGGAGAAAACCCATACAGCTGCAAACATCTTGGAACAGCAAGGTGTTAAACGGCCTTTAAGACACCAGTGGGTGCAGGGGAAAATGAAAAAAGAATGAATGCTGGTGTGCAACTATTGAAAGAGGGGATTAAAGGGAAAATGAAATAATCCTTAAAAAGTAATGCTGGTGGGCACCTCTTGCCTAAGAGACCTATGGTAGGCCGGGGCTACAGGGAAAATAGAATAACCCTTACAATAATTAATGCTGTTGTGCACCTATGGCAGATGGGGGTGCAGGGTAAAATGGAATCATCCTTAAAAAATAAATGCCTGTGTGTGCTTATGGCAGGCAGGTAGTGCAGCAGAAAATAAAATAATCCTTAAAAAACGAATACTGGTGTTAAACATTAATGCTGATATGCACATATGGTATAAGAAACCTAAGGCAGTCAGGAGTGCAGGAACCAATCAAATAATGAAAACAAAAGTTAAAAAAATATATAATATTATATGAATGAACACTGTACATACATACTACAATCATCCTCAAGCATACTAAACTGATATCAGGAAAAAAGTGAAAAAATGAACAAAAAACAAAAAGGCATAGGCCTCTTTTATGATGTCCCTAGAAAACTGGAAAAAAAGGACAGCAAAGAAATCATGCAGGTCTATGGCAGAAGCACACTGGCTGGCTACAGAAAATGGCTGCCGGCCACAAGTTCAAACAACAACCAGCAAGAAGGCATTGACAACGCAGAACACACGCAGGCGTATGGCAAAACATACTGACTACTTTTCAAAATAGCTGCCGGCTACAGGGTCCAACAAGAAGAAGCAAGGAGACATGGACAACACAGAACAAACACTGGCCTATGGACACTGACTAAACAAAATGGCTGCCTGTCAGATAGCAAACACATACACACTTGCCACAGAAAAAAATTGACATGAGGCCAGCAAACAAAGGAGGCATGGTAAACAAAGAATAAACATTAACATTACCTCAGCCAGTCCAAAAATGAAAATTAAGTCAGCTGTCTGACAGCAGTGACTAACCCTGGCTTTTGGCTACAGCCGTTTCTGTTTGCCAGTGTTCTTATCATCATAGCCCACCCTTGACTTTTCCCATTATAAGCTAGAGAATGGACTCAAAAGTCCTAGAATGCAAAAGGAACACTGAAGTTACAAAAGAGACATGGGGCCACATGTAAAAAGTGTTTTTGAGGTCACAAATGGGTCAATTCGCAGAATCAGCCCGTTTGCACACGCAAAAAGGCTTTTTACATGTACCAAACAATATTAGGTGATTTGGTAACCTATTACCAAATTTCAAAATGGGTTAGGGATTCGGTAATAGGAAGGGGCGTGTTATGTATGGATGTTTTTCACCTGAAATGAGGACATAAAACCTTTTTACTGCCAAATACAACTTGGTGGTAACCCATTTGCAAACAGAAAGGGGTCCTCATGGTACCCCTTTCCCTTTTTGAATGTATGCGAAAATGAGAAAGCGTTTCACTTTTCATTTTGAAACGCATCCTGCTTTCCTTTAAGGAAAACAGGCTGCATTTAAAAGAAAAGAAACATTGCTTTATTTAAAAGCAAACACAGACATGGTAGTATGCTGTCCCCAGCAGGCCACCATCCCTGTGTTTTTAGTGATTCCCAATGGGCTGCAATTGTGACCTACCTCATGAATATTAATGAGGTATGTTAATTGCGACCCCACTAGGAATCTTTACCAGTGTGAAACACACTGTTGTACATAGATGTTTGCATTTTCTTAATAGCAAATCACTAAAATTTGCTATTAGGAACTCGGAAATGGAAATCAATGTACATGTGGACCATAGTTTAATAACTTTGCATAAGAACTTCAAGAGCATTGCCACTGCTTCAATGGCTTTTATAGGCCCTAATATTGTACAAGAGGTGGTAATAAGTTCAATTTATCGCCTTATGTGCTTTGCTCAACCCAAGATAAAGTGTCACACAAAGTGTCACACAAGAAGCATCAAAAAGTTACACATACCCACAATGAAAGCGTGGCAATGTCACACATAGGCAAACCGAAAATTTGGCTGTTATGGAGCAATATGTGTAAGCTCACTCTAACCCTTTGACCGCGGCGCAAATTCCACCGCGGTGCGGGTGAAAAAAATAGTGGGCATGGTTCGGACGGCCCCCGGCCGTCCTCCGCACACACCCACCGTGACGTCGGACGGCCGGGGGCCGTCCGACGCATCGAACGGGCTAATGGAGGCCTGCTTTGTTCCTGTAAACATTGTGCTGCTCGAACGGCAGAATAATTCCGCCAGGCCCTGATTGACAGAATTAGGCAGGAACTCCGTGTTACAAGCGTAATGTGGAGTTACCAAGTTCTGCCAATTCTGCAAGCAGAGTTATAGTTCCTCCCGGGCCAAGTACAATTCTGTAAAACAACTATTGACAATGTGTTCTCGAAGATTTACATTATACAGCCTATTATAATCACTTACTTTTCGGCCCCTCACCCAACATTTCAGTTCCATATTGACATAATCAAAGGTATTTTCAAGTTGATTTAGCTGATTCTCAAGTAAAAAATATACTCAAGAAGCAGCCACAAAGCCTCTGTCTGTATTTCTCATGGGAGATGACACAAAACTTGACAACAAGGGCTGCTTCCATGAGTAAGTAGGACATCTTGTCCTGTAGTTCCTAGGAGTCCACTAGGACCTGCGCATTTTGGATGACCTAAACTGAGGGCTTGGTGTCCCAACCACTTTTGTATACCCCCTTTGGATATGTCAGCCATTAGACCAGCTAGCTCTACAGTGCCACTACCACTCCCCATTATTCTACAGTGGTGTAGGTGGTTTCTGGCAACCACTGAATATGACAACCCTGACTTCTCAGGGATCTTGGAAAACAGTAGAGTAGGTTTCACTCAGACACTCGTGCCTGCTTTCTCACCGAAAATACACTCGTTGGTGATTAGGACGTTTCAATAAGTATTTATTGGTTCAGCGATAAACAGTAGCACTTGCATATTCCTAAAATGTGTGCCCTAAGTAATTTGCCTAAATGTACCTAGCCTAGCATTGATGTGTAGCATGTGTATGCATACCTATGTGTATCTGTAACCAAGAAACCCATAGGGATGAACCAGCCATCTCACCTTATGGGTTAGAACGACGGACCCCGTCTCTGCGTTAAGGATGACACCCCGCAAGGGATGTTAGACCACTGCATGTCGAAGAGTCAGCATGCAGGCCCCCGTCTCAGCTTGGAAGGAATTCTCCTCTGATTTGTAGGGGGGTGAGGGTCTTTTATACTAAAGTTGTCACTCCAGGGTTTTGTCTAGAATCAATATGTTTTAAAACAACTGTGGATGTTTTGAAAACAATCACCAATGCTTTTCTAAACAAACGTGATCATGCCTGCTGGGTGTTGGCCAAGGATGAAAAAAAGGTGGTGACCCTTATACAGAATAATTCTGCCATGCCTGGGGACATGTTTATGTATGTCAGGTACAGGGATTATGATAGAATACTTATAGCCTGGTGTCGAAGAGACAGGAGCAAGCTACTAGGTAAAAGGTTACCTGTTTAGAATCGTTATTGTTGTGTGGATGAGAAAAATGTATGTAAAAATGGGGTATACATGACGGGACTATCCTAAAAGACATGACATCCACTCCTCATCAAAAAGTCAACAAGGTCAGCTAGGTAATGATAAAGCTAACATTATTAAAAAGGCAAAAATTCATTTACAATAAAACATGCTACAGAGCACTTAAAAGCCCGAAAAAATGTCCATAAAAGAAGTAATTTTTCCCTAAAAAGCATACAAAAGGTCCTCTAAACTTGTATATATTGTGATTATTGCACTGAGCACCTTGTGAAAGCCATGTAGCTCAGTTAGAGCTGAGAAGAAAAATAAAACAAAGTCCCACTCGACCTTCAATTTGGTAAATGTTTAAAAAGTTGCTAAACGGTTCCCAGCACAGGAGAGGCCAAATTGTTTATGAACCCTGTGCTGAAGACTCAACATCGCTGAACATCGTATCTGGTGGCAGTCCCTCCAAAATTTCCAGTATCAAAACCAGTGAGCAATGATGTTCATCTCTGGTTCCCACAGCAGCCGACAGGGAAGAATTAGATGCCTCCATGCCTGACACTGATGCCTGTACTTCTGGAGCAGAGCCAATATCCCTCCCAATAGGAGCTAAAGCATCACTAGGAGGATCTAAAAATGCCATCATCAGCATGGGAATACGCTGGGGACAACTGCACGCATGGGCCTGCAAAGGCACCAGTAGTGCTTCTATGTCTGGCAGCACAACCGATGGAAGTGTCAGACACAGGTCCAACACGCAGCCAAATCCTCAGAAGAGACAACGGAACACAGGCAGGACACAGTCTAGCCAGACCGGTTTGAAAGACAAGAACCAATGCTCACTCATCTCTCGAAGCTAAGGCGTAGTCAGGTAGAACACCATACGCTCATGACAACATCATTCCAGCAGTGTTCTCTCCATTTAGTGAGGGATTGTGATGTCCAGTGAATTAAAATCAGGATGCACTCTACCAAAAGCAGGACCAAGGGGAGCCCTCCAAAAACGCTTCCAAGTACGGAGTGTATTAAGGCTGGAATTACTATGAAGATGGTCTGAAAGGTGGTTAAAGACCTGATCCATGTCACTTAAATGAGTGTACGATCTCACTCGCATCAGACATGTTAAAGATCAGATGAACCATTTCTCCAAAATGAATCGGGAAGTTTGTACGGGCCAGGGTCTGTATTTCTGCTGAAGACCTTGCAACATGGAGATCAATAGTCTCTCGGGCTGAAGTTAAGGCCACATTTTGGTGAAACAACATGGCTTTCAGTCTGCTCAGCGAATCAAACATTATACTGGAAACATTCAATGAAGGCCACAGTGGTGCCTCCCTAACTGCGCAAGCCGGGGGAAACAATACTTGCTTACAGCAAACAACCCTGAAGTTTACTGTGACTAGCTATGCGATGCCTGGCGCCATTCCACAACAGCCTTGATCTTTCAGCACTAAATGACTTCCATTTGTAAGCAATCAAAAACCAGAGGAATCACTGCAGCTGGGTAACCTTTTCAGTAGCAAGATAAGTTCACTTTTGACGCATTACACATTCCATGAAGCGGCATTTCTTTGCACAGTAAAGACCCACTTAAAGCCTTCCTGCAGTACGTACCATTTAAGAAAACCTCAATGCCCTTATTTCTGCACCTGTATCTATACGATAACTCCTATGTTTCCTGTATGTACCCTTCACCTAACGCTTCATACCTGCCTGCTTGGATGTATCTAAGGCAGTACTGGATCTGAAATGTCGTGATTGGCAGTGTGATATAGCCATGAACTATCCATTCAGTAGATGGTGACCCAGCTACTGTGAAAGGTAACTTCTCAAAATTTTCAATGAGTAGCATGGTGTACTTTGCATCTCTACCTGCCATAGTCAACTGTCTGTCGGTCAGATTATAAGCCGAGAACAGGTTTGTGCTGAAAATGTATCTCCGTGTCACGTGGCCTGAACGCAATGATTGCAGCGTCCAGCTTAAAAGCATAATGGAGCGCAATTGAGTTTGCCCACGTTGTAGAATAGACAAATCTTGTTCCATTATGTCAATTGCTTAGGACATAATGTTGCCGAGTGAATAAATACGTGAAGAAAGTGTGGTCATACCATTGTCTACCACAGCCAAGGCCTTTTCCAGGTTAATCCTATCAATCTCATGTAATCTTTCAGCAGCATCCTGTTGGGAGACTTTCCACAGTTCATTGTAGATGGCATACAAGAAGCGTTTCTCATGCGGTTTTCTGAAACCTAACAAGAAATCCCTAAGATCCATGTTGTCAACTAGAAGGAAAAGTGTTGTTTCTCCTGTTGTAGTATTGAGGTCTTTAGCCATTCTAGGCACAACTTCCCAACACTATAAGAAGTCACTACCCCTGGAATGTCTGTGTGTACATAGCGTGGGTTGGGCCTATGGATACTGAACCCTACGGTGGTACCCTTTAATCTTGTTTGACACCTATTTGTGTTGATAGGCAAAACCAACCATCCCTTCCAATTGGGAGCTGAAGAATTGTATGTACCATTCTGTATCATTGTTCCCAGTATCCTCACTGGTCAGCCTTTACTTCATTGCCCACAATAATATGTTTGTCCCTGAAATAAGACACACAAAAGACATGCATGATACAGCATCAAACACCCGAGGTCCTCTCGTCCACACACTGGACATTGTGTGGCCCATTCCTACCCCGTTAGACACAGCAGTCAGAAGGCCCTTGGTACATCAAGTGTAGTGCATTTATTCATTGAAATGCAACATGTAAGAGTCATTTCTCCAATTGTGGTCAGTGCATTCAATGTGCTCCAATGTGCTCCAATGAGTCATTGGCCTTTTAATTACAGCAGCAGTCATTCAACTACAGCAGCAGTCGCTTCACTTATGTGAATGTTGACATAAAACACATGATGGTACAGCTCTGTCACCTCTCACATCATACTACCACACACGTAAAGCAGTTTAGTCACTTACTTGGTCTCAGCTGCTAATACTCCTCCAGCGGAGCATGGAGGGACAGCCAGGCTGCCCTCAGGACCCTCCTGTACAGTGGCAAAAGGCAGGGCCTGTGCACACTGGTCTGGGAGGACAGGCCCAATATTTCCTGGGCCTTTATTCTGGGCCAGCGTTTCAGGTCCTCCCAGCACTTGCGGCATGATCGAGCCCGCCGGTGGAATATGCCCACTGCACTGCAGCACACAGCAATATCAGACCAGAGTCTTGCGTGTGCTGCATTGTTCAGCTGGTCCTCTGGACCCCCATAAAGCTAATTTGTTCAATTTACCCTCACTGAAAGGGGGTGCCCTCTCATCAAGTCTCTCAGCCATTTTTGGAGCAGCTTGAATGAACAGAGCAGCAGGATGACAGAGGATCCTATTTGGAGGTGAAGATGACTCAGAATGATCATAAAATGGCTGCCTGCAACTTCCTGTCATGATCTTCCTGCCTTGTATTTCCTGTTTGTCATTTCCTGTATTGAAACATTGGATTCCGCCCTGTTTTTGGGGTTTCTGGCCTGGTTGTGGAGTTTCTGGAACCGGGCCATGCTCTCTGCATTTGGGCCAGAGACTCTAAAAACGGGCCTGAAAACAATGTTTTTTCCCCCAAAAAGAGAGAAAAAAGTGGGAAAGAATGGCAGCAACTTTAATTCAGGAAGGAAAGAGGGTTTGGGTACACTCTAAATCACATCCCAGCACAGTTTGCCCCTTTCCTTTATGGTACATTCTGTCCACATTTCGCGCTTACATCAAAGTTGACTGTAGTGTTTCACCAAGGTTGGGACAGGTAGTGCTGTTTATCCCTAGACACATAGGGCCAGTGTCACAAATGGCCTCTCACTCATGAAGGAGGCCCCTCAGTCATCGGTGAGTTTTTGCACCCAGAGTAGAATCTCCACAATGAGAATTTTGAGTGTGGGGGCCCTTGTGAATCAGGCCCATACACGTGTTTCTGGATTTAGTCCTTTATCATTAGAGAGCAAGAGAGGTGCAGGCAGCCATTTTATGGTCATTCTGACTCATCTTCATGTCCAAGCAAGATTCTCTGCCATCCTACTGCACCGTCTAACCCACCTCCCCCAACATGGGTGAGCGAGCTGAGGATAAGGCACCCACACATATGTTATACTGATATGACCATACTGAGGGGTTGCTTCATAGGTATCCTCTACATTATGTGAGGCCAGAGGAACAGATGAGTGCTGCAGCACACATCAAGATCTGGAGTCAATTTGCTGTGTGCTGCAGGGTAGTGTGTCAATGTACCAGCGATGGATCTAGATGTGCCATTAGAGCAGGAGTTGTGTGTTAGTACAACATGACCAGCTCAGACAGTGGCAGCCACTCCATGTCAAATATCTCTAAGGGTACCTATTGAGTTAACACGAGACATTGATATGTCATCCTTGGGCTACATTGGACCTGCATGTGGGATGCATTCTGCATTACACACAATGTAAAATTGCTAGCCATTTTTTAATCGGGCCAGTTGGTGTTAATCGGATTCATGAGTTAAGACAGTTTCTAATAACACAGCCCTGCCAAGTTCCCCAGGTCCATTCTTGATGTGCTAATGCTGCTCAGATGGTCACATTGAATTCTGGTTCTTGTAGTCTTTTTTGTTCCAAACTGTAACAGGACACAAGTCCCAGTTTCCTGGAGTGGAGCTGCTGAATAAAGCAGCTATGAGCAAGGACTATCCATGTCATTACACAGGTCCACTTGAACACCTATGTACATATGACAGACATATGGGCACACTCCCACATTAGTTGCAGCACACACACATACAGATGAGGTGGTCTGATTCACAAAGGGCCTCTGCCCTCGTAGCACAGGCCACCCAGTTGTGGGGAGTCTCCGTACTTGGGACGGGATCTCAGAACTGAGAAATCTCATGGCAGCAATTCTACCTTGAGCACGGACACTCCCCAACAACTGCTGCACTTCCACCGCAAGTGTACTGGTCCTTTTTGTATCAGGCCCTTATAGTCAAACTGTCTAGGGAGGTCTCACAAATGCTTCAACATTCAATCCCCTGAGCCAATGGAGTCCTTAGAGAAATTGTCCACACTCCTCAATGACATGAGCACATAACATCTTGCATGGCCTATCTTTTGACTCTTGTCAATGGCTTTTGTTTACAGACATAATCTATGGCTTACAAAGTAGTCTTAGGATGGAATTTATGGGCAGAGTGTTAAATGTCCAACTATCATCATTGACAACAGACTGCAAACTTTATGAAGGCCTAGCTGTGGGTCCAGAGATATGTGTAAACCATGATTTAAAGCTGGACACAACAGGCTACTACAATCTTGCACACAACTTCAGAGGAGTACAACAGCACCCTCCCATATGGACAAGTATCGCAACTTGAGGAGACCAAAAGTGTGCTCTATGCTGGCTCATGTACGTATATGTTCCCTATTTTACCTTCGGTGAGGTACAGTGATTGCACATTTGTATGATGTGAGGAGATGAGATTAGAGTGCATATGCAGTATCACCTGAGAAGCTAAATGAGGGAATATTTGTACATGTCACTCTTGCGTCTGTAAAGTTCATGATGTATGAAGGGTACATGCTGTGTCTGTTGGGGGCATGTGTGTGGCATGCAGAATAGTCCTGCATGATGGTTGTATATATCACAAAACAAGCATATATATCAGACAGGTGTGGTGCTTGGTACCCAGAAGACACATGTTGCAAAATTCTCCTGTTGCCATCCGCTGGGCAAGAGGTGACATCCAGAATACATAGCTGTCATGTGTACTGCCTGGTAAAACTACATGCACATCAGTAAAGCTACCACTAGCATCACAGACACCCTGCACATTAATAGAGTGCTAGCAGTGTCTGTTGCAGATGTTGTGTGCATTGTGGCGAGGTGGCTGAAGAGAAGGCCTGGGTGGAGTTCTCGGAGTTGCGCAACACAGTGAAGTGCCAAAAAAGCTCTGCAGCGTTACGCAGAGTTCTGCATATTGGATGAGCTGCTCAGCGTGTCCATTTGCATTCCATTTCTACGTATTACACAGCATGTTTTCAAGCTAGAAATGACGTGCATATGGAACCATGTGGTTCGCCTTGTCCTGGTCATTCTGTTTTCTGTTCTGTTCATGGTGCTGGGCCTATTTTTCCAATCTTTATTTAATCTTTTCAAACCCACCCCTATGTAACTTAGCTACAATGGTGAGACAGAATATAGAGTTAAAAATATCGAGGTACAGTAATATCGAGTCACAAATATTGTGGAATGGAAATATTGAGTGCAACAATATTGTTGTCAAGAATATCGAATTTGTATTATTTGTTATGTATTTAGTTATATATTTTATAAGCATATGATGTAGTTTTTTTTATATTGTTTATGTTTTTTGATGTATTTGTGAAAATTGTAGTAGTTATTACATTTTATTAAAGTAAATTATATTATTTTTTGTACCATAGCGGGTTGTGGGTTTATAGGGGTATACAGTGGAACGTAAATAAAGTAATGTTTTTTTATTGTATAATATTATTTATTTAATTATTAATTAATTGTGTTAATTGTGAATTTTAAGATTGTTAAATGATATTAATTATTTAATTGGTAATTGATTATGTTAATATTGTAAATAATGTTTTTCAAAATATTTTTTATATATTGGGTGTGGGGGATATTGGGATAAAGGGTGGGAAGAACTGTAATTTAATTTTAATTAATTGTTAATTAATTGTGAATTAATGTTAATTGTTAACCAATGTCAATCAATTATTAATTAAAGTGAATTATTTAATTGATCATTGATTATGTTAATATTGTTATTTTTTATGAGTGGCTTGTGGGATTCATGGGCATAGAAGGTTGGCAGTTATTTGATTGTAAATAATATTTTTTTTTAATAATATGAATTGTTTAATTGATAATTAATTAAGTGAATTGTGTAAGTATATTTTTTTATATTAGGTGTGGGTTGTGGGGTTTACAGGGTCATAGGGTGGGAAGTAAATCAATTTTAAGTTATACATATTTCACATTTTTAATAATGATTTTTTATATTTAATTTATTATTAAGAGACGTGTTTATATGTGAAATAATACTGCATTTAATTTTTAATATTGTTTATTATATTCCTATTATGTTTTAAAAATTTCAGAAATGTTTTCATTTTCATTGTTTGTTCACATTTAATATATTACATTTTAAATATTTGTTTTTTAATATTTTTATTTTGTGTTTAAAATGAGTTTTTGTAGACAATTTATTTGTTTGTAATGAAGTACTGACTGTAGTAGGAATAATATATATTTTTTTATTTTAAAATCCAACACTTTCCCTACGGTTGCACTAACTGGAGGGGAAATGGTAAATTTTACCCCTCCAAAATTCAACACTTTCCCTACCTTTTCACTGATTGGAGTGGGAATTGTCAATTTATCCCTCCGCAATCCAGCACATTCAATACTTTTACTCTTGCTGGAGTGGGAAAGGTACATTTTCCCCTCTGCAATTCAACACTTTCTCTATTGTTGTATTGAGTGTAGTGGGATTTTGTTGTTGTTAATTATTAATTTTATTGTTGTTTTAATTGTAGTGGGAATAGTTAATTGTAATATTTGCACTGTTATATTTTATGTAATTTTAATATTATTGTAGATAGAGTAGTAAATATTATTTTTGTTATATGTAAAACAAATTGTTACTGATGAGGTGTTAGGTGGGAGTACTTATTTTTATATGTATTTAGTATAAAATGTTTTTTTTATAATGTAGTGGTAAATGTATATAGTGGTTAACATTTTTATAATTATGTGCTTGATTTATCATAATAATAATATTTATAATTTGCAAAATTTGTTACTAATATATTTTTAATTAAATTGTAAGAAATGTGTGTTGTTTAAATTTTATTTAAATTTAATTTGGTTTCCCTTTTGTAATATTTAATGTTTTTGGTATATTTAAATATGTATAGATATATTTTTTATAATATTATATTATTTAGCATTTTTTAAATTATTATATTATGTAAAATATGTATTTATTTGTTTTACACATATATATGTGTGTGTGTGTGTGTGTTTACATTTTTAAAAGTTATTTATTTGTTAAAATGTACTTTTCAATGTATTTTATTTTGCATAAATTCAGTTAGTATTTAATATATGCTTATTTTAATATTTTAAATTATATATATTTTTCGATATTTTTTTACTTACCTTTTTAAAAATAGCAAGGCGATATTTTTGTATCCTATATCTTTCCCTCAATAATTTTTGCCTCAATATTTTGGAGGTCAACATTCTGTCAGTGAACCTTAGCTACCCCTCAAATGTTATTTATCACATTAGTGTGTGTTTTTGTGGCTGTGTAGTTTACGTTATTTTTCATGACTTCTGTAATTCTTTATTTTTACCTTTATGTCCTTACTTCTTCCTTCCTTCTTTCCTTCCTTTTTCATTTCCTTTATTCTTTTATTTTTTCCCCCACCCAGCACCAGGGGAGCGGTGGCACAAGGCCCTCCTGAACAGCCAGCAGCCACGTACCTTGTGGATGGCAGTGCCACCAAAGAGTGCTGCCCTGCACAATATTTTGGAACGTGGAGGTGGCATCCCTCATTTTTTTCATGCAGCACACCTCCCCACCATGCTGCTGGCAGGCAGCAGGCCAGGGCATGGGTACCCCCTGCTGGAGCACCTGCTGCATTGAGGGAGGGTGGGCAAGTGTGTGTCCCACTCCAACCAGGTCCAGTGCACCACCCAGCAGCTGACGCACCGCAGGGCATATATCCTGGACCAGAAGCAGGACCTGCTCGACCTGCTAGGCATTGAGTCTGCGGGGAGTTATTATTTTTTGTGTTTTTGTTCTAAAATGGTAACAATTGTTTTCCAAATAGCATTCTGCTGACACTCCAAGGTAAGTTACGTTTAGTTTATTAAGAATACTATGTGATCCAGAGTGAGCTAAAGAAGTGCTCGGCACTACCTAATCGCACTTGTCAGCGCTTGCTTTGGCTCATTATCTAAGAAGCCATTGCATACTCCTTTGTCCTCCTGCCACCATACTGAATTAGTGATATCAGTGAGTTAGCGTTCTCTGTGACCTTTTCTTTATGTAGCTTGGAAAGTCCCAAGCAATCTCACAGTGATGTGTAGTGTGCATGTATGCATTGCAAAAAAGGGAGACTAAGGGGCCGATTAGGATGACGGACGGAGAAGCACTCCGACAGCCGTGATTGTGGAAAAAAAACATTTGCATGTACCGCGGCAAAAGCGGAAGGCAAATTAGGACACACTGCTCAAAAAATCCGACCACGGCAGTCGGATTCCACAAAACTCCACCAGGAACGTCCGGAAAATCAGTAAATCCGACTGCGGCGGACGGTAATGCTGCGGAAATAACCAATAAGGCCGATCGAGAAAATGATGAGTGGCAGAGCTGGCGGAAGGATCATTGCATTCAGACCTCTGTGGTAGTGCGGAAAGAGGAAAGGCGGTCAAAAGCAACCACACAACAAGGCTACCAGGTGTGGTGTCTGTTTTGCGCTTCCTCCAAAAGCATTTGACACACCCCAATGACACATCCCAATGGCAAAAAAAAATACAAATCCAAGGTCAACCCAGATAACACACCTGACATGAATACTCCATTTGGACCCACCCACATAGCTGAGTATAAAACCAACCCCTTCCATGACCAGCATCCTTTGCACAACTCCAGAAGTTAAGGGCCAAACACCACAGCACAAAGGAGAGGCAAATCAGCACACCTCACACCATCACAACCACCCACGCCAACATACACCTCACACATCTCCACTACCACCTTCCCACCTGCACTTGTCACCCATTTGCACATCACACACCATGGCACAAAAAAAAAAGCCAAAATTCACAGACAATGAGTTGTCAGTCATGGTAGATGGGATAATCAGAGTAGAACCACATTTGTTTGGGAGCATGGTCCAACAAACACCAGTAGCCAGAAGAAATCAAATGTGAGAAAGGATAGTCAACAAACTCAATGCAGTAGGGACCACCCTACGTAACATCAAGAGGAGGTGGCATGACCTCAAGAGCAGGATGAAAGAGCGTGCCAACAAGAACCATGAGCTGGCTCAGAGGACTGGCGGTGGACCTCCCATTCCACCACTGACATTCACCGAATGGGAGGAGAAGGTGTTTGCCACACTGCATCCAGAGAGTCTCACAGGAATACCCGGAGGAGTGGAGTCTGGTAAGTACCAACACATGTCTCCCATTATACTGCTATGTACTGTCTTGCACAACTAGAAAGCTACACTTCCTAGACCTAAATGCACTTATGTACAACACACTCTTCCCAACATATGTCTCACATATATAACATTTCCTTCCTCTGAATCACCTCAAAGGTAGCTAGAAATATTTCCATGGGGGCATGTGTACAGGCAGCCAGCACTACAACTCCCACCAGGCCCCCTTGTCCCACAGCTGAGCAGGATGGAACACTTCCACCACCCAGAACCATGTGGCAGCCATTTCATTGCTCTCATCAAACTTACAGGTAGGTAGACTTCTCATGCTCTCTTGTCTCACCCCTGAGCAGGATGGAACACTCCCCCCACCCAGAACAATGTGTAACCTATTCTCTTCCTCTGCTCCACTTCACAGGGAGGTAGCCATCTTAACAGGGACAGGGAGGTAGCCATCTTAACAGGGAGAGGGGTTTGTGGATAGGCAGCCAGCACTACAACTCCCACCAGGCCCTCTTGTCCCACAGCTGAGCAGGATGGAACACTACCCCCACCCAGAACCATGGGGCAGTCATTTCATTGTTATCATCAAATTTACAGGTAGGTAGCCATCTTAACAGGAAGGGGGGGTATGTGGTTAGGAAGCCAGCACTACAACTCCCATCAGGCCCCCTTGTCCCACAGCTGAGCTGGATGGAACACTCTCCCCACCCAGAACCATGTGTAACCTATTCTCTTCCTCTGCTCCACTTCACAGGGAGGTAGCCATCTTAACAGGGAGGGGGTATTTGTGGATAGGCAGCCAGCACTACAACTCCCACCAGGCACCCTTGTCCCACAGCTGAGCAAGATGGAGCACTCCACACACCCAGAACCATGTGGCAGCCATTTCATTGTTGTCATCAAACTTACAGGTAGATAGCCATCTTAACATGGAGGTGGGTATATGGTTAGGAAGCCAGCACTACAAATCCCACCAGGCCCCCTTGTCCCACAGCTGAGCAGGATGGAACACTCCCCCCACCCAGAACCATGTGGCAGCCATTTAATTATTATCATCAAACTTACAGGTAGGTAGCCATCTTAACAGGAAGGGCGGTATGTGGTTAGCAAGCCAGCACTACAACTCCCACCAGGCCCCCTTGTCCCACAGCTGAGCTGGATGGAACACTCCACCCACCCAGAACCATGTGGAAGCCATTTCATTGTTATCATCAAACTTACATGTAGGTAGCCATTTTAACAGGGAGGGGGTATGTGGTTAGGAAGCCAGTACTACAACTCCAACCAGGCCACCTTGCCCCACAGCTGAGCAAGATGGAGCACTCGCCCCACCCAGAACCATGTGGCAGCCATTTCATTGTTATCATCAAACTTACAGGTAGGTAGCCATCTTAACAGGGAGGAGGGTATGTGGGTAGGAAGCCAGCACTACAACTCTCACCAGGCCACCTTGTCCCACAGCTGAGCTGGATGGAACACTCCACCCACCCAGAACCATGTGGCAGGCATTTCATTGTTATCATCAAACTTACAGGTAGGTAGCCATCTTAACAAGGAGGGGGGTATGTGGTTAGGAAGCCAGCACTAAAACTCCCACCAGGCCCCCTGTCCCACAGCTGAGCAAGATGGAGCACCCCCCCACCCAGAACCATGTGGCAGCCATTTCATTGTTATCATCAAACTTACAGGTAGGTAGCCATCTTAACAGGGAGGGGGGTATATGGTTAGGAAGCCAGCACTACAACTCCCACGAGGCCCCCTTGTCCCACAGCTGAGCAAGATGGAGCACTCCCAACACACAGAACCATATGGCAGCCATTTCCCTCCACTGTGTTACCTAACAGGTAGGTAGTCAGTGCATGCATCCTGTCATCCTTCTCAAAATGCATGGAGCCATATGACCACAACATCCCTCACATGTCAGCCAACTCAGCATAGATCCAAAAGTTACATCCAGTGTGCAGCCAGCTAAGCACATGTAACTGTCACAGAAATTACACTTTGACTCACCAAGTCACATGTGATGTAAATTCAGGTCCCAATCATGCACAGCACAGAATGCAATGTGTAAGTGCCATGGTGTCAGAGTATTGAAGGCCCATATGAACCCAAAACATGCATGGTCAATCTGACAAACAAACAAAAGTACATGACATGAAAGAACATTTAAAACATTCCAATGGCTAGTTTTTGCATAGGTGAAACTGATTCTATGAAGAGTAAACAAAAATTACTCATTATCAAAAGTTGATGTGCACCAAGTTGGTAGATGATGACATGTCCTTGTAAACACACTATCTGTACGTGTCACATGGTTGCAATTTACATGTCACACTAATGACAAGTAATGTATGTACCTCAACATCATGTCATGATGCTCATTATCTTTCAGCCATACCAAGTGATTGCAATGTAAAATGTTTGGCGTATCAAATGTAACATCCGAAAGTCTGACACCAAGCTTGTGGAGTGCACTTAACTGACAATCTAATCTCTGTTCAACAGGAGATCCCCAAGCAGCAGCTGCTGAAAACACCACCAACCAGCAGAGCCAGTCTCCCCCCCCGGAACGTGAACTCTCTGATGCAGATTCTCTACGTTTCTCGGATGAGGAGCAACAACCTGGCCCCTCAGGACTGCTCAGGGCCTCATTGTCCCCACCACCACCACCACCACAGCGACAACCACAGCGCTGACCCCTGCTACAGCGACCTGTGCGGCAACCATCACCACTGCTGCCTGCAACACTCTCCCTGCCTCAGTGGTTACCAACACCACCACACAATCCGAGGATGCCAGAGAGAGTGTGCAGGTGCCTTGAGTCCCAACTCTACAGGTCCATGTCAGCAGGGCAGGTGGGAGGGCAACTGGTGGACAATCACAAGAGGACACTGAGACAGAAACCCTGGCCACCGTTGCAAGAGTCCTTGGTGCATACCAACAGAACCAGGGACAGATGGGCCAGGTTGTCGAAGAAGTGCGTGAGCTCCGCCTGCTGCTGAGGTCTATGGACACACGTATGGGCCAACTTGTGGATCTCATGGGCCAGCTTGTGGGTGTTCTGAGGGACAGACATGCAGCTCCAATGATGGCTCAACCCCCCTCCAGTGGCCAGTCTGCTGATACTCCCACCACCTCAGCTGCGGCCACAGAGAGGGGTGAGCTGCAAGGCAATGACTCCTCAGACACCGCTGAGCCTGCAGCAGAGGCCCCCCGCCAAACGCAGGAGGGGACATCCGAGCCACCACAGGAGGATCACATGGCAAAGCACCAACCAAAGCCAAGTCGCTGAGCCAGCCATGATGGCACTTGTGTTGCCTTTGACATTTACTTTGTTAATTATCCCACCCCACATTGCCATTTTGATGGCAGGAGTTTGTTGGACTGTGTGATAACATCAATGTGGTGACTACTCTATTTGTCTCATTTACCATCACTGACAACTCATGCACTCACTTTGCACAATTTTACAATCACTTCTCTTTAACAAAACCTTTTGAAAATAAACACTCTTTACACACCTATGCCTTTGTGTCAGTTCCATGTCTATCACAGTATGTACAATGTCAACTCAGATTCCAATGTACCACAAGCTCTGATTTTGACGAGGCATTGATAGGGTGAAGGAACCTAGAAAGACACAAGAGAATGACATTTAGTTGTCAGGTGATGCCATTACAGCAAAACACACCACTAGTCAACACCGTACAAAACCCATCACACATAACAGTGACCAACACCATCAACATAGACATGAGGAACGTGGAAAACAATACACTGTGCCACACACATCAGCGATTAGCAGTGAGCCAACAACAGCCAGCAGCCAGAAAGCTCATCTATGCATTGCCACTACCATCAAAGCCAACAGACAATCACTGTTGTACAATGTTACTTACACTCAAGGGAAGTAGTTGTCGATAAACTGTTGACGCAGGTCAACACCTTCCTCTTCTCCACTATCATCGTCACTGGGCATGTGTGGATTTACAGCAGGGGGCATTTGCTGCTCATTATTGTCCAGGAGCAGGGGGATCTCTTTGCGCAAGGCCAGGTTGTGGAGCATGCAGCATGCAACTATGATCTGACACACCTTTTGGGGAGAGTAGAGTAGTGCACCACCACTCTTGTCCAGACACTTGTCTAGACTTCAGAAGCCCAAAAGCACGCTCCACTAAACTACGTGTCCTCTCATGTGCATCATTGTAGTGGACTTCCCCCAGGGTCCTTGGATTCCTCAGTGGGCTCAGCAACCACGGCCGGTTGGGATATGCAGAGTCACCTAGGTGTGAGATACACAGACCAATCTTGTAATATAAACAGTTGACGAGAACAGCATTTCACACATACAGCACACTACTTGACTCAGCGTACTCACCAACAAGCCACGCATGCTCCGGATGCAGATTTGTCATCAATTGTGGGATGATGCTGTTACGCAGTATGTCAGAGTCATGTGCTGAACCTGGAAATTTGGTTCTGTCGGGTGAAAACAATCACTTTGATCTATGTACTCTATATATAAAGTGATATCACAATATATTCTGCCACAAATGTAAAGAAATTACAAACTAGGCAATAGAACCTTTAGGATAGAAACATCTCTGCCAAAGAACGTTGACTTTTTTTTAGTTATTTGTTTGCTTTTTTAGTTATTTACCAAATAAATTAGATATGGCTGTCATAACCACAATTCAAATAGAGCAATACTATTGTGAATATAGTGAGAAATGAGTGGCATAAAGTGACAAGTGAAATCAATGGAGCACTATATACATGACAAACAGAGGTGAAGTTTGATTCAAGATTTTTGTCCTGTCCTTAGTTTTTCACATGAATACAAGACCCAATAATAATTTCAAAGTAGGGTCAAGGAGACCGTATGGACAAGTGTAGTAATAACGTCAACGTTTCAACCCTGGAGAAAGCGCAGATTGTAATGCGTCAAGGACGGGTCTTCCTCAGGACAGTAAAAAGACAGAGCAGACAGCCACAAGAGCAGAAACTCCAAAAATTGTAGTGCGATCATCCGGATGTTGTTCGTTTGACCAAATCCTTCATTTACCATTGGATCTACGTTACCCCCTGAATGACTACAGGGTTTTGCATCTTGAATTCCAGTGAATTTCCCATTTTGATTGCACTCAATTTGTGTACTTGTACAGCTCTTCTTAAGCCAAAATAAACACATGTTGTTCTGAGACTGGGTAATGTAAATGTGTGAGACACTGCCTAGCATGCTGACTTCATGTCAATGGGGTGTGTAGCCTTATTTCCACAGATCCTTGACTGCATTTAAGGATGGGAATGACATACTGTGGTTTGGCAGTTACACAATTACACTGCTGGTTTGAGACACTCGAAGTCTAAACACACATTCCCTGTGCTATGTGATGTCCTAGTCCATTAAGTGTCCATATGCTCATTTGTGACATTACAAATGTAGTTTGGCCAGAGGGTACTGAATAATGTGTGTACAGTTTTCAAATTGACCCTATGGAGATATGTCTATTCTGCTCAGAAGTACAATGCCTGAGTCTTTCACTCTTGGGGTTAATTCACTGATGACACATCAGCTAAATGTGAGGTGGACATGTCATCCTAGTATTGATTCCATGAAGTGTTGAGTCTTGCATGTGTATGCACTGTTTCTCCATTCATATTGTACATGCATGTGATTTCTGTGATGGCCCACAGTTATCCTCAGTGTGAGGCCCTCTGGCCTGCATAGAAACTGCCCAATGTCACAAGGACCCATCACCAAAAGGACTGAGCGAAACATATGTGTTGTCTACCACCCTATTTCTCAATGAGCCATCATAGGCCTGAGGATTGTACAAGACAGGACTCCACCTTGTGAGAAGAGTGTAAGATCAGGGCCCTAAATGTGACCACCATGACACATGTAGCAAGGCTATGGTCAAGGACATTAAGGGGTGTGTAGTGTAGGACATAGTGAGTTTGACCATTACACACCATTTCCAGTGTATTGTATGTCATGCTCACTCACATAGTGCATCACAGCTGAGGGCCATTTTTACATTGGTTTCTGTGCTGGCACTCTGCATGTGTATGAGATGGGCATGTAGTGTGTCCATCATCATATATGTATACATTGCTATGATATGGTTTGATCCAAGTTTACTATGTGACATGCAGTATGGGCTCTGCTCTCCATTGATGTATTAGTGTGCTATGTATTTTCATGCTCCTGTACTGTCACACAGTGGTGCACAACACAGTGTCACAGAAACCTCCTCTTCTTGTCTCCCATGCCTGCAGCTTAAGGTACATCAGTGTAAGGCCATATGGAGGCCAATTGCATGCAAGGTGCAGTCTCTGGGTGTCTAAAACTGATGTCATACACACTGCCACAAGAGGTGGGATGACATCTGCCGCCTCAGCAAAAATGTCGCAGAGATGACGCTGGGGGTACTCCCTCAAAGTGGCAGGTTGGCATGCAGGAGCATGACACCACTAATGGCCCGCATTTTGGCAGTGACACAGCCAGAGCTGGATGGACGCTTGAGGGCCCATCAGCAGCAAGTTGGGGTGAGTATTGTGCAAGGTGTGACTTTGCGTATGAGTGACTGCATGAATCCCAGACCTGAGCCAGTGCGGACCTCTGTGATGTCTCTAGTGTGATGCAATGGCTTCTAAGTGGCCTCAGTGTTGATTACAGCTGTTCTGCATTCGTACAACATTTTGTTTCTCATGTGTTAAAACCCATGAACCTTGTTACATAAAATAATCTTGCCATTTCTTCATCTCACATTGTATAAATGTTGTCTGAACTGAGACCTTCCTACATAGGATAATTCACTGTGTGAAGTGGGTAGCCCAGTACACTTGTCAGGCTTGTGTGCGCTGTGTGGCTAGCTCAATAGTGCGCTCATGTGATGATGTGTTAGTGGCTACAGACATGCACAGATGTGGACTCAGGGATCAGTGAATTGGTAAGGGTCACACCAGTCCCATGGGTCCCTTTTTTCACAATGATAGAGAGGACAGCACCATTGTGAAGTATATTAGCCCAATATCAGCAGCATGGCATAACATGATGTATTTACCTGCCATAGTGACAGCAAGTGCACACAGGTGCTGATGGGGTAGATGGTGATGATTGCAGTGATGCATTGGCTAAATTACCTTTGCCATTTGTGCACATGGCAACATGACTGGGATGGTTAGACTCCGTGACTTAACTGCAATGTATCTGAACCTGGCTATTGCGAAATTGTTTTGGCGCTATGGCTTAACATGTTTGGATGTGATCAGTGTGTATGGCAAATTGTGATGTGACTGAGGTGTTGTACAGTGATTTAAAGGATGATAATGAGCAAAGGTTACTCAGATTGTCAGTCCTCAGTATGTGTGTATTGTGGAGGGGTGTCCTTGTGCATCAGTGCATGGTGAAGTTGTGGCTAATGCTTTTAATCAGTGTGTGACTTATTGGCACATTGATGTCTCCTCAATGTCATCAGTCAGCACAACATATGGATGTCATATGCCAGACCCTAGGTATTGTCACACATTAGCCGTCCTAATGGAGTCCATCAACTTCATCATCAACAATCCTGCCTTGGATCAATGAGGGCCTGTCAGGGACTTGTGGACATGTTGGTAAGTGACGTCACAACCTATGAAGGCCTTGCATTAATGGTGTGCATTGGCACTTCGTTAACAAATAAGATGTGGCCTTGTGATATATGCTGCAGTGTGAGTGTCAGAGACATCAACTGGCAGTGAACATCAGTGAGAATCATGTTAGTGTGCATTCATAGATGTATGCTGTGCACAACAAATAACTTGTAACATCTACACAGCTGACACCAATGGACAACTGTAGTTGTACTTCAAAGCCCAACATGGTGGATATCAGGAGCTGGTTGCCCTTGCAAAAGGACATATTGGACTTTTGTATCTGTGGTGTTCCATAAAATATACTCCATATGTGACTGAGACAACATGTTTTGATGTATAGCTATCTTACCTACAGGCACGTAGGTGTGCATACAGACAATTTTATGTGTGTTTACAGGGAGGCACAGGCCCAGCTATTTGGCTGTGTCCATGCAACATGGAGCATGACTATCAACTATGCATGTTTCCATGCATCATCTGATGATTGCATAAATATGGCATATGCTGAAAGTACATGGACTAGTTAAACATGGGAGATTCATTTTCAAGTTTGGAGTTTTGATTGCATATGATGTTTGTGAGTATGGCACTATACTGAACCTATGTCTCTGTCTCTTGCAGCATCTACCGAGGGCAGGGAAGGATGGGGCCCGACAGCGTTGGGGAAGCTAGTGGCACAACTGGGACACAGGAGTTCAGTGACACTGAGGGGACCAGTGCCTCGGAGGGGGACAGGAGTGCCCTGGAGGATTCATGGCCAGAAACACCAACCTCCACATCCTCCCAGTCCAGTGGTGACTCCTCGATGCTGGGGGCAGTGGAAATTTCAGATCTGCATCTTCTTCCACCACACCTCGTCCAGTGCCCACCCTCCAGGATGCTCCCCCAAGTGCTGTCCATGCACGCAGCCCTAGGAAGGGTAGAGTCTCCTTCTCCCCAGGTACCAGTGCCCCTGCCTCCCCTGCTGCCCTCAGTGTGGAGGCCGTGGAAATTTTGTGCCAGCTGTGTGGGGGTCAGACTGCTCTCCTGAATGCCCTCCAGGATCATGGCAACAAGTTGTTACAGGTTGTTGCGTTCATGGAAGGCATTCATTCGGACGTGGGTGGCCTACACAGAACTGTCCAATCTTTGTCCTCCACAGTGACAGCAGCTATTCAGCAGTCCCAAGCTCCAAGTCCAGCTCCTGTCCCTTCAGCAACCACCCTGCCAGTGGCCCCAGCTGATGAGAATACACACACAGCAGAGCCCTCAGGCACCCAGTCATCAACATGATGCACACAAGATCAGCACTCTAAGCGTACCAGACACCATACATCATCACCACAACACAAAACGGGCACACATGACCGCACAACAAAAAGCACATCACAGGACACTCAGGGACATAGGGCAAAAAAGCATGCATCCACATTACATTCCTCCAAATCATCACCATCCAAGGGTACATCCATCCCCACACCTGATCCCAAAGACACCCAAACACTTGCCCTTTCTGCAGTGGACCTGGTGCCTGCCACAACTAAGCCCAAACACACTCCGAAGGCAGATTCACCCAAAACTTCAACTCCCACCCACACCCCTGTGAAGCAGGGACAAGAGAGCAAAGTGGGGGGTTTACCTCAACAACAGGGGATGCAGGGAAAAAGGCAAGGCCACCCCCAGCATACCACCAGGTCCAGCAAATCCCCACGGGGAGAGCCACCTGCACCTGGTACTCCTTTGGGGAAGAGTGAGGCTGTTGTGCTCACCTCACTTCTCAGTCTGGCCATTACACTTGTGGGATATCGGATCCTCAAACAGTTGAGACCCAGCCCTCAACATTCACCCTCAGTCACTGAGCTTCCACACAGCATGTCGCCACCTCCCTGTGCCACCACTCCACCCGGTCCAAGCAGCCCTCAGGCTCCCACATCCACAGATCCCTCTACCTCAGCCAGTTCTTTCCATCCCAGGTCTAGTCCTCCAACTGGCCCCGACAATGACCCCGCTCCCAGTTCAACTTAAAGCCAAAGTTGAAGCCAAGTCCCCCTCCCCACACCATTTCTCCCACAGCAGTGCCTGGACTGCCCATTCAAAGCCCCTGACCTGTGGTGATTCCCATGGCAGTGGACTGTGTTACGCATTTGATGTGCAAGTTCTCATGCACACGTGCGGACTAGAAATTTGGACTGGCCAATGGCCTTGATGTTTTGCACTTTTGATTCCTATCCAGAGATTATGTAATAAAGACTTTTACTCATGTTGTGTGCTTTGTCGCTGCCCTTGCTAATGATGCAGTGCAATGTATGTGCATATGTTCATGTGACACATGCTCTGTATGCCACATTCACATTGGCAATTACTTGAATTTCTTTTTCAGAGGTTGCCAGAGGTTACAGGCACTTTTGTGCTTCTTGACTCAGAGGCTTGAGGGTGCAATGATGGTTGTCTGTGATGATCTCCTCTTATCCTAATCATTCTATTGTCAGGTCTCCAATTTTATACAGATGTCATATTCGGACGCTGTACCACAAAAGAAGTGAATTCTATCCACAGGATAACTGGTGTGGTGGACAGGGTCCGTCATATCTGTGGGATCTATCTTGATGTGTGAACAGCAGTATAGATGTGTAGTCATCTAGTGTAGGCCTGGCTTCATAGTCACATGGGTACATTTGAATGTGTGCACTTTAGTAGTCATACAGTGTGATTAGCCTGTCATTGTCAGAAGTGTTGAGGTGTATGTGCCCCTGAACATGACACCTACACACATGTATGATCCAGGCAATGAGTGCCTGTTTGTTTACATTATCAGGCATGTGCTTTTGATTGTGGGCACATGTAGGAGTTGTTTGTTGAGCACTGTGCAGTGTGTCTGTGTGACCTTGTAATCATGGGGTACCCCTACTTGTTGTCGCTGTCAGTTGTGAGTATGCAGAGTGTGTCACTGCAATGTCTGTGTTGTGATTTTTTTGATCTGCCATGGCTCTTGTTTACGTTTGTGCTCACTGTGCTGACCTGCTCAGGCAAACTGACATTATATGTGACTTTTCTAATACATTGGTGTCACTTGACACATTTTTTGGACAAGTATGTGGTATGAAGAGTCATACCATCCCCTATAGGGGCTTTTGATGCCTACACATTGTGAGTTACTCCTCTATGTGTTTTTGCACTGTACACTCCTCAACTGTCCAATACTAATGTACACACTACTTCAGTCTAATATCTTTCACCCCATGCCTTGCCAGTGAGTGACCCTCCCTACCACATCATAGTGTGACACTATACTGTGGGGGGATGATCTGTGTACAGGACCAATGTGCCACTCAGGACAGTTTCACAATTTGTTATGTGGTATTTTCTTCTACTTGATTGCAGTCATGGTTGCTCTTGTACCATGCATATGTTTTACCAGCGCAGTCCTCTACTCATGTTCGATGCATCTGTGTTTTCCCGAGTTGTGCAGCAGTAGGTGATAGCTAAAGTGTATGTCTGTTTGCTGAGGTACTGCTACCCTTCCTGAGTGTGATGTGATCTGTGGCCTGTGATGATTTGTGGTGTGGAAGTTCATGGTGGAGCACACAGATATGTGTGATACTGGTTTTGTCCGTGTTCACACACTGCTTACTGTGCATGCACTGCTGTCAGTGTATGTTGCATTGTCCTTGTCTGGTGTGAGTCTCCCTGATGTCCAGCTGACTTTGCTATGTGATCATTTTGTATGTGCATATGTTGTGTTTTTGTTGTTGATGGATGCAGTCTTTGGTCTGGGGTGGCTCTTTCTACTGACAGGTCCATGTGTGTGTAATGTTATATTTGCATGACATTGTGTGGGAGGAGTTTGTGCATTGTAATACATTGAGATGTGTGTTGAATATGTAGTGTGCATTTCTTGTGTGAATGTCACATGCAGCAATGTGGAGTCTTGTTCTTGATCTTGTTTTGAGTGCACAATAGTGCTATGTCCTCCAATATTTGACCTGTCACTTGTCAGGAGTGTGCATGTGCATGCTTGTGCTACACATTAACACCATGCTCACTTGGTAACTGGTGTGGTGTCTATGTCTGTGTTAGCAGATTTGTCCCATTGATCACAGTTAGTGTTCATGATTGGCATTTGATAATGCATTTTCTGATTGGGTTGGGCGATGGTGTCTGTGCAGTTGGCCAGAGTAAAAATGTTGTGTATTCGTGTGCTGTCTAGGGTCACATTGTCTATCCACTGTTTGCCTGCACATGGCTGAGCTTGTTGGACTTCTTTGGATGTTGTTTGTGAGACATGTGTTTGGCAATTGGACTTTGATGAGCATTGGTTCAGACATCCCTGAGTGGGATTCTGACATTTGTAGATACACACCAGGGTGTGGGATTAGTTATCAGGAAACTCACAGGACCTTATTTGCATCTTTATCTGTGTTTCTCACAGGTGTTGAGTAGTGACGGTGTGAGATGGGTAGATGAGGGGTATGTGTGAAGGTCATACTTGGGTTTGACAATCAGGCGGTGTGACAATGAGCCATGAGTGTTGTGCTGGTGGCATACACATGTCAAGGTAGTTGACACAGTTGTGGGGCTGGTCACTGTATGGCTTATGACAGTTCCTATCATTCCTGGGCCAATGCATAGCTTCCATTGCTGTATCACAGGGATATTGCACAGATGTTACTTTAGTTCAATTTCAATCACTGTGCCACCCATGTCTGATGTGATGGCCTAGGTGTAGTGTGAGTTGTTTCTCCTCTTGCATGTCATGTACAAATGCTATGTAGGTTTCTCCATGTTTTTCCTGCACTGTGCACTCCACTTTAGGCTAGTCTATTTATTGTCATACATTGCTGCTGACTTATGGTATGTGTATGAGGCTAAGTGTCAGTGTGTGAGCTGTCTGAGGGACTTGACATGCAGTGTGCTCAGTTCCATGGTTGTTAATCTGCACAGTGACTCTTCATTTCTTGAATTAGTCACTTTGATTCACATGAGTGGAAGGCAGGTGTGAGGAGGAGGGTTGTCCTGAGTGTCAGGTCAGAGTTTCCTGCTGTCAAGATGGACTCTTCCTGACACTTTGGCATTCATTCACTACTTAGTAGTTGGTGCTCCCTTTGTTGAGATGGAGTGAAGGTGTGTTGGTTTTCTGTGAGTTGGGAGTGTAGTCAGTGTTGTTGATGTACTGGACATACTCACATGGTAACATTTATTTCAGCAGTACACTTGTGAGTGAACTGCACAGTGGTACTTACTTTGAGTTTTCTGTTTGAGTCAGAAATGTTGTTCTGTGTTGCATGGTATGGGCTGTCATTGTGTGATATGGTCTGCCATTGTATGTGATGGGCCTATCAATGTCTGCTTGGGGGCTGTGGTGATCTGTGATTGTGTGGCAGTGGTGTGTAATATGCTGTGTCATCTACCTGGTCTCACTGACTCATTCCGACACCTTGTTGGCCTACTGTGAAGTACACATATACACCCTGCTTGGTCTGCCCTCCCCTGGTCCACATTGTATGTGGACTGACCCTTATTTGTGTGCAATGATGACTAGAGTCAATTTGTAGGGACTCTTGCCTCACCCCACACTCATATTCCTATTCAATTGGTGATGATAATGAGATGTCGCTGTAGACAGTGTCCCTGCACATGACTTCTTGCTGCAGATATGTTGTGCTGAGTGGTGCTTCTTTTATGTTACATGTGGTGTGGACGTTGTGATGTTGGTGTTGCTTGTCTGGGACAATGTCCTGGACTCCTACTACATTGTGGGCAGGTTTTCCCATGGCTTCACCGCTGCGGTGACATGACCGCCACAACTGGGCTAGTTGCAGTGATTTCTATGGTGATGTGTGACCCCGATGCAGAGGTGTCAATTTCTGACAAGCTGGACATGTGTACGTACACTGGGGGATATGTTCCTGTCTCCACCAGGGTGTCTGATGTAGACAGGACACGTATTTCAGCACAACAGTTGTGGGTGGGTGAAAGGAATGATGCATGAGTTGGTAATGAGTAAATGGATGGATGGGTGAAAGGATGGTTGAAAGAAAGGGGTAGATACTGAATAGATGTTATGGATTGGAACTTTTGGTGAAAAACAGGATAAGAGAATGTAAAGCTTAAATCGTGTTGGGCATGGGTGAATATAGTAGAATGAAAGGATGAATGAATAGTTGCTTCGATGAATAAATGAGGGAGCTCTTCTGGAGATGGGCATGCCGCTCACCTACTTTGCTTACTTGGTTTTATGATTATCAAAGCTATGGTTCATAGTGGGTGGTATTTTAATTTTTGGTCTACTCCCTTGACTCATTGTATTTGTTAAGCGAGGCAGGGAATGTATCCCACCCATCAACATTCATCACCACACTCCCCGACAGGGCATTTCGCCACCAATGACATAACTGCCGTATGGTTCAATTCATGACTGCAGTGTTGGCTGTGCAATGTGCATCTGCTTCTGTTAATGCAGCATTTACAAAGTTTACAATGCATTGCAAACCAAACACAATTGGTGTGTTTCCCTTCTCCTACTCAGTTTGGTTTTAGTACTTCACTCCTTTATTCTTTCCTAAGTTATCCCATCTCAGCCTACAAAACATTGAGGAATCCTTTCTTGCCATATACCACAATTTTGTGTGAAGTGATTCATAAATACATTTCTTGTTTTTTCCATAGCAGATCTATGCCTTTTAAAAAAAATTCCTTTCAGCTTTCGTCAACCACAGTGACTGAATTTGCCAAAGCTTAGGGCCTGATTAGGATAATGGTGGGACCACCACCGACAGCCTGTTGGTGGCAGTTTCACCAACATCGCAATGAAGATTCCCACCAGCCACAGGGATGGGGGATGTGTTGTTGACTTACCTGCGGTGTTGACTGCGACGGTGTCTTTTCTGCTGGTAGCGTATCAGGTACATCAAAAACAAAAAGAGGGAGTGTCCCCAGGACTCAGCGTCCTAGTGGTTTGGGAAAATAGAGAGCGATAGTAAAGAAAGAATTCTTTCTTTATTTAAGAAACCCTCACTCACCAACCTAGTTGGTGACATGCTTCATCATCGGGGTCCACCCAAGTAGCCGAATGCCACTTGGGTGTGCTTCAACGCCTGAACTACAGCGGAGCTGGTTTTTGAGTAATGTGAAAAAATGGTGTAAGTGAGTGGATTAAAATTGCCTTTGTTGTTCCCTAAGATTTTTATTTGGAGCAACAAGACAATATTAAAACCAAGTGAGATACTTAAAATGGCTCTATTGGCCAAAAAGTATCAGTGTTTAAGTGAAAAGATTGTCGGTCAACATGTTTCAACCTTTTTGTGGTAGTACAAGGTTTTCGTCAGGACCAAATGTGTGAACCGGGAGGTCTGCGTACGCTAAGGCGGACCCGTCCCTCGTTCCGCCATTTGCCAGACCGTGTACTTAAGGTTTAGGCAACATTACAGCCTTCAGTGAAGGAGGAAAAAAGAAAATATTCTGAAAAAGACAGAGCAGAACATATGTACACAGTTATATACATTTCTACTGTGAGTATGTTACTCCATCCTCTTTAAATAAACTCTCCATTATTCAAGAGTAAGTGATCTTGAAACACGCAAGTTGTGTATGTCGTATTCATTGTGACATAATTATCATGCACTATCTCCGTGATGCGTCTTTAAGTAGGAGTCTAGGGTATATTCCTATCGTCCATTCCATACCCACAATCATTCATGAATTATAAGTGGGTGTCATGCGGCTCCCTATATTTCGGAGAGTTAAGCATAGTGACTGACTGAGTTTCTAGCCATGCATCACCTATGTAGCTATGTTTAAGCTCATTAGTGCCAGTAAATAAAGAGCGACAGACAATAGGAGGAACCAAGGTATTCAAATAAACTCACAGGAAACTAATTGTAGTTTCGCCCCATGGAGACCGTGGGGGGGCTGGTTATAGATGCATTCTGTGGGTTTAAAAATACGAGAATCAGAGGTACATTCCCTTTAAAATTAGATGGATACAAGAGGTAGTAAGCGGAGTTACCCACCATTACTGTTAGCAGAGTCCTTAAGATAGTTTTATCTTTCTATGAGGGAAAAGGCAAAAGGCAAAGTGGTGCCCCCCTACAACAGCTAGTACTCACAACCTATAACTGTGGAGCCCGCCGGAGAACCTGCAGTGTGGCCTCACGGAATCCCGAGGATGTAAACGGTTCCCTGCCGGAGCCTTAAATGCCAAATTCAGTCCCTGATTGTTTCCGCACACGTGGTGCGTGGTACAGTCATGTGACAGCGCGTGCATCAGGAAAGGGGCGGGTCTGTGTGTATTACTGGGATCGAGTCAAGTCACTCAGTAGTTTCAGGGGTATGGAGAAAGTGTTAGAAGCTCAACTGAACGTAAGGGAGTGGGGACATAAAATAGAACCTCGTGAATAATGCGAGTTAAAAGGTGATGATTGCAGCTATATTTACACAAGATAGGGAAAGTATATCAAGATGTATAGCCTCGTGAATAAAACGAATTGTATCTGGATAGTTACAGCTGTATTTACAAAGAAAAGGAAGTATATTGAAATACATCACAAAATGTTTATTTATGTGGCAGAATGGAAACAGATATTGGCAGTGCCACCCAATGTATAAGTACTGGTATGTCTATTTTGCAGAATATTATGCAGACATTGGAACAGAGAGAAAGAAAATCAATCCAAAAATTCAATTGTAATAAACGGAGGCTACACTATCAGTATGATAATACTGGTGTAGTGGCACCTAGGTCAGTAAAACAAGGGGACTAGTACCAGAGAGTTTTAACAGTGAGTGTGGAACTGTCTTGATCACCTCTGTCTAACAGTGTTCCATGGAATATTGTCATTAAGGCCAATGGTGTTAGTGGCTAGCCTATAGACCCACCGTTGTTCCTTTTCAAACAAAGGAAAACGTGTTGTTCTCAGGCCAGGTTTCGCTACTTCTATCACTGTCCATCTCATGTCATTAGTTGTATGGTTGTTTTGGAGGAAGTGTTCGGTCAGTTTCGTTGTGACTTTCTTGCACCTAATTGTGCTGCGATGTTCGCAAATCCTTTGTTTCACTTTCCTCCCTGTCATGCCCACATAGCGCAAACCGCATGTGCAAGTTATCAAATACACAACATTACTACTGTTGCAGTTGGTATGTGCCCTTTGTGTCCATACTTTGCCTACTTCCAGATTGAGTGTTTTGGTAGCAGTTGTTAAATGGCAAACGCTACAGTTGCCACATGGGTAGTGACCGTTGACTTTAGGTAGGCCTCAAGCGCTAAGTACTGTTGTAGTTTTTTCGTGTTCCTCAGGTCTTGGGCGGGTGTTGACTAGTGTATCCCTAATACTCTTAGCTCTTTTATAGGAAAAGAGGGGTTTGTCCCATTTTAAATGTCCAGTCTTTAGGATACTCCAATGTTTATTGATAGACCTGGTTGGTTTCTTGCCCGTTTTTGACACTTCCGCAAAATGTGCAAGAAACCAACCATGAGAGGCACTCCTGGAGGATCATGTCAAATCTAAGAATGAACCACCTCTTACGTGTGTAACAACATATAACACTCTATCAAACCAAGTGACAAGGTCTAACAATAAACATTGGAGTATCCTAAAGACTGGACATTTAAAATGGGACACACCCCTCTTTTCCTATAAAAGAGCTAAGAGTATTAGGGATACACTAGTCAACACCCACCTAAGACCTGAGGAACACGAAAAAACTACAACAGTACTTAGCGCTTGGGGCCTCCCAAAAGTCACCGGTCACTACCCATGTGGCAACTGTAGCGTTTGCCATTTAACAACTGCTACCAAAACACTCAATCTGGAAGTAGGCAAAGTATGGACACAAAGGGCACATACCAACTGCAACAATAGTAATGTTGTGTATTTGATAACTTGCACATGCGGTTTGCGCTATGTGGGCATGACAGGGAGGAAAGTGAAACAAAGGATTTGCGAACATCGCAGCACAATTAGGTGCAAGAAAGTTACAACGAAACTGACCGAACACTTCCTCCAAAACAACCATACAACTAATGACATGAGATGGACAGTGATAGAAGTAGCGAAACCTGGCCTGAGAACAACAAGTTTTCCTTTGTTTGAAAAGGAACAACGGTGGGTCTATAGGCTAGCCACTAACACCATTGGCCTTAACGACAATATTCCATGGAACACTGTTAGACAGAGGTGATCAAGACAGTTCCACACTCACTGTTAAAACTCTCTGGTACTAGTCCCCTTGTTTTACTGACCTAGGTGCCACTACACCAGTATTATCATACTGATAGTGTAGCCTCCGTTTATTACAATAGAATTTTTGGATTGATTTTCTTTCCCTCTGTTCCAATGTCTGCATAATATTCTGCAAAATAGACATACCAATACTTATACATTGGGTGGCACTGCCAATATCTGTTTCCATTCTGCCACATAAATAAACATTTTGTGATGTATTTCAATATACTTCCTTTTCTTTGTAAATACAGCTGTAACTATCCAGATACAATTCGTTTTATTCACGAGGCTATACATCTTGATATACTTTCCCTATCTTGTGTAAATATAGCTGCAATCATCACCTTTTAACTCGTATTATTCACGAGGTTCTATTTTATGTCCCCACTCCCTTACGTTGAGTTGAGCTACTAACACTTTGTCCATACCCCTGAAACTACCGAGTGACTTGACTCGATCCCAGTAATACACACAGCCTGCCCCTTTCCTGACGCACGCGCGGTCACATGACTGTACCGCGCACCACGTGTGCGGAAACAATCAGGGACTGAATTTGGCATTTAAGGCTCCGGCAGGGACCGTTTACATCCTCGGGATTCCATGAGGCCACACTGCAGGTTCTCCGGTGGGCTCCACAGTTATAGGTTGTGAGTACTAGCTGTTGTAGGGGGGCACCACTTTGCCTTTTGCCTTTTCCCTCATAGAAAGATAAAACTATCTTAAGGACTCTGCTAACAGTAATGGCGGGTAACTCCGCTTACTACCTCTTGTATCCATCTAATTTTAAAGGGAATGTACCTCTGATTCTCGTATTTTTAAACCCACAGAATGCATCTATAACCAGCCCCCCACGGTCTCCATGGGGCGAAACTACAATTAGTTTCCTGTGAGTTTATTTGAATACCTTGGTTCCTCCTATTGTCTGTCGCTCTTTATTTACTGGCACTAATGAGCTTAAACATAGCTACATAGGTGATGCATGACTAGAAACTCAGTCAGTCACTATGCTTAACGCTCCGAAATATAGGGAGCCGCATGACACCCACTTATAATTCATGAATGATTGTGGGTATGGAATGGACGATAGGAATATACCCTAGACTCCTACTTAAAGACGCATCACGGAGATAGTGCATGATAATTATGTCACAATGAATACGACATACACAACTTGCGTGTTTCGAGATCACTTACTCTTGAATAATGGAGAGTTTATTTAAAGAGGATGGAGTAACATACTCACAGTAGAAATGTATATAACTGTGTACATATGTTTTGCTCTGTCTTTTTTCAGAATATTTTCTTTTTTCCTCCTTCACTGAAGGCTGTAACGTTGCCTAAACCGTAAGTACACGGTCTGGCAAATTGCGGAACCAGGGACGGGTGCGCCTTAGCGTGCGCAGACCTCCTGGTTCACACATTTGGTCCTGACGAAAACCTTGTACTACCACAAAAAGGTTGAAACATGTTGACCGACAATCTTTTCACTTAAACACTGATACTTTTTGGTCAATAGAGCCATTTTAAGTATCTCACTTGGTTTTAATATTGTCTTGTTGCTCCAAATAAAAATCTTAGGGAACAACAAAGGCAATTTTAATCCACTCACTTACACCATTTTTTCACATTACTCAAAAAACCAGCTCCGCTGTAGTTCAGGCGTTGAAGCACACCCAAGTGGCATTCGGCTACTTGGGTGGACCCCGATGATGAAGCATGTCACCAACTAGGTTGGTGAGTGAGGGTTTCTTAAATAAAGAAAGAATTCTTTCTTTACTATCGCTCTCTATTTTCCCAAACCACTAGGACGCTGAGTCCTGGGGACACTCCCTCTTTTTGTTTTTGATATATTGACCCTAGGGGACTGGGAGTTTGTTCCCAACGAATAACCCTTTCTCTCTCTTTGTTTAGTGAAGCGTATCAGGTACAGCAGCAGAAGGGCTTGTAGAGCTGGATCCATGGTGTCCAGGAACGTGTGGAGGTGCCTCCGATTTGAGTTTCTATCCCCGCAGTTGTGCTTCCGCCGTCTCTGAGTGGCTGCTTTCTCCACTGCATTCTAATGGGCTGTTTGAGGCATCGTGATTTGTCCGGCGGTCGTAACGTCATTTCGCACGGCGGACTTTCTCTATTGGCTCCCTCCGCCACCGTTGAGGAACGAAAATTCTGGCAGATCCGAAAACTCCGCGACAGACGGGAAATGGGCTATCTTTGCCCATTGTAATATGGCCAACGCGAGGACCGCCGCAGGAGTAAGTAAATGGACATTTTCCGCCACTACCAGCACCGCGGAGGTACCTAGAACCGCCATCGTAATCGGCCCCTGAGTTGGTCCTTCAAGTGTGTTTAAGAAATGAGAATAGAAACAAAGTTCATTCATTGCAATGCATTAGTTCCAAATGAAGTTTTTGTTAAGGAAATGAAGAATAGGGATTTTAAGATTAGCAAGGCCAACTCGACGATAGTCGCTAGTATCAACACCATTACTATAGGCAGAAAATTACAATGTTACTGCATTTGCATGTCATAATAATTTTGAGGAGATTAACTGTACCACTTATCTATTTCTTTAATCTTTTTTATTTCTTACATCAGCACCTCAGGGCAAGACGAGAGGCAGCATGGAGACTGTCCAGGAGGAGCTCGTTCAGAGATGCCAACCACCAGCGCCACTGCCGAGGGCTCTGCTAACCCCTATTATATAGCTCCTATTATTTATTAATATTATTTCCCTAACCTTTACCTCTGCCCACTTTATTATACTACTTTTGATTTTGCCTTATTTATTTTTCCAACTCTCCTATCCAATTTTTGCTTAGTTATTGTTATCCCGTGCATTATACTTTTTTTCTCCATATTTCATGTTTTATTTGTAGTTGACTTTCACCTGTCTGTACTAGTCTGTAGTTTTCTCCTGCTTTGTTAGTAATCTTTCCCTCTCCCCTACATATATTGTGGTACTGTAAGACTAAAAACAGATTGTTATTAGTCTACTGTCTTTTGTGAAGATTGCAGGCCCAATTAAGCTAGTATTATGAATGATATTCACCATGCATGTTTGTTGAGAAGGCTTTCTATTTCTTGCTCATGGTCTAACAGTTAATGAGAGAGTGCCCATGGTCGTGTACCACCCCCAATGTTGTGCTGTGTAATTCATTTATATGGTATGCCAGCTGTTTCCATGACAGTGCAGCAATGCAGGAAAGTAAGAGGTCCCATTGCATTTGCCAATCAACATCATATGTATTTCATTGACTGTTATTCCACCCCTTCATTGCACTTAAATGACCCAGAGTCACCATTATAGGCTATAGCTATACCTCTTGATTAAGAAATTCTTTGGTTGGCTTGACTACCTGGCTTTTCTAACATTCTCAACAAACATAATGACCAAAGTGATATTTTTGATAGAAGGTACTGCTAACCGAAGTGTAGTGATGCATTGCAGTTGTATTTTTCGAATTAAAAAAATTAAGGGGAGGCGTATCTGCCATCTAAAAAAAGTGTAATGTTTTTTTTAGACGGACCGACCACCACCAGTGCTGGTTCCAGTTCCGCTGCAGGAAAAGAGTCTATTGGAAAGGGAGAAGCAGCAGGGACAGGCAGTGGTAAGTTACATTGCTTGTTTATAGACAATTATTATTATAATCACTAGCTACAAGGACGCCATCATGACTCGTGATCGTGAACCCCCCACTTCTGCAGTTAAAGTGGTGGTTGAGTTCTTATGGCCTCTTCTGTTTGCAACTCCGCAGAAACTCACATAATTTTTGCTAACAATTGTGGAAACGGGAAAGAACGAAAGGTTAAAAGAAAGGATGGGTGAAATTGTATCTGAGTGAAAGGATGCCTGGGTGGGTGACAGGAATGATGCATGAGTTGGTAATGAGTAAATGGATGGATGGGTGAAAGGATGATTGAAAGAAAGGGGTAGAGACTGAATGGATGGTTATGGATTGGAACTTTTGGTGAAAAACAGGATAAGAGAATGTAAAGCTTAAATCGTGTTGGGCATGGGTGAATATAGTAGAATGAAAGGATGAATGAATAGTTGCTTCGATGAATAAATGAGGGAGCTCTTCTGGAGATGGGCATGCCACTCACCTACTTTGCTTACTTGGTTTTATGATTATCAAAGCTATGGTTCAAAGTGGGTGGTATTTTAATTTTTGGTCTACTCCCTTGACTCATTGTATTTGTTAAGCGAGGCAGGGAATGTATCCCACCCATCAACATTCATCACCACACTCCCCGACAGGGCATTTCGCCACCAATGACCTAACTGCCATGTAGTTCAATTCATGACTGCAGTGTTGGCTGTGCAATGTGCATCTGCTTCTGTTAATGCAGCATTTACAAAGTTTACAATGGATTGCAAACCAAACACAATAGGTGTGTTTCCCTTCTCCTACTCAGTTTGGTTTTAGCACTTCACTCCTTTATTCTTTCTTAAGTTATTCCATCCCAGCCTACAAAACATTGAAGAATCCTTTCTTGCCATATACCACAATTTTATGTGAAGTGATTCATAAACATATTTCTTGTTTTTTCCATAGCAGATATACGCCTTTTCAAATTTTTCCCTTTCAGCTTTTGTCAACTACAGTGACTGAATAAGCCAAAGCTTAGGGCCTGATTAGGATAATGGTGGGACCACCACCGACAGCCTGTTGGTGGCAGTTTCACCAACATTGCAATGAAGATTCCGGCCAGCCACAGGGATGGGTGGCACATGGTTGGCGGTCGGAAAGACAGACTGGCATGGATCCGACGGGCTCTGTCGGAGGAACTTCAATCCCTACAATGGTGGCGGTGCCTTCAAGGTACTGCCGTAGGGATTATGATGTCGCTCCCCGCCAGCCCTCAAATTTGGGGGCACCAGATCCCTGCACCAAGTGGCAGGCACACACATGTTGCCTGCCACATAGTGCAGGGATATGTGTAATGTCTATATTTTGTACTGCAGATTGTGCTGCAGCCCGCAGCACCCAAACCAATACAAAATATAGACACTGCGACTGCCGTGGTGGCGGTCACATCCTAATGCCTATGGCGGGACCACCGACAAATAGTCAGGCGGTCCCATGTACAAAAGGATGGCAGTCGGACGAAAGTCTGACTGCCATCATAATGAGGCCCGTAGTCACGTGACGATGATCTGTGACACCCCACTATTCAATAGCAAGAGCTCTACCTAGCATGCCTAACCTCTACACCTCTCCCTACAGTAGAGTAAGTCAAGGTTCATTTCATTACTGCCCAGGGACTTAATTTGTTGAAAATAATTTTGGTGGAGGGTAAGGCCAGTGAGTAAAGTGGACTAAGTGCCTGGTTTCAGGTTTGGTACATGGGATGCACTGCGACGAACGTCCCAAATACAGTCTAGACATCCCGTTCCATTTTCAGTAGAGCAGTGCATCACTTTCCCTACCATCTACTTACTACACACAGAATATCTGTGTGCTATATGTGAGGTGTGTGACATAGTATCTTATTTATTATTCATCTGCCTCTTTGGAGTCAGGGTAGAATGTGAAAGGCTTTTGGAGAAGAGCAGGGTCATTTCAAATTTAAGTAAGATAATTGTCAATACAGCTGCGTCAGCTGCCGGTTGCAGAGAGTAGCAAAGTACCTTATGTGCTGGCTAGCATGCTTCCATTAATTTAGCACAACAACGAATACTTCATAGTGCATGATGCCCTACTCATTACTGAGTTGAAATTTATTTTTATTTTTCCACACAGAGGGCCTGATTACAATACTGTCGGAAAAGGCTCCGACCGTCGGCCAGAGCCTTTCCGACAGCATTGTAATGTGCCGGTCAGATCCCTTTCCGCCCTCCTCAATACAAAAGACGCAGTCGGAAAGGAATACCACTGGTCATTCAGACTGGCTTCCGACGGGCTCGGAGAGCCCGTCTACCAGTCAGAATGCTGTCAGTAATCCCAAGGGTGGTTCTTTCTGCCCAAGGGATTACGATGTTGGATTTCGGCAGCCTTTCTGTGCAGGCCTTCCGACACATAAAGGCTTTCGGAACTTGACTTTGAGGGCCCCCAGCAGGGCCCCATGGGTGCACGGCCTCTGGTTGGAGGCCAAGGGGACACCAATGGTGCCCCCCTGTTGATCCCTGCACCCTGTGGCAGGCACCTGGAGGTACATGCCATGGGGTGCAGGGATGAACTGCACCTCCCATTTTACAATGGGAGCATGTATTCCGGACGGAATACATGCGCCCATTGTAAATTATAGGCATGGACCAAACAATGTTCGATCGCATCCTTATTAGTCGGACGGGACTGCCAACCAAGTGTCGGTCGTTCCCCTGACCAAGATGATGTCAGGCGAAGGAAACTCCGCCCAACATTGTAATGAGACCCAAAGTATGTACTGCTACTGTGCTACTCACTACTTAATTTTAAACAAGTGTTTACTTTTCTTTTTGCTTTTCTCTTTATATAGCTACTCCTGCTGGTCCACACCATCTCTAACTAAGCCTTGCTGTGGCGGCAGAGGCTGGAGACTATCCAGTCAGAATACCAGCAGCTGGTGGCCCTAGAGAAGGTAGAGGGGGTAGTAGCTGCCTCAGACCCAGACCCCAGTTTAGCAAGCCAGCCACAGCCTCCAGCCTCCAGCCTCCTGGAGATTACTTCGCCATCGCCATCACCAGATAGGGTCCCTAACTGCCACTGCTGCCAATGTCCCCTCCCCACTCATTCCAGCACCTCATGCTGCAGTGAATTGACCATTTGATGTTGAGGAATAACCTTATTGCTTATGTGTGGTTGGGTAAGTGGGGATGGTGTGGACTATTGCCCAGGTACTAGAAGATCTCTCAATGAGTTGGTGTCACATTGAACCACATCTGCCCCAGCAAGTGTGAGATCTATTTGGTATAGATTAAGACACCTCCAAAAAAAATCACTCAGCCCAGGGGAAGAGGGTTAGGGGTTAGATCAATAGATGGAAAAGGGGTTTTGGGGAAAGGTGTGATAAAGAAAAAACAACCCAAGAAAAATATTTATCAGGGTGATGAGCAGCACATCATCATCAATCTGTTGTGGAAGGAAACTAAGGAATGAGTATGACACAAAATGCACTGCAAACAGTCCTTCTGCTCAGCACCCAAGTTATTAGATAGCTAAATGTTCTATCTTTTCAGTTTGAAAAGATCAAATTGTGAAGGAGTGAACTGAACCCACCCAGTTCTAACAATATGATGGTTAAAACAAAAATGATACTGCTTTGCCAAATTGGACGGTGCATCTGCATTCTCCTCGGCAATGTCTGTCACTCTTGAGTGCCTGTCCAGACCGGTCTGATAGGTACGCAGGAGTTTTGAGCTCAGGTTTTGCCTTTCGTTTGTGCTAGAAAGGAGAAGACCTGCAGATTGTAAAAACAGAAACTGTATTGCAGAGTCAAGGAGAAGGACAGAAGTACGGTAAGCTTCAGAGGAGTGCACTGCACCTCGCCCACCATACACAGGCACAGGCAAAGAGGTGCTCTCTCTACTGCCTGCCATCCCTGCCATTCTGGCATCTGGTCACATAAACCCCCCAATCGAGAAGGTCGGCCGCTAGACCTGGGGATGGGAGTTTACCTTACAGGCTAACCCCAGAGACTTCAGCCTCACCCGGGTTCGACAATAAGATTCCCACAAACTCTATCCCCCATCTGTCACGTCCAAGACATTAAGCCCCATTAGTTCCAGGCAGCGATGCCCCTGGTGGGGGTAGAATAAGGGATCCTATCCCTCCCAGATCTAACGGCAAAGACATCCACTACCAACCCTGAGCGCATGACACTCACCGACTGACCCCGACAGAGATAGTAGCAAGAGAAGACAGGGAAGATTTTGCCGGCTAATTTGGTGACTTACTAGCAGACTGGACTAAGGGGGGGAAACAATTTGATTGGTCCTGGCATAATTGGGGGTTGTTTAAGCCAGAGGACATAGATAAAGCATATGATTACATCAGATTTGGCAAAGAAACTCCCAACTGGGATTTCCTCTACATGCAGCAATGCCGCATAATGTGGTAAAGAAAACAAGTCAAGGAAAGAAGGGAAATAAGAGTAAGTGGAAAGTGGTTGGAACAGGACCAGGATGCCGCTGCTGTATCTCTGACAGGGAACAGGTGATCCTGGTCAGCACAGCTGCATCCGCTAAGGTTTAGAAGGTGACAGAACCAATGAAAGTGCCATTGCAGAGGTTCAGTAAGGATCTAGCAAAAAGCAGCAGGGTTCAAGAAAGTTGTGCAGAGAACCATTGATGCCAGGACCAAGTCACAGCCTCCTCTACCATCACAGATCCCATTACTCAGTAGGGCCAGCGTGGGGCAGCCCATGCTCATCGGACAAAATAGACACACCTCTCTCACTAATCCTGTGCTCTTGATGACCCAAAGGTCCGCTGAGGAGCTCACATGACGATATTGATAAATGGCACATCCCACAGATTCCTGACTAACACAGGAGCAACAAAGTCCTGTCTAAAAGAAGGAATTGTAGCCCTGTCCAAAGATTTCATGTACATGCAGGGGTTCTTGGGCACGGTCATGAGGGTTCCCTTCATGAAACCTGAGAGTTAGATGTGGGAGGCAGCCATGTGAAGGTGCAACTACTGTAACACCCCTCTTCCCCAACTAATTTTCTAGGTAAAGACATGATGGGAAAGTTAAATATGCCCTACAAATTTGTGTTACACTGGGAAGGTCACCACTATTGGGGACAGCAAGGATAAACACTGCTCTGCTTGTTGGCAGTGGAGATACAGCTCAGATACGGGGTTCTGTTGGTGACAGACCAAGCCACTGCAATTTGGGTATGTGTCCGCTTTATCGCGCCCGGCCTCAGTATACAGGAGATAACTGATGACCATTTGTTCGCTGAGTGCCAGGGAGCCTCAGAGATTGCCTTCGCCAACTCCATCCAAGAACTGGTGGAATCACAGATTGAGGCTCCGTCGCCCATCAGGGTACTAAAAACATGGCAGGAGCAAGATTTGGCAATGGGACTTCCACAGCTGTGGGCTAAGGGTCCCTTTGATGTGTTACTCATTAACACCACTGAACCTGCAAGAATAACCTTGTTCAAAGGGGCATCCTGCTCAAGGTGCACCAATACCTGCTCTCCAAGAAGGCAGATGAGGTTATAGCACCCACAATCCAAGCGCTAGTTGACTAAGAGGTCCTCCACATGGGGGTCTCCCCCTGCAATTCACTGATTTTACAAGTAAAAAAGAGCATGGGAGGAACTTGGTGCTTGGCGCAGGACCTGCTCCCCCTTAATGACATTGTGGTCAATGTGAGAAGTTGGCCTGGCATATGCTGTCCACTAATTATAGTGGGCACCTTGCACCAGTCCAAACAACCCCTTATTGGAGATAGGTTAAAGACAACCTTTATTGAAAGCTATCCTAGTGGTAGCTATGGAGAGCAGCCTTCAGGCTAAGTCTTGAAGGAATGTAAAGCAGCTTGTTTTACCAGTCTATAATCTCTTGAGTGACCAAATGAAAGAGCACCACACCAGGTATATATTCAAAATATATGTATTTATTGCTAAACACACCCCTCTAGTCTCTTTATGAGGCTAGAGTTCGAAGTACATAAGTTATAAGATATTAAATCACAGTAATAGCACAAATACACGTTTGGGCCCTAGGGGCGTACCAAACCATATACCAATAAAGTGGTATGCGAACCATGACTGAACTAGACACTAGGCCTAGAGCCTCTAGAAGTGCTTGGACCACAAGGAACCACCCAAGGTAGTGACACAGGGGACCCACGGGAGACGCGTGCAGTGTAAATACACAACCGCGATACGCCGTTAACTTCTATGGAGAAAGTCGGGATCGGGAAAATAGAGGAAAGGGACACTTAAAAGAGGACTAGGACAAAACCCTTTGAGATCTAGGACTTTGAAGAGTCTCTACCCACGGGAGCACCGGAGTACTCGTGTTACCTCACCCAGGGAAGCCGGGTGCATAGGTGCCTTTCGGGGTCGGGTTTCGTCGTCGATTCGAATGGCGATCTGCTGCAAAGTGCTGCTGGCGGCCAAGAGAAAAGTGTCCGGGTGGATCCAAGAGTGGATCGGAGTTCTGGTGAACCTGAAAGCAGAGGGGACAGAGTCTGGGTCACTAGCCAGTGACCAGGAAGGCGATGGACAGATGCCCACCGATGTCGAGTGCTTGATGGTGCATTGACGGTCGTCTTGACTCTTCAGCCACGAGATCTGGGAGGCATTGTCGGCGACCAGGAGCAGGATTCGGGCTGGTGCTCGATGTCTGTCGAGTGCTGAGGTATCGGCGACCGGATTGGACCCAACAAGCTTTGGCAACGGCAAGTCTCGAGTAAGATGTAGATCGTCGATGGTGCTGACCAGCAAGGTCTGTGGAACTCACCCAGTGAGGGTAAGTGAGGGCAGGCCTGGAGAAACCAGGATGCCAAGTAAGAAAAGGATTGGCCTTCGTTAAGGGCTACTAGCCAATGGGCTAGTGACCGCGAAGGAGCCTTGTGACGCCGCACGTGGAGCTGGCTTACAGGACACTCGTGGAGTGGGAGCCAGTGATCTTCGGTACAGGTGGTGCTGGAGGCTAGGGCTACTAGGAGCCCAAAGCACAACTTCTTGGGAGACCCAGAAGATGATGCACTTGCAAATGTGCTCGGTGTCCAGGGGTCACGGTCTCAAGTCACCCACGATAGCCACGGGCCTCAGCTTTGCTGGGGACTCAGGGTAGCCTCGGGGAAGTCTGAGAATCCACCTCTGGTGATGCGATGACTTCAGCGTCCGACGGGAGCTTCAGAAATGCGAACCGGACAGATGCTTCTTTGGTGCCTGCCAAGCAGGGGAGTCACTCCTTGACCCCAAGGGAGATTCTTCAGTCCTCTAATCGTGAGTAGAGCGTCGAAGGTCCAGGATTCAGTTTCAGAGTTTCGTCCAGGTATATCTAAAGTCCTAAGGACTGGGTTCCTACCTTTATTCTAAAAATAGGGGTTGGACTACTCTGTGGCCCCACCTATGGGTGGGTCAGGGCAGAGGGGTGGCTACACCCCTTTCCCTTTGTCCAGTTCGTGCCAAAGCAGGGGCTGCAAGCCCCTGATCCGGTTTGAACTGGGGTATGCACAGGGACACCAAATGTGCCCCCAGTGCAGGACTTCAAAGCACCCGAAAGTGCTCCCGCCCAGCCCCAATACACATTATCCTGTCTGGGGAGGTGGTCACACCTCCCTGGGACAGGAAACCTATTGTCCAGGCCTCCCCTGCCGGAGTTTCGTCCAGCAGCAGGAGGCCAGACTCGTGTCTGTGGCAGCAGCATCCATTTTGTGATGCCAGGGCTCTGGAAAGAAGTTACCGGACTCGTCAGAGTTAACATGTCTTTCCCTCTAGAAGGGTGGAATGCTACCCCCGCTGCCAGGATTGGCGGGGGGTAGTATTCCAAGATGTTTGACACCAAACACGACATGTTTAGGTGCAGCCATTCCAAAGTTAGCATTTTACCGCGAGGATATAATGCGCTTAAGAGTATATGGTCAGGCTGCACTACAAACAGCATCAGAGAGGGTCTCCGAACGCTGCAGAGGGGCCCTGCTCATGCAGGGGCACCCTCTCACATAGGAACCATGCACTCTGCCTTTAGGATTGATAAGGCCTGCCTTAGGAGTGACTTATAGGTTTATATGTGTGTATGTATTTCGTGATATAGGTAACCTATATCACAGTAAGGGGTGCATGCACCACCTTACCCAGGCTGCAGTAGCAGACCTGTGGTGTCAGTTTGGATGGCCTTCCAGGGGTGGCATAATACATGCTGCAGCCCCTGGCAGGCCTCTGAGGTACCTATGCCCTTGGTACATAGTATACCATATACTAGGGACTTATAAGGGCACTCCAGATCCCAATCAGAGATGTGCCTAAGGCACATGGAAACCATTTTAGAGAGGAAGCAGCTAGGCTGGGGTTCTGATTAGCAGGGCCCCAGCCAGACTAATGTCGAAAAACAGTGAAGCATCAGCAAAAAGTGGGGGTAACCATGTGAAGCAGATCCTACTCTCCTACACAACCCCCCAAACGTAGGGACATTAAACTAACCTTGCCCAGTTAAGTCTTCATGTTCTAAGTGGAAATACCTAGAGAGTCCATCTGCATTCGCATGGTTACTCCCAGGCCTATGTTCCACTGTAAAGTCCATCCCCTGTAGGGAAATGGACCACCTAAGCAGTTTGGGGTTTTCACCCTTCATTTGTTTTAGCCATAAGAGGGGCTTATGGTCTGTCTGAACCAGGAAGTGTGTACCAAACAAGTATGGCCTCAACTTCTTCAGAGCCCAGACCACAGCAAAGGCCTCCCTCTCTATGGCTGACCAACGTTTCTCTCTAGGGGTCAGCCTTCTGCTAATAAAAGCTACTGGCTGATCCTGACCTTCTTCATTCAATTGTGACAGTACAGCCCCTACCCCCAATTCAGATGCATCAGTTTGAACAATGAACTTCTTGGAGTAATCAGGACTCTGCAGAATTGGAGCAGTGCACATGGCCTGCTTGAGGTCATCAAATGCCTTTTGACAGCTAACTGTCCACTGAACCTTTTTGGGCATTTTCTTAGAAGTTAAGTCATTCAAGGGTGTCACTATTGATCCATACCCCTTGACAAATCTCCTATAGTACCCAGTCAGGCCTAAGAAGGCTCTCACCTGAGTCTGGGTAGTGGGAGCAGTCCAGTCCATGATGGTCTGGATCTTGCTCTGCAAAGGTTGAACCTGGCCTCCACCCACAAGGTGGCCCAGGTACACAACCTGACTCTGCCCTATCTGGCACTTAGTGGCCTTGATAGTCAGGCCTGCCTTTTGCAGGGCCTGTAAAACATTCCTGAGGTGGACCAGGTGATCCTCCCAGGTGGAGCTAAAGACAGCAATATCATCTAGATAAGCTGCACTATAGGCTTCCAGTCCTGTGAGAACTGTATTCACCAACCTCTGGAAAGTGGCAGGTGCATTCTTCAGACCAAAGGGCATCACCACAAATTGATAATGCCCACTAGGGGTTGAAAATGCAGTTTTGGGCTTTGCAGTATCAGCTAGTCTGATCTGCCAGTAGCCAGCTGTTAGGTCAAATGTGCTGAGATATTTGGCAGAGGCCAAAGTATCTATGAGCTCATCTGCCCTGGGTATTGGATGGGCATCAGTCCTAGTGACTGCATTGAGACCCCTGTAGTCTATACAAAACCTCATCTCTCTTTTCCCACCACTGGTGTGAGGTTTCGGTACTAGGACTACTGGACTAGCCCAAGGGCTATCTGAGGGTTCAATTACTCCCAACTCCAACATTTTCTGGACTTCAGTCCTGATACAGTCCCTGACATGGTCAGGTTGCCTATAAATCTTGTTTTTAATAGGCAGACTGTCCCCAGTGTCCACTTCATGAGTGCACCAGGTGGTCTGACTGGGTGTCAGTGAAAACATATGTCTAAACTGATTGAGGACTTGCCTGCAATCAGTTTGTTGCTGGGTAGTGAGGCTGCCTGCCAAGGCTACACCATCAACTGACCCATCGTCACGGTTCTGTGAGAGCAGATCAGGGAGTGGGTCACTCTCTTCCTCCTGCCCTTCATCAGTAGCCATGAGCAAGCCCATGTCTGCCCTGTCCACATATGGTTTTAACCTGTTGACATGGAGAACCCTGTGGGGGCTCCTGGGTGTTCCTAGGTCCACTAAATAAGTGACCTCACCCTTCTGTTCAACAATAGTGTGGGGTCCACTCCATTTATCTTGGAGAGCTGCTGGGGCCACTGGCTCCAACACCCACACCCTCTGTCCTGGCTGGTAAACAGTCAGAACAGCCTTTTGGTCATGCCAGGCCTTTTGAAGTTCCTGGCTAGCCTCAAGGTTTTTGGTTGCCTTTTTCATGTACTCAGCCATCCTGGAGCGGAGACCAAGTACATAGTCCACTATATCTTGCTTTGGGGGCTTGAGAGGTAACTCCCATCCTTCCTTCACCAAGCACAGTGGACCCCTCACAGGGTGGCCAAACAGAAGTTCAAAAGGGCTGTAACCAACCCCCTTCTGAGGCACCTCCCTATATGCGAATAAAAGGCAGGGCAAGAGTATGTCCCATCTACGCCTAAGCTTTTCTGGGAGCCCTTTAATCATGCCCTTCAAGGTTTTGTTGAATCTCTCAACTAAACCATTGCATTGTGGGTGATAGGGTGTGGTGAACTTATAAGTAACTCCACACTCCTTCCACATTGCTTTTAAGTACCCAGACATGAAGTTAGCACCCCTGTCTGAGACTACCTCCTTAGGAAAGCCCACTCTTGAGAAGATTCCCAGGAGGGCCCTTGCCACCACAGGTGCTGTAGTGGTCATGAGGGGAATAGCTTCTGGGTACCTGGTGGCATGATCCACTACCACCAGGATAAACCTGTGCCCAGAGGCTGTTTGGGGATCCATGGGACCAACAATGTCAATCCCTACCCTTTCAAAGGGCACCCCCACCACAGGTAGTGGTATCAGGGGGCCTTTGTAGTGCCACCTGCTTTGCCACTGGCTTGGCAGGTTACACAGGAGCGACAAAACTCCTTACTGTCTTCAGACATGTGGGGCCAGTGAAAGTGAGGGACAATTCTGTCCCAAGTCTTGTTCTGGCCCAGGTGACCTGCTAAGGGAATATCATGGGCTAGGGTCAATAGGAAGCCCCTGAACTTCAAAGGTATTACCAACCTCCTGGTAGCACCAGGCTTGGGGTCTCTACTCTCTGAGTACAGGAGTCCATCATCCCAATACACTGTATGGGGACCACTAGCTTTCCCAGCAGCCTCAGCAGCAGCTTGCTGTCTGAGGGGTTCAAGGAGGGGCAGCTCTGCTGCTCCTGGCTCAGATCTGCCCTAGAAGGTCCCCCTGTCCCCAAGAACTCAACCTGGTCAGGTTCAAGTTCCTCTGGGACAGTTCCTTCTTCAGGGCTGAGATCATCCCCCTCAAGGGACTGATCTTCCTCCTGAGCCAAGGGGAAGGCACTGCCTTAACCCTACTACTCCTCCTCTTGGAAGGCACTTGGTCCATTCTTCCAGAATCCAAGGCCTGTTCAGTGCTAGACATTTTGGCTTGTGACCTGGTCACAGCAAACACATCTGCAGGGATCCCCAGCATTTCTGCATGGGTCCTGAGCTCCACTTCTGCCCAAGCAGAAGTCTCTAAGTCATTGCCAAGCAAGCATTCGACTGGTAGGTTTGCACTTACCACAACCTTCTTAAGGCCAGTTACCCCTCCCCAGGAGAAGTTAACAACTGCCAGAGTATGGTCTGTTCTGACATTGCTAGCATTGGTCACTTGGTACATCTCACCAAGCATAACTTGCCCAGGTAGCACAAGGTCTTGTGTCACCATTGTGACACTTGCCCCTGTGTCCCTAAATGCCAAAGCCTCACGTCCATTAATTAAAGGCTGTTGTCTGTACTTGCCCAGATTACTGGGACTCACAGTGGAGGTCACATCCATGCCTCCATCACAGACTAACACAGCCTGAGTCAGTTCTCTGACTAAGTCAGAGCCCAACTCAGTTCCCAGGGTGAACCCTACTAAACCCTTTGCTGGAGCACTTCCACCAACTGTACTAGGGGGAACAGGTGCCTTAGGGGCATTGGTGGGTGCTGGACTGGAGTCTTTGGACTTGGTGCAATCACTGGTCCAGTGGGTCTTTTGCTTACAGACCTTGCACCATGGTTTTCTTTGGCCTTTACCCTTGGTAGACTGGGAATCCCCACCAGAAGAAGATTTTTGGGGGCCTGATGAAGACTTTTGATCTTTACCCTTCTCCCCACCCTTGTCAGAGTTCTTAGCATCTTGCTTCTTGGTTTCCCCACCTTGGTTCTGTACCTTCTGCTTCACCCTGGTTCTGACCCATTTGTCTGCCTTCTTTCCCAATTCTTGGGGAGAGGTCAGATCAGAGTCAACCAGGTATTGATGCAACAGCTGATTTTGACAGTTATTAAGAATCTGCTCCCTCATTATCAGATTGTACAATCCTGAGAAGTCACACACCTTACTGCCCATCAACCAGCCTTCCAGAGCCTTGGCAGAACAATCCACATAGTCTACCCAGTCTTGAGTCTGGGCTTTTGGGTGTCTCTGAACTTCAACCTGTACTGTTCAGTGGTTAGGCCAAACCCATCAATAAGAGCACTCTTCAAGACCTTGTAATTATCAGCATCCTCCTCTCTAACAGTGAGGAGCTTATCTCTACCTTTGTCAGCAAAGGAGAGCCACAAGATTGCTGCCCACTGCTCCTGAGGGACCTTCTGTACTTTACAGGCCCTCTCTAAAGCAGTTATCCATTTGTGGATATCATCCCCACTCTGGTAGGGAGGGACAATCTTGCTCAGGTTCCTATGGTCATAGGACCTTTCCCTGTCTCTAGGGACATGGCTGCCACCATGGGACTCTAGTCCCAACTTTCTTTTCTCTCTAAAGAGATCAAGGGACTCCCTGTCTAAGGCTACTTGCTTCCTTCTGAGTTCAAGCTGAGCTTCCTCATATTGAATCAGCCTCTTTCTTCTCTCATGAGAGGATTCCCTCCTATGAGATGAGACAGAGCTCCCTATTGAGGTGCCAGAGTGGTTGGACTCCTGAGAAGGAGACCTAGACCTCCTGGTCACACTCATAATCCTTCCTGGGGGGACAAAGGGTGCATCATTCTGATCCTCCTCTTCCTCCTCCTCCCCAGGATGGGTTGGATTTTCCAGGGCAGGGTCATTGTCACCCTCCTGGCCAGTTTCAGAGGGGGGGCTGGGGGTATTGGTACCCCTGGTCCCTTCCTCATCTTCTGCCCCACCCTCAGCTCCTACCCCTTCAGTCCCTACAGGCTTACTAAGGTCATAAGCCACCAACAACTCCTTGAGGTGTTGGGTGGTGGGGCTTTGGCCTGTCCTTATTTTTCTCAAGTTACATAAAGCTCTCAATTCCAAGAATGGGAGTGTATCATACTTGGAGGGTGGAAGCTCAATGGCTTCCTGCAAGGATTCTTTGGATCCTACCCTTAAAGACATTACTAGTGTGGTGTGGTGTATGCACTACCTACTCTAGTGTGGCCTACTAAACTCTCTTGAGTTGTAGAAAGGGTTGTGCTATCCCTTAACACACAACTCTAAGTTCAGTAGAACTTACTGTTATTCTAAGCTTAAGTTATATGTACCTTAGGTACCTTTAGTGGTTTTCAGTTGATCAATTCAATTGAGATTATCTGGTAAAACAATAGCAAGCTGGAATCCCACACGCTGCACACCAATGTGAGAAGTTGGCCTGGCATATGGTGTCCACTAATTATAGTGGGCACCTTGCACCAGTCCAAACAACCCCTTATTGGAGATAGGTTAAAGACAACCTTTATTGAAAGCTATCCTAGTGGTAGCTATGGAGAGCAGCCTTCAGGCTAAGTCTTGAAGGAATGTAAAGCAGCTTGTTTTACCAGTCTATAATCTCTTGAGTGACCAAATGAAAGAGCACCACACCAGGTATATATTCAAAATATATGTATTTATTGCTAAACACACCCCTCTAGTCTCTTTATGAGGCTAGAGTTCGAAGTACATAAGTTATAAGATATTAAATCACAGTAATAGCACAAATACACGTTTGGGCCCTAGGGCGTACCAAACCATATACCAATAAAGTGGTATGCGAACCACGACTGAACTAGACACTAGGCCTAGAGCCTCTAGAAGTGCTTGGACCACAAGGAACCACCCAAGGTAGTGACACAGGGGACCCACGGGAGACGCGTGCAGTGTAAATACACAACCGCGATACGCCGTTAACTTCTATGGAGAAAGTCGGGATCGGGAAAATAGAGGAAAGGGGCACTTAAAAGAGGACTAGGACAAAACCCTTTGAGATCTAGGACTTTGAAGAGTCTCTACCCACGGGAGCACCTGAGTACTCGTGTTACCTCACCCAGGGAAGCCGGGTGCATAGGTGCCTTTCGGGGTCGGGTTTCGTCGTCGATTCGAATGGCGATCTGCTGCAAAGTGCTGCTGGCGGCCAAGAGAAAAGTGTCCGGGTGGATCCAAGAGTGGATAGGAGTTCTGGTGAACCTGAAAGCAGAGGGGACAGAGTCTGGGTCACTAGCCAGTGACCAGGAAGGCGATGGACAGATGCCCACCGATGTCGAGTGCTTCAGGTGCATTGACGGTCGTCTTGACTCTTCAGCCACGAGGTCCGGGAGGCGTTGTCGGTGACCAGGAGCAGGATTCGGGCTGGTGCTCGATGTCTGTCGAGTGCTGAGGTGTCGGCGACCGGATTGGACCCAACAAGCCTTGGCAACGGCAAGTCTCAAGTAAGATGTAGATCGTCGATGGTGCAGACCAGCAAGGTCTGTGGAACTCACCCTGCAAGGGTAAGTGAGGGCAGGCCTGGAGAAACCAGGATGCCAAGTAAGAAAAGGATTGGCCTTCGTTAAGGGCTACTAGCCAACAGGCTAGTGACCGCGAAGGAGCCTTGTGACGCCGCACGTGGAGCTAGCTTACAGGACACTCGTGGAGTGGGGGCCAGTGATCTTCGGTGCAGGTGGTGCTGGAGGCTAGGGCTACTCGGAGCCCAAAGCACAACTTCTTGGGAGACCCAGAAGATGATGCACTTGCAAATGTGCTCGGTGTCCAGGGGTCACGGTCTCAAGTCACCCACGATAGCCACGGGCCTCAGCTTTGCTGGGGACTCAGGGTAGCCTCGGGGAAGTCTGAGAATCCACCTCTGGTGATGCGATAACTTCAGCGTCCGACGGGAGCTTCAGAAATGCGAACCGGACAGATGCTTCTTTGGTGCCTGCCAAGCAGGGGAGTCACTCCTTGACCCCAAGGGAGATTCTTCAGTCCTCTAATCGTGAGTAGAGCGTCGAAGGTCCAGGATTCAGTTTCAGAGTTTCGTCCAGGTATATCTAAAGTCCTAAGGACTGGGTTCCTACCTTTATTCTAAAAATAGGGGTTGGACTACTCTGTGGCCCCACCTATGGGTGGGTCAGGGCAGAGGGGTGGCTACACCCCTTTCCCTTTGTCCAGTTCGCGCCAAAGCAGGGGCTGCAAGCCCCTGATCCGGTTTGAACTGGGGTATGCACAGGGACACCAAATGTGCCCCCAGTGCAGGACTTCAAAGCACCCGAAAGTGCTCCCGCCCAGCCCCAATACACATTATCCTGTCTGGGGAGGTGGTCACACCTCCCTGGGACAGGAAACCTATTGTCCAGGCCTCCCCTGCCGGAGTTTCGTCCAGCAGCAGGAGGCCAGACTCGTGTCTGTGGCAGCAGCATCCATTTTGTGATGCCAGCGCTCTGGAAAGAAGTTACCGGACTCGTCAGAGTTAACATGTCTTTCCCTCTAGAAGGGTGGAATGCTACCCCTGCCGCCAGGATTGGCGGGGGGTAGTATTCCAAGATGTTTGACACCAAACACGACATGTTTAGGTGCAGCCATTCCAAAGTTAGCATTTTACCGCGAGGATATAATGCGCTTAAGAGTATATGGTCAGGCTGTACTACAAACAGCATCAGAGAGGGTCTCCGAACGCTGCAGAGGGACCCTGCTCATGCAGGGGCACCCTCTCACATAGGAACTATGCACTCTGCCTTTAGGATTGATAAGGCCTGCCTTAGGAGTGACTTATAGGTTTATATGTGTGTATGTATTTCGTGATATAGGTAACCTATATCACAGTAAGGGGTGCATGCACCACCTTACCCAGGCTGCAGTAGCAGACCTGTGGTGTCAGTTTGGATGGCCTTCCAGGGGTGGCATAATACATGCTGCAGCCCCTGGCAGGCCTCTGAGGTACCTATGCCCTTGGTACATAGTATACCATATACTAGGGACTTATAAGGGCACTCCAGATCCCAATCAGAGATGTGCCTAAGGCACATGGAAACCATTTTAGAGAGGAAGCAGCTAGGCTGGGGTTCTGATTAGCAGGGCCCCAGCCAGACTAATGTCGAAAAACAGTGAAGCATCAGCAAAAAGTGGGGGTACCCATGTGAAGCAGATCCTACTCTTCTACAGTCACTAAGTTCCCCATAGTGCCGGACCCTTTTGTCCTACTAACTAGCATACCAGCAGACGCCCACTACTTTTCTCTGTGATAGACACAAAAAAACTAGTCCTTAAGCATTCTGCTGCACTGCGACAGTCAGTACCTGACTGAAATCATCTTCTGAGTGGTTCAGCTGCTATACCATAGACTGCCTCAAGGGTACTGTGAGTCTCCTAGTATCTGTAACAGGAAAATGAGGAAAGACCATGCCAACTTTCAATCTAGCAACACCCTTATACAGTATGCTGATGACATCCTGGTATGCAGCCCTTCTGATGGTCTGTGCCGCCAAGAGATGATAGCCCTCCTGACTTCACTTGCCACAAAGGGGTACAAAGTGGACAGGTGAAAAGTGCAGTACGTACAGCAGGACATTAGTCACTTGGGCCAACTCATCTCAGCAACCGGTCGGCAGATCATGCTGGAGTATGCAGACTCTATCAGGGCTATGCTGCCATCAAAGACGAAAAAAGTTATGCACAACTTCTATTTTAAGACTATGTAATTATGTCTGACAGTGGGTCTTTGACTACAGCACACTTATTGCTCCCTTACTTGGGGCCATGAAGAAAGTCATGGTGAGCCAAGATGAGCTAACATGGACACCTGAAATGCACAAGACCTTTCACAAGATAAAAGCAGATATATCACACTTCCCCGTGTTAGGGACACATGACTATAAGAAGGAGTTATTCCTATCTAGTCATAGCAACGGGTGAGTCATGATGACAGCTGTGCTAACACAAAAGTACCCCCTGACACAAGTCCCTTGCATATTACAGTGGGCTCTTGGATTCAGTCATGCAGGGTAATTTTCCACATGAACAGGCATTGGCAGCAGCAGCCTTTGCCATCAACAAAAGCACCAGTATCATAATCAGGCATCACTGACAATGTACTGAATGCCAAACACTCAATGTTTGAAGTCATACAAAAGTGCAGGAGCCTACTGATTACGCAACAGGTGTCAGGGTGTATGCTGATGCTCTCTAGACCATTCCTAAAAATAGTATGGTGCCATCTGGTGAATCCAGCTACCTTTCTGGTACATGAGGTGAAGGAGGGAGAGGAGACCCACGACTATGTGACCCACACATGAGGGGCTCAGCCAGGTAGAGAAGGAGCCCAACCCAGATAGTGAAGCATTATTCATTAGGGAAAGCTCCACAATATACCAAGAAACAGGGGTAAGACACACAGGGGCAGCAGGGGTGACGGCTCATTGCCATACAGCCTCAGAGGTGCTGAACGTCACCGCACAGCTGGCTCTCCTGCCCCACCTCTCAGCACATGCAGCACAGCTGACAGCATTAATTGAATCCCTCACCTAAAGTGTAGGGAAGACGGTAAACATTTACTCTGATTCTGCATTTGTCACCACCATGGGGCACTCTAGCATAGGCATATGGAAAAGACAAGGGTTTCTAAAATCAAATGGCACCCCAGTTTCACACAAGGACCTCCTAGAAATGCTGATAGATGTGCTAACTTTACCTAGGCGAGTGGCCATGGTGAAATGTGCCACTCTCACACCAGGTGCAGGAACTTCGTATCTTGGGGAAATGCACTGGCTTACTGAATCACGAAAAAAGCAGCCTATGGGAAAATCAGAGAAGCACACATCCTTCCCCTACACAGACTACAGAAATCGAACCATCACATGACAGACTATATACCGAAACAGCAGGACTATACTTGAGGGGTTGCACACAGACTGCACACGACCTTATCTACTGACATGTACCGACAGGGAAACCCATCATGCCTCAAAGCCTAGTCAACATAGTCTTACCCTAACTGCACTTACTCGCACACACGTCAAAAGATAACCTAATAGCTGAACTCCAAAGCTGAAACTGTAACCATGTATCTGAACAAGTGCTCCATCTGCAAGCTCTACTCATCAAAACCTACACTGAAGGTCGTGTCATTGACTATTCCCCAACAAACAGGGCCATTCAAGTCATTTCATATCCACTTCATCGATATGATCAACTGATGCACTAATTACAGGTACCAGATAGTATTGGTCTGCCCATACTCCTGGTAGATCAAAGCCAGCCCATGTGTGCACTGCGATGCCAAGGCAGCGACTATGTTCTTTGTCAGGGAAGTGATACCAAGGTGGGGTGTACCGGACTTCATCCGGTCATACAATGGCAGGCAATTCATTAACTCCATGTTTGACCACATTTGCACCCTTCTGGGTATTTCACACAAATTAGCCTCAGTTTATCATCCCCAAAGTAATGACATGTTTGAGAGACTCAAAAGCCTGCTAAAATAGAGGATTAGCAACATTTGTGCTAGCCTTAACAAAAAGTGACTCTACTGTAACCCCTATCCATCTTTGCGCTGAGAAGAACACCTAGCAGCAATCACCACCTTGCACCACACCAGCTTATAACAGGCAGGCTCATGGGAACACTCATCCTGAAAACTGGGACCAAATTGAATGAGGAGGCAAGCTCTCAAGCACTAGGAGACAAACTGCTTTTGTATCTGTCTGCAACGGCGGCACATCCGCTAAGGCAGAGAAGCGTCGTACCACTGCTATTTCAGCAGTGCAAAAAGAAAAAGAAAACGATAACAAGACGTTATTACCATTTTGTTTTTCTTTGCAGGACTAGAGCCAGGTCGGGTGGGGCAGGGCTGAGCAAAGTGAGGAGTTGTTTGCACTCCCTAAGTACGCATAAATGTTTGGCCGGCCAAACATTCTTTCGCACTTAGCATGTTCTCCACCTGGCTGTGTTGCACAGCCCAATGGAGAACATGCCCAGGCTCCCAGGCATGCCTGAGCAACCAAACAGTCCACTCAGACCAATCACGGCGCTGTTCATGCAGCGTTGTGATTGGCTGAGAGAGTCTGCTTCCAGTGCTGTCTGTGTAGATGAAGAGGAGGGACGAAAGGCGTGCGGAGGTGGCTGTGGTGGCAAAGGTAAAGTACGTTTATTTAGTTTAATTTCTTTAGCCATCCTCCCAGCCTGACCCTCCCCATTCTGAGGCAGCTGCCGCGATCTGTCTGAATTAACCAAAACTTCCAAGATCCTGTGTAAGTATGTCCACCATCGGAGCTCTAAATGCACCACTGATAATCCGCCATACCAAACAGCTCTGCCCAGGCAGTAAGTATACATCTGCAGTTTTGTGAGGAAGTGCTAGCAAGCCAAATTGGAAGGGCCCTACAGAGTAATATTCATGACACCTAACACCCTCAAGATGGAGGGAAGAAAGGACTGAGTCCATCTCTCCTATATGCGGCTTAAATCTTCCCCGTCAAATCCTCCATGAACTGTACCTGGGACTATTTTTGACAAACAATTTATTTTTTGACAGACAGGCTTGCTACATTGTGCCAAGTAAAGACACTTCGAACACCAGAAAGCTTCAGATGACCCCTCCAGATACCATCCCAAGACCTGCAATGTTTCAAAAGCTCTGTAGTATTGCACCTTTGTACATTGTCTGCTTAGCACAGGTGTGCGTGCATCCATTAACTGCGAAAACATTTCCTAGTCACATGGAGACTAGCTTGACAGTTCTGCAGCGATTGTGTAGGTACCTCTTCCACTTCACTTACACCGACCCAAACGATAGTATTCAGCATGCACTACATAGCACACATCTTGCACAACACATGGTACTAACACTTGACTGTCATGGGCGCCCAGACGTTGGCTAGGTCATGCTATGTCTGCTTGCTGATGCCCCTTGCCATGGGCACACACAGACTTTACCTATCACAAGAAATAGCCCTTGAAATGGCAAAATGCCTCTCCTACCTGTACCTATGTAGGATTAGGGCCAAAACACAACCCAGTAGAGCAGAACCCCATAGAGTAGTAGTAAACATCACCAAGTATGAAACCAACCCCACAGCGTTGCACCTTTTCACTGAGCCTTGCAACATTCAAACTGAGCTAGACAAGATGCACCGGCGGGGCACCATATGGAAGGACACTGTTTGGTCCCAAGATTATCCAGGGAAGAGGTTCTTGTAGGTAGCCAGACCACCGCACGAGTGCCGAATATGCATGCTCCAGCCTCTGTCTGGTGTCTCAGGATTGACCTTAACATATCTGTGTCGGTATTCTTTAATAACAAGTGGACCCAGACATGAAGTTCCAGCGCAGTGCCATTCACCGCGATAATACAAGGGGATATAAGTCTAGAAGGGAAGGGTTGAATGCCAGCATAGATACCCCAGGTCAGGAAATCTGGGACACAGTAAAAGTCAGGTACATATGGCTAGTTGTACAGAAACTTACACTAGATACTTAGGGGCCGATTACGATCCCGTCAGGAAAGCATTCTTACTGAATCGGTTCCGGGATGCTTTCCGAATGACTCAACCGCGTCCTACCTGAACGACGGATTATGATGCAATGCATGTTATACTCAATCTGTGAATGCAATCCATCCGACCGAATCATGAGGAAACAAGCCCTAAACTCGTTCACAAATGCTGAAGAGTCACATTCCGGTTACAAATCAGACTCGGTTTATCCCGTGAACAGATGACGATGCATCCGACACGGTTTTGAAACCGTGTTGGCTTGTGATACAAATTGCAAGTGGAAATTGTCAAAAACTGACAAAACAAGCATTGGCAATGCCAAATATAAAAAGACAAATAGCCACACCCACCAATCCACCTATATAAAGGGCAAAACACATGACCATGATCCTTTGCTCTAACAGAACTGCTAAGAGGTCGCAATTTTTTGGTTAGAACAATTCTCACAAACACTCACTCTTTTATTATTCACACTCACCCTTACCTTCACACTCACACCCACCATGGCCCCAAGGAAGCAGCCAAGGTTCACAGAGAAGGATTTGGAAGTGCTTGTGGATGAAATAGTCAGAGTAGAGCCACAGTTTTTGGGAATCAAGTCCAACAGACCCCCCTTGCCCAGAGAAATAGGATGTGGTACAGGATAGTCAACAAGGTGAGTGTTGAAGCACCTGTCCTGCAGACAATGGATGATATAAGGAGTAGGTACTATGATGTGCGAAGGAGGGTCAAGATACTGCTGGCCAGAGAACACATCCATAGCCAGCAGACTGGAGATGGCCCTCCTGCACCACCTGTGCACTTCACTTCCTGGGAGGAGAAGGTGAGTGACATCCTTCCGCCGGAGAGCAACTATAGACTCACAGGAGCACCAGAGCCTGGTAAGTGCCTACTCCACGTTCCAATAAAGTTACCAATTACATCTCTATAGACATCACTGTAAAGGATACAGTGATACAAATGACTGTTTTGAAATGAAAACCAAACTAGAGTTAATGAGTATGTGATGTGTATATCATATTGATAAACAACATACCTGCGATGAAAATTAAAATGCATAACACTCTTACCATGTACATACTTCTTACAAACTCACTGCCAGGCCTTGTGCTCCAAACACCAGCCAACAGCATCAGCCATCTTGCCAGGACAGTTTCACTCACTCTCAGGAAAGCTGAGTCACCGGTAGACTTGTTGGGATGGCTGGGAAGGTGGTTATGGGCACAGGCCTGATGGGAGTTGTAGTCACAGCAAACACTCATCCTCCCACAAAGCCCAAACAGCCGCACTGGAACTCTGCTTTCCTGACAGTGAGTGGAACAGTTCTGGCAAGATGGCTGACACTGGTGACTGGTTTTTGGAGCACAAGGCTTTAATGGGTGTTGAAGTGAAGTCAAACAATAGTCACTTGTGTCAGACATCTTGATAGTAGACTTATATTAACTGCCAGGTAGCCATAGGCCAGGATAAGCTATTTGGGATGGGTGTGAGGAGGAGTGTTTTCTGTTACCACAGGCATGGCCCACACACACACCTTCCCACACATCTCAAACAGCACAACAGAATAAGTTGTTATAGGACAATGAGGGGTAGTGTACCATTAAGATGTCTGACACTGGTGCCTGTTGTCTGAGCTGACCACATGGCCTTGTGCTGTGAACGCCAGTCCCCAGTCCCCAGTGACCTTGCCAGCACATTTCCCCTAAATGTCAGGAAAGCAGAGTCCCAAGCGGTCTGTTTGTGCTTGGTGGGAAGATGTGTTTAGGAGTGGGCCTGACGGGAGATGAAGTCACTGCAAACACTCCTCCTCCCACACAGCACAACCACTTTGTCTGGGCCTATGGCTACCTGACAGTGAATGGTAGTATACTAGCAAGATGACTGACATTGGGGACTGGCTTGTGACGCACAGGGCCTTGATGGGAGTTGGCTTAAAGCAACACACCATGCAGCAGTGCCAAGCCATCTTGCTAGTCCATGTCCCCTCACTGTGAGGTTAGAATAGGCCCAGAGGAGTTACCAGGGCTGGCTGGGAGGAGTATTTGCAAACTCCCATCAGGCCTTGTCCTATACACATCTTCCCACCCACCTCAAACAGCCTAGCATGAACCATGCTTACCTCATAGTGGTGAAAAATGTACCAGAAGGATGTCTGACACTGGTGCCTGTTGTTTGACTTGACTACAACTCCCATCAAGGCATTCTGCTCCAGACACCATGCAGCAGTGTCAGCCATCTTGCTTGTACATTTCTACTCACTGTCAGGTAAGCATGGTTCCTGGTGGGCTGTTTGTGCAGGTTGGGAAGAGGAGTGTTTGCCCTGACTACATCTCCCATCAACCTTGTCCTACATACACTCTTCCCACCCAGCCCAACTAGCATAACAGAAACTCTGCTTACCTAACAGTGAGTGGCAGTGCACTGACCAGATGTTTGACACTGGCGACTGGTGTTTGGACCACAAGGCCCTGTCGGGAGTTCTGCACAAATCAAACACCAGTCCCCACTGTCAGACATCTTGCAAGTACATTGCCACTTACTGTCAGAAAAGCAGAGTCCCAGAGAGGCTAGTTGGGATGGGTGGGAAGGTGTGTTCAGGACAAGGCCCAATGTGAGTTGTAGCCATTGCAAATATACCTCCCACTAAGCCCAGATAACTCCTCTGGGCCTAAGCCTCACTCACAGTGAGGGTAAGTGGACTAGCAAGATGGCCGACACTACTGCATGATGTTGAACTTGAAGCAAACTCCAATTAAGGCCGTGTGCTTCCAAAACCAGTCACCAGTGTCAGACATCTTGACAGTACATTCACAATTACTGTAAGGGAAACACAGTTCTGGGTGGGCTTGTTGGTATGGGTGTGAGGAGGAGTGTTTGCTGTCACTAAAACTCCCATCAGGCCTTGGCCCACACACACATTCCCACCCATCCCAAAAAGCCCACCTGGGAATGCACTCTCCTGAGAGTGAGTGGAAATGCACTGGCAAGGTGGCTGACACGGGGGACTGGTGTGAGGAGCACAAGACACTGATGGGAGGTAGTCTCAAGGCAGACACCTTTCCCCAGTGTCAGACATCTTGCAAGTATATTGCCACTCACTGTTACTAAAGCATATTTCAACGTTGGATGGTTGGGCTGGGTGGGAAGGTGTATGTGGAAAGGTGTATGAACGAAAAATGGCCACCGATGGTAAGGAGCTCACCTCTGATGCTCCGGGCTGGGGATAAACACAGCGTTATATATCCCTATTTTAGCCCAGCCATCCTCCACCCTCATCAATAAATTTGGGAGGAAAACAGAAAACGGAACTACTGTTTTTACCTTTACCGGGGTGATGCCTTCTGCATGACGATGATGTCGCCACAAGATTTCTGCTGATGACTGGACCCACCCGGACGCTGCAACTGCTGAGGTGCTAAACCTCAGAGACGTCATTGAGGTACCTGGGCACAGGACATTCAACTCGGCAGGTGTAACCAGCCTTCTCCGCTGGTGTTGGTTCTGAGGATACAACCCATTGGGAGCTCTTGACATCAATGAGGCGCCCCGTGCCGCTGCCCAGTTGAACGCCGATCTGCGGCCTCAGAGCTGAGTGGGCTGTGCGGGCTGCGGCGAGCCGTCTAGGGCTCTGGACATGGGACCTGTCGCCAGGTGGGTGTTTAGCCGACTGCGTTGGTGTTGGACCCACCATTTGTGCTACGGCCACCTATTAGGGGCCCTGAACACGGTTTGCGATCCCGTACCTCTGCCTGGTTGCTGGCACCCAGAGACTGATGCCGCCTGACGGGTTGGAGGCTGCCGACCATTGTTTTGTCTAGGGTACTTGGCTGCCTCTTCACCGGCTGCAGTGACGTTGCAGCGAGACACTCCAGATGCGGTCTGGTGTCTCTCAGCTGGTTGTTGTCCAACTCTGGCCGACGCCTTAGGCTGCAGAGCCTTCTCCAGTGTGGTGAGTGTGGCTGCGAAGTGATGGCAGCAGTGAGGGGGCGCAATGGCCTTCTCTGGACGCTACCTAAGGTGAGGCTCCCTCCCTCTACCTCCCTACTGGATGAATAGCTTCTTGCTGCATGCCCGGGAACTCGCGATGAGGCTACATCAACACTTGAAATTTGTGGCCGTCTTCTTCTCCATTTTGACTGAACTGCACCTCAGTGTCTTCCCCTCATGGCCGCCATTTTCCCTTAAATGAAAAGTAGTTGCAAGCCCATAAATGGGCATGTCACCCTTGGCACTATCAAGACCCTTGATAGGGTTTGTCAAGTTCCACAAATAAACAAATTAATCCACTGTTTTGCTCTTGAATATCTTTTATACGTTGCTCGTCTTTAATTCAGACAAGATATACATCACAATATTCATCCAAAGCTCTGAATTCATTGCACAATCATCCAAAGTGTATTAATGCATCGTTTTTGGTGTTTCAGATTCCCAATGCATTTCGGGCACTAGGCCCTTCATCAGGGGACAAATCTATAATGCAAACAATAGTAAAACGCCATGAGTTGGCCGTCCAAACAAAGCAATATTCAAATGCTACATAATCGTGAATAAACCATACTAACGGTAAGTGTAATGACCAGTGAGACCTGGTGATGGTGTGATTGTAGAAAACTCCGGAATTACTTCAGGTGGGTGGAAGGTGTGCGTGTGTAATGGTGGTGCTCAACCGGTGTCCCAATGAATAGCGTATTCAGAAAAAGTCATAAAGTGCATAAAATTAGGTAGTGAGAAAGTAACAAACATAAGCCCCTATCACAACAAATCAAAATGAAGTCCTGTCTATCTAAACCCACAGGTGTCACATTTGGCGTGCCCCAGGGCTCAATTCTCTCCCCTTCCCTTTTCAACCTCTTCATTAAACCCCTTACAATCATCCTGAAGCAAGCAGCGATCAAATATCACCTATATGCTGAAGACACCCAACTCTGTTACAAAATCAAATCAAATCACCTAGTAACATCCTACATCTTAATGCCACTCTGGGCAAAATACAATCTTGGTTTAACTCTAACCACTTAAAGCTAAACCCCAACAAAACAGAAATCATTCTGTTCTCTCCTAAAAGCAACCACCTACCTATCCACAAATGGCTCAGCAGCCTGAATGCATTAAACTGTTCTCTCACTCTGTCCAACTCCACAAAGTCCCTAGGCTTCATTCTGGACAACAACATGTCAATGAAGAATCACATCAAAAACTCAGCCAAAGGAGCGTTTTTCACACTAAAACACCTGAAGAAAATTAAACCATTCATTCCCTCTGATGATTTCAAGATGGTTGTCCAATCTCTGGTCCTCTCCAAACTGGACTATGGTAATGACATCCTCACAGAGACACCGAAACCTCACCTCGCCCCCCTAAGATCAGCTCTAAACATGGCAGCCCTGCTTTTAACAGGTGTTAAGCTGGGTTCACTGATAGAATATCGATGTCACAAACATCGATGTTCTAAATATCGAGAAAAAAATATTGACTGCAAAAATATTGAGTTAAAAGATATATATGTAAAAAATGTTGATGTAAAAAAATACATATACAATACAATAATATATATGAAATATATTAAATACTAATATTATTTTTAACAAAATAAATTAAATTTAATCTACATTTTAACTAAATATAACAAATATACTAAATTTAAAAAAATATAAACACAAACATAATAATTTATACATGAACATATATCTACTTACAAATAATTTATTAACTATTATATTTATTTAATTTTTAAACTTTAAAATTATATCATTATATATATATATATATATATATATATATATATATATATATATATATATATATATATATATATATATCCAACACTAGATTTCGCGAAGAAACCCGAGCCGCTTGGCCGTGGCGGGGTCGCGGGCCCATAAGTATCCAACAGCGTCATTCTCCAGATCACGAAAACAACACATAGTGGCCCAAAAATTCTTTAAGCATGATTTTATTGCAATGTCATATATATATCAATAATTTAACAAAAATCTATAATAAATTAAAACATTAAACTATTAAAAATAATGTAAACTAACATTTCCCAATACAATAAGTGCAACAGTAGCGAAAGTGTTGGATAGCAAAATAATTAAATTTACTATTCCAACTACAGTGAGTGCAACAGTAGGGATAGTGTTGGATAGCGGAGGGGTAACAATTACTATTCCCACTTCAGTGATAGCAATAGTAGGGAAAGTGTTGGATAGCGGAGGGGAAAAATTACTATTCCCACTCCAAAGAGTGCAACCTTAGGGAAAGTGTTGGATAGCGGAGGGGTAAAAATTACTATTCTCACTCCAGTGAGTGCAAAAGTAGAGTAAGTGTTGGATAGCGAAGAAATTAAATTTACTATTCCAACTCCAGTGAGTTCAACAGTAGGGAAAATGTTGGATAGCGGAGTGGTAAAAATTACTATTCCCACTCAAAAGAGTGCAACAGTAGGGAAAGTGTTGGATAGCAGAGGGGTAAAAGTACTGTTCCCACTCCAGTGAGTGCAAAAGTAGAGTAAGTGTTGGATAGCGAAGAAATTAAATTTACTATTCCAACTCCAGTGAGTTCAACAATAGAGAAAATGTTGGATAGCGGAGGGATAAAAATTACTATTCCCACTTCAGTGATATCAACAGTAGGGAAAGTGTTGGATAGCGGAGGTGAAAAAATTACTATTCCCACTATAGTGAGTGCAAAAGTAGAGTAAGTGTTGGATAGCGAAGAAATTAAATTTACTATTCCAACTCCAGTGAGTTCAACAATAGGGAAAATGTTGGATAGCGGAGGGATAAAAATTACTATTCCCACTTCAGTGATATCAACAGTAGGGAAAGTGTTGAATAGCGGAGGGGTACAAATTACTATTCCCACTCCAGTGAGTGCAAAAATAGGGTAAGTGTTGGATAGCGGAGGAATTAAATTTGCTATTCCAACTCCAGTGAGTGCAACAGTAGGGAAAATGTTGGATAGGGGAGAGGTAAAAATTACTATTCCCACTCCAGCAAGTGCAACAGTAGGGAAAGTGTTAGATAGCGGAGGGGCAAACATTAGTATTCCCAATCCAAAGAGTGCAACAGTAGGTAAGGCGTTGGATAGCGGCGGGATAAAAATTACTATTCCCACTCCAGCGAGTACAAAAGTAGGGTAAGTGTTGAATAGCGGAGGGATTACATTTACTATTCCAACTCCAGTGAGTGCAACAGTAGGGAAAATGTTGGATAGCGAAGGGGTAAAAATTACTATTCCCACTCCAAAGAGTGTAACAGTAGGGAAAGTGTTGGATAGCGGAGGGGCAAAAATGACTATTCCCACTCCAGTGAGTGAAATAGTAGGGAAAGTATTGCATAGCGGAGGGGTAAAAATTACTATTCCCACTCCAGTGAGTGCAATAGTATGGAAAGTGTTGGATAGCAGAGGGGTACAAATTACTAATAATACTTAAACAGTTGAAAAAAACAAAAATATTACAAAATTCAAAAAAACATAAAAAAAATAATAAATTTAAAAAAATATTTTAAATATATTAAACATATAAAAATAACACATATTATAATATTAATTACATATAACAAAAACCTACAAATAATATATAAAATAAATTAATAAATACATTTATAAACAATATTTATTTAAAAGTTGCAAATATTAACAAACTAAAAATTATTTAAAACATAAATGTATTTATTTTATTTCTTATCCTTTAACACCACACCAATAACAAAGCACTCCAACATTTTTAGATACATTTATTTACATAATTAACATAATTAATAATCAATTAAAAACATCTTATTAATAAAACAAATAAAAATAAACATTAATTGAGTACACAAGCTTTAACACTCTAATATCCACAACACACACCTAAATTAAACTATAAAATAATAAATCACAATTCTATATTATTTTTTAAAGAGAACTATAGGGGAGAGGAGTTGGCCTACGGCTAGGGTGGTCAACCTCGAATCTGGGGAACTGGGTTCGATTCTCGGCAATGTCGCTGAACATCCTGTGATTCTGGGCAAATAACTTAGGGGCCGATTCTGATCTCGGTCGGAAGATCTCCGAACGGGATCCGGACGGAAAAAGTACGAGCTGTACGTGTTTTTCCCGACCGACTCGTACAGCTGTCCGACCGAGCGAGTACGATGCGAATGTACGTGTGTGTTCCGACCGAACCGTTTCCGGATCCGAACCGCTCCGACCGACTCGTACGGAAACGAATCGCACCACGCAATGGAAACGTCATCCAACCGAGCGAGTACGATGTACGCCTCGGACAGCCGGATCGAGTCGGAGCGTCCGGCTCGAAAAAGCTCCCAGAGCCGGACTTGGGGCGTCGTGCCGGACCCCCCTTCACCCGTAGCCTTACGAGTCAAACAAAGGGGGGACCCAAGGGTCCCCCCTAAACATGCATGTACGGTGCGGGTTGCACCGATGCGTACACACTGTAGGGCGCGCACTTGTTCACGACGTACCCATTCAGTCAAAGGGAGCCCATGTATGCGTCGTACGACCGGCTCCCATTGACTTCAATGGGAGCCCGACCGAATCGAGTCCGGCAGCATACGGCTGCATCGTACTCGCTCGGTCGGACTGCAGGAGTCCGGCTCGGTCGGAAATCTCTCCGGATCCGGGTCGGTCGGAGAGTTTTCCGACCCAGATCGGAATCGGCCCCTTAATCTCCCCGTGCCTAACAAAAATGAATGTATCCTCATGTAACGCAACTGGCGCTATGTAAAGCACTCTGATACCCGATTCGGGTCAAGTTCACGCTATATTTATTTTATTTACTTATTTGTATTGCGCAACGAATCATCCCCAAGGGGATCTCTCGGCGCCTGAGAAGAGGTCACCCAATGCGCAGAGGAATCTTAGAATAGCCAGGTCTTGAGTAGTTTCTTGAAGTGAGACAAATTGGAGCGTGCACAGATCTCATCAGGGAGACTATTCCACTGAACGGGGGCTAGATGGGAGAAGGCCCGAAGGCCCGACCGCCCATTTTAGCTTTCTTAATTCTCCGCCTGCACAGAAGCTTGCGATTGCTAGATCTCAGCTGACGCACGGGTAGATAAAGTTCAAGTTTCTTCTTCAGATAGAAAGGGCCCGTCCCATGGAGCGATTTAAACACAATACATAGCAGTTTAAAAATTGCTCTTTTTCTGATAGGAAGTCAATGTAGTTGACGTAGAAGAGGTAGAGATGGAATATGTGCCGGGTTATTGAGGGCAAGACGGGCTGCAGTGTTTTGGACCACCTGCAGTTTAGATAATAAATCTTCCCTTATTCTGACCAAGAGAGAGTTGCCATAGTCCAGTCTACTAACCAAATGTGACTGTATAAGGGTTTTTCTTGCTGTTAGCGGTATCCATGGGAAGTTCTTTCTGAGCATCCGCATTATTCCAAAGCAGGTGCCCGACAACATCTTCACCTGTTCCTCCATGGAAAGCTTATTATCAATTCTAATGCCTAAGTTCTTGGCACAACTTTTAGGGGAGGGCGCCTCTCCTATATAAAACTCTATAAAAAAAAAGAAATTATTACTAACAACTAATAATTAAATAACAACATTTTATTTACCACCCACCCTTTACCCCCGTAAAAGTTAAAACAAAATACAAAAAATAAACATTTACCCAAAATAAATATCAAATAATTAACATTAATTAACAACTATATATTAATTAATTAAACACAAATTACTTCCCACCCTTTACTCCTATAAATACCACAACACACGCATACAAATAATTACACAATTACCATAATTAATTATCAATTAATTAATTAAAATGAATTAACAACTAATTATTAATTCATCAATTAAAAATAATTTACTTCCCACCCTTTACACCTATAAACACCATAGCACACACCAACAATGAATTACACAATTGCCATAATTAATTACCAATTAATTAATTAAAATTAATTAATAACCAATTATTAATTAATTAATAATAAATTAATTTACACATTTAACACTATAACATCCCAATTATACAAATATTAATTAAAATAATAATAATAATTAAATATAATTAAATTACTTCTCACCCTATCCCCCTATAAACCCACAACCTGCTACGGAACTATACAATGCAAAAATAAAATAATAAATGTAATATAATTAAATTACTTCCCACCGTATTCCCCTATAAACCCACAAACCACTACGGCGCAAAATTCAAATATAAAAAAATTAATAACTACTAAAAATTTAACATATATATTAAAAATACAAGCAAATCTTATACAAAAAATCATACATCACATACATATAAAATATATACTAATATACATAACAATAATAAAAAACAATATTTTTAACAACTATATTTTTGCAAACGATATTAAACACTTCAGTATTTTTTAAAACGATATTTCTTCCCTTAAGTCGATATTCTTGACCACAATTTTTTTCCTGTCGGTATTCCTGACCCACGATATTAATGACTCGATATTTATGCAACTCAATATTTTGTACTCGATATTCTGTCTCTACACCGTTAAGCGGTATGAACACATCACACCAGCCCTCAAGATCCTCAATTGGCTCCCCGTCGAAGGAAGATGTACTTTCAAGACTGCCTGCATCACCCACTAAGCCTACACTCACCTAACTCCAGCTATTTAGACAACAAGCTCATGAAAGCGGGAGGAACCAGAACTTTGAGAAGGTCCAACTCACTTCTTCTCGTACCTCTCAAACTAAAAAAGAACTCAACCCAGACTTGCTGTTTCTCTGGAAATGCACCCAGCATATGGAACTCTCTACCTAGGGATCTACGATGCAACCCCTCCTCTTGCTTCAAAAGAGACCTGAAACTCGTCCTCCTCAACAAATACTTTAACACCTAAGCCTACTGTTATTATCTATTTTTATAGGTTGAGACCCTCTGTGAAAGACGGTTGTATGTTTATGTCCGTTGTTGATTAGGACTTTTTGTCCCTTAACACATATTGGGGCAAATTCACAGAACTAATCTAAGATGAAATCCTAAACTTACTACTTTTGGTATTCACAGAAGGCATTTATTAGTAGTAAAGTTAGGACTCCTAACTTTACTACTACTAAACTGAGACAAAATACTAACTTAACGACTTTCAGTATTCACAAAAGGCATTTAGTAGTAGTAAAGTTAGGAGTCCTAACTTTACTACTACTAAATGCCTTCTGTGAATACCAAAAGTAGTAAGTTTAGGATTTTATCTCATTTTAAGAGTAGTAAAGTTAGGAGTCCTAACTTTACTACTACTAAATGCCTTCTGTGAATACCAAAAGTAGTAAGTTTAGGATTTTATCTCAGTTTCGTAGTAGTAAAGTTAGGAGTCCTAACTTTACTACTACTAAATGCCTTCTGTGAATACCAAAAGTAGTAAGTTTAGGATTTTATCCCAGTTTTGTAGTAGTAAAGTTAGGAGTCCTAACTTTACTACTACTAAATGCCTTCTGTGAATACCAAAAGTAGTAAGTTTAGGATTTTATCTCAGTTTTGTAGTAGTAAAGTTAGGAGTCCTAACTTTACTACTACTAAATGCCTTCTGTGAACACCAATAGTAGTAAGTTTAGGATTTTATCTCAGTTTCGTAGTAGTAAAGTTAGGAGTCCTAACTTTACTACTACTAAATGCCTTCTGTGAATACCAAAAGTAGTAAGTTTAGGATTTTATCTCAGTTTAGTAGTAGTAAAGTTAGGAGTCCTAACTTTACTACTACTAAATGCCTTCTGTGAATACCAAAAGTAGTAAGTTTAGGATTTTATCTCAGTTTCGTAGTAGTAAAGTTAGGACTCCTAACTTTACTACTCCTAAATGCCTTCTGTGAATACCAAAAGTAGTAAGTTTAGGATTTTATCTCAGTTTCGTAGTAGTAAAGTTAGGAGTCCTAACTTTACTACTACTAAATGCCTTCTGTGAACACCAATAGTAGTAAGTTTAGGATTTTATCTCAGATTAGTTCTGTGAATCGGCCCCATTGTTTTTATTGCCCACATTCGGCAACTCATGCTCATTGCCTGATTTTCTTTGTATATTTGTTTATTTTTATGTGTGTTCTAAAATCCTACATGTCTCGCATCATATGGTAAGCGACTTAATTATATTGTCTTCTTCTCTCCTTCATGTAAAGCGCTCTGATGCCCTCGGGTCTAGCTAGCGCTATATAAACCCTACAAATAAATAATAAATAAATAAATGTAGGACTGGGCCTGATGGGAGTCGGAATAACAGCAAACACTCTTCCACACATACAGCACAACCATTTAATAGTGGGCTATGTCTACCTCACAGTGAGTTAATGTGTACTAGCAAGATGGAAGACACTGGGGACTGATGTCTGAATCTATCAAAACTACCATATTTGCCTCTGTGCTACAAACACCAGCCACCAGTGACAAATATCCTGCAAGTACACTTACCAACATTGTCTGAACAACACTCTTCCTGGTGGCCTGTTGGGGCGTGGTGGGAGGAGGGGTGTAAGTTTCACAATTAGAGCACAAGAACACAAACCTCAGTTTATCAAAGTTATTTGCCACAAAATGGCAGAAAGCAGAGTTTGTGAACTCATCTGACTATGCTGTCATTGTACAAAATACATGATCTGTGTAGGCACAAAGCTAAGCAGTCACACATTTTGCTACTCACAGCCATTCACATGTTTATAATGAGATGAGGACAAGAAGCACCTCACTCACACCATTCCAATGAATATCTGGGAAAAGCATCAGACTATGAGTGTGTAGGCAGCCACACCAATGTGACTGCTAAAGACATGCACTAAGCCCAGTACACAGAACTCAATAATATCTACATTGGGAGAGATAGAGTACGTATGTCACAGTAAAAGTAAAGATGTGAACAACACCAACCCACCTGTGTCATTCACAGGGTGTCACAAATCAGTCAAAGTCTTTCGACAAGTAATGTCAACTGAACACAACATGTCCATTTATGCACATAGGTGGACATGTCCATCAATCCACATCTTGTACGAAATACATTGTACTCAAAACACATAAGCCAGCATCATGGATGAAGGAGGCCAATAAACCTACATAAACTGATCATTAGGTTTAGTAGCGTATGTAATGGATATGATTTGAGGGGCAACGGACATTCACATGAATCAGTGTGTCATTTCTGTACCCACAGGTCGAGCTGGGAACACCACCAGCACCAACAAGGACAGCCAGTTCCAGACCCTGGTCGACCCGGAGCTCTCCGACGCAGATGTCTCTCAACCATCTTCGGATGACGACGAACGACCTGGCCCATCAGGTTTGGGTCACCCCACAGCACTGCGACCACTCCTGCCTCAGCTGACAACACCCAGCTGACCCCTACCCTCACGGACACAGCAGCCCCAGCCACCACTGACAGCACAGCAACACAGGGCACTCTGGACTTGGCGGACAACAACATCCCAGTCAACGAGGAAGGAGACTCAGTGTTGACTGTGCCACTACCAATTGGGGCTGCTCGGGTGGGTAGTGGTGGTAGGAGGGGCCTTGGGGACCGGGGTCATCATGCAGCTGGTGCTGCTGATGAGGAGCACCCACATGTATCCAGAATCCTCCCTGCCTATGAGGGTTGCACAGGTGAGTTTGGCCAGGTTGTTGGGATCCTCAGGACCATTGAACAGCAGCAGGCCGCCCAAAATGAAAAATTTGACATGTTCATGAGCAAAATTGATGACATGACTGCAGTGCACAGGGACATTGTCACCTGCCTCCGCCAGATTGCTAAAAACATGTCCACACCTCCCTGTGTGCCTACAGGCGTTCAGGCACCTTCGGACCATCTCCTTGCAGCCACTATCAAGGCCTCTCATCACTCGGATTAAATCCACCCTTGAAGTACGGCGGGGAAGAGATACTGATCTCCCCCAGCTACGACCTTGTAATCACTCCTAGCCAGCGCCACTTCAGACCTACGCTCATACAGGATATATTCACGAAGCGATTTGGGGATGAGACTCTGTTCTCCCCACGACCTAATCCCGCATTCTATCCAAACATGCACAGTCCCTGTACTGTCTAGCTGCCTAGGATAGGACATCATTCCTTTCCAGTAGAATCACCTCATGATCCACATCCTGGACCCACAGCAACCTCTCAGGTCAGTCCTGATGATGATCCCATAACCGTTGTTGGGGATCGAAACGTCGTCGATAACCACATCTTAACTCTAAGCATTATTTATGATTTATGGGGAGTACAAGATGTTCTTTTTACTGTGACTACTCTTATTTTTTGCATCACTAAAAAGTCACTTTGGAGTTACATGCCTGAGGTCAGGAAATCTGTTGATTTCCAGAAACCCCGTCACTTCCTGCTCACTTTATGTTACTGTATTTTTCCATGTTTATTGTTTAAGTGAAATAAATTGAAATACCTTCCATTTGGATAGTATTAGACCGAATCCTGATTGAAGTTTTGTGGTTATGATTATCTATTTTTCTTGAAAGGGACCGCTGTCTCTAATAACATACAACATCCAGTGCATCAACATCTCCACAGTGAGAGATGTGGACTCTGGCAGAGAGCCCCCAGCACCGCTGCTTCCTGCACCTGAGGTTCCCCCTGAAAAATTTAAAAAGGGTCATCCGAAGAAGAATCCTTAAGAGACAGATGGCTATGCATCACCCCCAGAAAGTGACAACCTGCTCTGGATATCCTCCATTGTGTGCCAAGCGTTCACTTTGTTGACTGGTATTGAAATGTCCCACATTGGCTGGAAGGTCTAAGTTGGCCTTTGGACTCAAATAACTATGGATTTACGTTTGAAGACTTCATCTACAAACACTACCAACTCCTCTCTGCACTTTGTTTCATATTTTTTGTTGAGCACTCCCCCATTGTGTGGATTGGTATCATTACGTCATGCACTAAAATAAATCACTTTGCACAAAATACTTGCTCATGTCATGAATTTGAATCCCAAATGTACAGATTGAAATGAAGCACAAATTCACAAAGAAGAAAGTGTCAACACAATTGGATAAGAAATCACTTCAGAAATGTTAACTACTGGCTTGTGAGTACTTGAACCCAGTCACAGCATTATAGGTAGAAACAACCACATTATCACACAACCCATAGTACATGGTACTGATTCAATTTAAGTCTACTCTCAACAAAGAAATCACCATTTGCAAGCACAAATAAAAATCATTGTAAGCCAACCAGAACATCATGGAATATGTTTTGTTTCAGAATAATCTTTGGATGTGTGAAAACAGACAAAGCACACCTCAATGTGGAGCTCAGGTCTATTCTCCCGGTACAACATTGCGCCTTAACCCAAAGTCAAATCACATCACACAGTAATAAAATGCTCACAAGTAAAAATAAATGATCATCAGTTCAGAAGGAAGTGTGTGCCAGGGATTTCCACAACAGTATGACACAGCATCATGGGTCTGGTGAGGTCACAACTCTGCAGTTGACATGGCAAAGTACCCTGGTAATGAGAAACATAGAACAGAGTCAGGAACTCAAGAATAAGTCAGCCCAATTTTTCAAACAATGTCATCCGAAGCATAAGATTTACAGTGTGGAAACTAGCTAGGATTCATGGTAACTCTGTACATGTTAACATGCCCATTTAAAAAAACCATTGTCCAAAAACCTCATGACAATTTTTAGACAATCACAAGCATACATACACATTGTCCACCAGCAACACAACAACAAACATTTGGGGGTAGTCACTTCCTCTCATTGCATACTTACACTCATGTGAAAAAGTTGTGTATAAGCTGTTGTCTCAAATCCATGCCGTCATCATCATCCCCACTGTCATCATGTCCCAGTCCTGGGTCCTCCCTCACTGGCAGCTGCTGGTCTCCATCGTCCTGTATTAGACGTATTTCCTTCTGTATAGCCAGGTTGTGGAGAATGCAGCAAGCTGTGATGATCTTGCACACTTTCAATGGGGCATATTGGAGTGCTCCTCCTGTCCGATCCAGACAGCAGAATCTTGTCTTCAGGAGGTCAAAAGTCTGCTCCACAACTCGCCGGGTCCTACCATGAGCCTCATTAAACCCCACTTCTGCAGGAGTGACTGGGTTACAGAGTGGTGTCAGTAACCAAGGCTGGTTGGGGTACCCAGAGTCTCCTACATTTAACACAAAGAAAAGCTTCAGTTGTCGGATAACAAAGCACTATCTGATATACAATCAACACACTCCTCAACATACACATGCACATTACATACCAACAAGCCAGGCACGCTCAGGTTGCAGCTGAGACATCAAATGGGGGATGACAGTGTTCCTCAGGATATATGCATCATGTGCCAATTCAGGGAACCGTGCACAGATGTGGGAGATGGACATGTCAGCCAAACATACAACCTGGACATTGATGGAGTGGTAATGTTTTCTGTTGCAATACACCACCTCATTTGTCTAGCTAAATCCTGTGCACACATACAGGGTAATACAAGTAAAATACAATTGTTGATGTGAGCAATTAGTACAGAGTTCTTAAGTGTAGCTGAAAGTTCTTTTATTATGATGAAAAAACGCAACCAGCCGACACGTGTTTCGTCAGGGATGAGTAGTCCCAAGACTCTTCAGGGCTGTAAGAAGTTGCGTGCACTCTGTAACGTCTCGTTTTTAAGTTTGGATTCAAGTTTTGTAAGGAGTTGCAAATACACTGCAACATTCAGTATGTCTGTTACTCCGTAATCGGACGGTACCCTCTTGTATCCAGGGTAATTCGATAGTAAATGGCTCCTGTGCCGTACAAGTTGACAGCTCCCGGACGCCAGCAATCCACGTCTCCTACCATGTGCTTGGTACAGAGTGCACGCAACTTCTTACAGCCCTGAAGAGTCTTGGGACTACTCATCCCTGATGAAACACGTGTCGGCTGGTTGCGTTTTTTCATCATAATAAAAGAACTTTCAGCTACACTCAAGAACTCTGTACTAATTGCTCACATCAACAATTGTATTTTACTTGTATTACCCTGTATGTGTGCACAGGATTTAGCTAGACTGTTTTGCTGTAGGGTTCTCCCTACACACATTGAGGGGTTTTAAGGGTCTCCCCTTCCTGGTCAGCACCATACCTACTAGTTCACCCAGACACACGAAACGCAAATTTGCTGAGCGCCATAACTTCCTATGCACTAAAACCCTCTGCTTAGTTGTTTACACCACCTCATTTGCCTGTGGTGGGATCAATGCAACTTGGTTGCCATCAATAGAGCCAATGACATGGGGTATCCGTCCCAAGGCATAGAATTCGCCTTTGATGTCTGACAACTCTCCAGGTTTCGGGAACTTTATGTACTGGTCCAGGTAACAGAGCAATGCCTCTAAAACATCCCAAAGGACATGGCTGAACACGGTTTGTGACATTCCACCAGATGTTGCCACTGGGTATTGAAATAAACTGATGGCAAAGAAATGTAATGCTGCCATATTCTTCACTTTGGGCGTCAGTGCAGTTGGATACTTGCGACCAGGCTGCAGATGAGGTGACAACTGCTCAGACATCTCTTCAATTATTGGCCTGGTGAATCAGTATTTCCTGATGGTGTCACGTTCTTACATGGTCTGTAGGTCTGGAAAGGGTCTGTACACTTGAGGTCATCTGCGATACTTATGTGTAGAGTGTCAACACAGTTGGTGCCAGGTCACAATGTACAAAGCAACATGCATTGATACAAACAACATGAAATTTGAACATAACTGAAGCTACAGAACATTGGAAATACAAATGTAAATTAAAAAGGATGACATTAGATACATATCACAGCATCAGTACCCTTCCCAGATATGTTACCAAGGTATGGTGACACAGCAATTAGAGTGCTGTAGTGTGAAAAAACTCTGGTGTCTCTCATCATTAATGTGCACATGCATCACATACTCCACAATTCCCCACAAAATAAGTCAACATTTAGTTTGTGTGAACAATTACATGGTTAAAAGGTAGACATAATAGGATCATGCAATGCCAGAGATGTGTAACACCTGATACACACAGCGTCTCACAATGTTAATCATGCCCACCACTGTCACAGGGTGGACACTGTCATGTTGTCATGTCTACATTACACATACAATCACATACACAAATATTATACAATGTTGGAGTTGCAAATATATGTAATGACACCATCCACTGAAGTTTGGGACACACAGATAGACTAGTTATTCACATTACAAACACAAGCTAATGAGGCTTAATAATGTCACTGTCAACTCATCCAAAGGAAAAAGCTTTATCCATTACTTACACACAAAACATCTAGAGTCTGAAATCACACCGATTGCACAATGGGTCATACAGTCCCCAAATGCAGTGAATATGTCAAGAATGCAGTTGTACATCCCCAAAAAGCCATTAGCACTGTACCAAGCCTAGGTGGGTAAATGGGTTACTTTGCTTCATGCTGGTACTAGCCTCTAAATTAAGCCTGGGCGTAGTTCGTGAAGTAGCGCTACGCGAAGCTACGCAAAGTGCAGTTCGCACTACGCGAGCTACGCGTAGCACTACGCGAACTGCGTAGTGCACTGTTCGCAATGATTGCACAGTGCCGGATGCTTGTCCGCACTGTGCAATCATTGAAAACGGCATCTTGCACAGTGCGAGCTGTCTTTACTGCCGCTCGAGTAGATTTTTACTCGAGCGGCAGCTTTCTAACGCGGACTGGTAGTTTCTCATTGCGAGCGGTCGCGAGCATACGCGACTCACTCGCAATGAGAAACCTGACCTCCCGCGTTGAGAATCTCGCCGGGAGGTTTATTTTCCACGTTTGCGATCTGCAACTTGATGTTGCTGATCGCGAACGAGGAAAAAGTCTCGCCGGGATGTCATTTTGCTTGCTCGCGGTCGCCAACTTGACGTTGAGGACCGCGAGCAAGCAAAAATGACCGCTGCACTACGCTACGCGTGTTTGCACTGTGCTACGTGCAATTCGCGTTGTGCGAAGTTGCGCAAACTTCGCAAACTACGCGAGCGTAGCGTAGTGCTTTGCCCAGGGTTACTCTAAATCAGTGTGCCATGTGCCCTTCAAGGTTAGCTCCTCATGGGAGTGTGTTAAATTAATGTAAAGGTCCATTTAATTTAGAAAAAACTCCATCCACACATTTAATGCACATAATAACAACAATCACAGAAGTGTCTGCCCTGCCGACCGATTATTCATAGTATGCAGTAGCCGCATCCGAGCCAATTCAGACAAGGCCATTGGCTGCATGTTGTAATGGTGACAGCTGAGGGTGAGTATTCAAAGTACGTGGTAGCCGCAACTGAACCAATTTGGACAAATCCATTGGCAGCAAGTTGTTATGGTGACAGACGCGCATTTCGATTCCTATCCTCATCGCGCTGAAACCGATTCGGTATCCTCCCATCACCAATGTATCATAGTCACACGTGGTTCGATGATAAGTTTTTGAACGTCGTGGTAGGCGTGTCATCTGCAAGCAATGTAATGCATTCGACCGATCCAGAAAATGCGACCAATGCAAACCTATCACTTTGGCTGCATGGATTTAAGACCACCTCTGCTGCTTAGATATAAGTCTGTCTGTTCCCTAGAGACTTCACTTGGGGAGCAAGATGGTGGCCGAGTGAAGTCGGTCGTAGGTGGCTCCCGAGGTGACGGCATGATTTAGTTTAAATAAGCTATGCTGAAAACCTAGAATGGCATGCCCCCAAGTGGAAAGCAGCGGTGCTAGTGACCGGATTGAAACTGATCGTACCATACCGGGATTGAAGTGTTGGGTCACAGTGCTGGCGGAGATTGCGGAACAGCTGATTGCTGGTTGCAGAGGCTTTGAACTAGAGCTATCCCGCACCCCGAAGTGGAGTAGGGATTACAGATCCACAGCCGGCTCGACCATCATGGGCCCAGAGTCCGGAGTGAAAGGCAGAGGTTTGATTCTTCAGACTGGCCCCCAGGATTCCCCGCAGAGAAGCACGGCAGAGTCGGAGACGGCTCCAGCCCCCGCTGCAGCTCATGGACGTAGACAGAAGACCCGGGTGGAGAACCTCCCAGATGGGAAGGGGAGGGGTGCGGGCGTGCAGCCCCAGCCGCCTCGTACCGCCGTCACAGTGATCGATATGCTCAGGGGGGCTGGGAACAGCTCTGTTACACAAGGAATCGACCAGCCGATTGAGCGGACAAAGGCCCCTGTCGAAGGAAACGGACAGAGTAGGAATCTGATCGGTAAGCCACCCTTGGGTTCAGGGGAGACGAGGGAGCAAGGGGAACCTTCAGATGGCGAGACATTGCTCCAACAACTAAAAGGGTACAAGGAGAGCACCGAAGAGGAGACACTACAGGGGGGGCAAGTCCACGTAACAGTGCCAGGAGTGTGTATTGCTGGGAACTCGGGCGAGGTAGAGACAGGAGATAACTGGAAGGACACGGGGGCTTCCGGGCATATCGAGATACAGCAGGAGGATATGAGCCAACCAGTGACCCAACTAAGTCAAGAGAACCCAAGTAACCCAAACAAGAAAGGGAAAAACGCGGGGCTGGAAAAAAGGGCACAAATAAGGGGCCGATTCCGATCTCGGTCGGAGGCGCACCCAATACCATTCGGTCGGGAAAAAAGCCATGCGAAAGCCTGTTTCCCGACCGATCCGTACAGTACACCGAACGAGCAAGTACAATGCGCACAACAGCAAAAAATCCGGCCGAGCCGTACTCACCCAAACCAGGTCCTGTTCTCCGACCGAGGCGAATCCGGAAACGCCGAATCGAGTCGCACGGAAGGAAAAATGCAGCCCCGTCCGGCCGGACAAGTACGATGCGCTTTATGTACGCGCCGAACCCGTCGCTATGCACGGCATGTCAAAGCATCCGGGAGAGGCGCACATAAGCTCCGATTCGCGCCACAACACGATCCACGGCTACGAGGCGAACACGCCAGCGACGAGGACGAGGCGAAGCGACGAGGACGACGCGAAGCAACGAGAAGGACGAACGACACGAACCAACCATGAATCCCTTCGTCCCGATCATACCAATATTCTACATTTACTACCGGAACAGGCACGGACGCGTACGGCGCAGAAGGTAAGTAAGACACCAACCACCAAACACATACAACACGTACACGACCCATCACACACACACACGGGGATGCTGAATATACTTACACCAGCAACAGCAGCACCATAGGGGCGGGATGCCCATCACCAATGCCACATATGCACACAGGGGCCTGAATGCGCACCACCACCCCTACCCAGGGGTGGCATGATGCCTACCACTACTACCACCATCACCCAGGGGGGGCAGGATGCCTACCACTACTACCACCATCACCCAGGGGGGGCAGGATGCCTACCACTACTACCACCCTTACCCAGGGGGCAGGATGCCTACCACTACTACCACCCTTAGCCAGGGGGCAGGATGCCCACCACTACTACCACCCTCACCCAGGGGGCTGGATGCCTACCACCACCCTTAGCCAGGGGGCAGGATGCCTACCACTACTACCACCCTCACCCAGGGGGGCAGGATGCCCACCACTACTACCACCCTCACCCAGGGGGCAGGATGCCTACCACTACTACCACCCTTAGCCAGGGGGCAGGATGCCTACCACTACTACCACCCTCACCCAGGGGGCAGGATGCCTACCACTACTACCACCCTCACCCAGGGGGGCAGGATGCCTACCACTACTACCACCCTTAGCCAGGGGGCAGGATGCCCACCACTACTACCACCCTCACCCAGGGGGCAGGATGCCTACCACTACTACCACCCTTACACAGGGGGGCAGGATGCCTACCACTACTACCACCCTTAGCCAGGGGGCAGGATGCCTACCACTACTACCACCCTCACCCAGGGGGGGCAGGATGCCCACCACTACTACCACCCTTAGCCAGGGGGGGCAGGATGCCTACCACTACTACCACCCTTAGCCAGGAGGGGCAGGATGCCCACCACTACCTCCACCCTCACCCAGGGGGGGCTGGATGCCTACCACCACCCTTAGCCAGGGGGCAGGATGCCTACCACTACTACCACCCTCACCTAGGGGGCAGGATGCCTACCACTACTACCACCCTTAGCCAGGGGGGCAGGATGCCTACCACTACTACCACCCTTAGCCAGGGGGCAGGATGCCTACCACTACTACCACCCTCACCCAGGGGGCAGGATGCCCACCACTACTACCACCCTTAGCCAGGGGGGCAGGATGCCTACCACTACTACCACCCTTAGCCAGGGGGCAGGATGCCCACCACTACTACCACCCTCACCCAGGGGGCTGGATGCCTACCACCACCCTTAGCCGGGGGCAGGATGCCTACCACTACTACCACCATCACCCAGGGGGCAGGATGCCTACCACTACTACCACCCTTACCCAGGGGGGCAGGATGCCTACCACTACTACCACCCTTAGCCAGGGGGCAGGATGCCCACCACTACTACCACCCTCACCCAGGGGGGCAGGATGCCCACCACTACTACCACCCTTAGCCAGGGGGAGGATGCCTACCACTACTACCACCCTTAGCCAGGGGGCAGGATGCCCACCACTACTACCACCCTCACCCAGGGGGCTGGATGCCTACCACCACCCTTAGCCAGGGGGGCAGGATGCCTACCACTACTACCACCCTTAGCCAGGGGGCAGGATGCCTACCACTACTACCACCCCCACTCATAGGATGGACAATGCATGACACAACCAGCACACCACAACCTAGGGAATGCAAGAAGAAGACATCCCCCAACACCATGACAAGCGTGTGTAGACTGTGTCAAATGCCTTCAACACCGAACATGACTTTGAACATACAATGTGACCCCCTAGCACATGTGCCACACATATATGTGTGTGGCACCCACAATGCAAACAGGCCATGACCATTGTGGCAATGGGGTCCAAACCCCCATCATCACAGTGACCAAATTGTAAGTGTGGGGTCCATAGCTGAAGCACATTTTGAACATTGTGGCAATGGGGTCCAAACCCCCATCATCACAGTGACCAAAAGGTAAGTGTGGGGTCCATAGCAGAAGCACATTTTGAACATTGTGGCAATGGGGTCCAAACCCCATCACCACAGTGACCAAAATGTAAGTGTGGGGTCCATAGCTGAAGCACATTTTGAACATTGTGGCAATGGGGTCCAAACCCCCATCATCACAGTGACCAAAATGTAAGTGTGGGGTCCATAGCTGAAGCACATTTTGAACATTGTGGCAATGGGGTCCAAACCCCCATCATCACAGTGACCAAAAGGCAAGTGTTGACAAAGTAAGAGGTGCAACTGCCAAACTGCATGGATGATTCCTGGTCACAGAACAACAAACACATCAGTGGCAAAGTAGTGTATGTGTCCCATTGCAACATAAATTGGGGGCGCCAAATCCTGCAGTGCAAATAAGACATAACTTTGGCCATGTGCAGACAAACAACACCCATGGGGGCTGACACCGTCAACAATCATCAATGACACAATGACAGAAGTGACCATCCGAATGCAGACCCACATATTTGCACCAATGGGCACACACATGCAGATACCCTGTGGAGACTGCAGATGTGAGGCGAACAGATACCATACCATGGCAGCAATGGGACACACAATCAACAATTAGCAACAAATGAGGGCTCCCGTCCCATCAGCCTGGTCATGGAAGTGCCAACGGAATCATCAGCACAGATCCAACACACTTGTATAGCAATGTTGCACTGACAACACAGATGAGTCCTTCCCCATTGATGCCCAAACCTGCATGTTCACTGGAGATGGCCACACGGTCAGGGAAGTAGACGAATTGAACAATGGCAGGCACAACAGATGTGCAGGGGTGGAAGCCACAGATGTGAAGTTGCCAATCTAAGTAGGAAATCTCATTGCCAAATACTGAACACATGACACCCTCAGATGCTGCTATGGATGACATGGATACACCACAGGATAGGACACATAACCCCTGGACCACATGGGTTCCTGCACAGTAACACTTCATTATCATGAGACCAAATATCACCATCACTGCAGCAAGGGCATTGTTAGCATCATCAACATCATGTACATCAGAAGCAAAAGCACTAGAGAACAGAAAGTTGCTTTATTCAGCATATGTGGCATTAAAAGTAGAAGTCCGGTAGAACATAAACAAAGGCCAATGGCCAGTCCATCAACAAAGTCACAAGTGGGTGACAGTGGCAGATGCCAGCCTACACATGCCTGCACAAAACCAGGGACAATCCACTAGGAGGGGCAACCGGGGGGTAGGCCAGGCACCACAGGGACAGGATCAGGGCTCACCAGGAGGAAGCAGGGAAGGGGTGGTGGGTGCTGGAGAGCCACTGACAACTGCAGTGGAGGTGTCTGACATGGTGTGTGCCGGCACAACTGGGGGCATGGCTCAGATGTTGTGGGTGCCGGCACGACTGCAGTGGACCCTGCAGATGGAGTGGACAGGTCCGCCACTGCAGTGCCCAAGTCAGACAGGGTGGTAGTGGACTCCACTGCAGTGCCTACCACCAGGTGAGGAGAATGGGGAACAGGCAAGGTGGGCTGGACAGAGGGGGAGGACACCCTCACCACATCAGTGGCACAGACAAGCGCAGCGGGGGTGTGGTGCCGGGAGAGCAAGTGGCAGGGGGAGAAGGCCGGAGCCTCTTGGGGATGGTATATCTGTGGGTGGGGAACCTGGGGCAGGGTGTGGTGGGGGCACCTGTGGAGTGGGGGCCTGAGGGATGGAGGAAGGTGACCTGGTGCTTGAGCTGCAGGGCGGCGGCGGGGTCTTGCTCTTACCACTCCAGGGGGACTTGCGGGTGGGGGCCTCAGTCTGTCTGCACCTGGGGGAGGGTGTCCGGGGGCGGGGGGCACTCTGCTCCGTGTGGGGGGGCTTCCTCTTCCCCCTGGATGCTGGGGCAGCTGGATCGGAGGGGAAGAGGCCGAGGTCACTGAGGAAGAGGCGCTGGGTCTTTGGGGTTGCAGGTGAGGCAAGGGAGGGTGCTTTGGAGGGAGAGGCAACTGAGGACTGCGCAGTGCCCGTGGATGCATGTGTGTGTACCTGGGCCCCATCCCCTGTGAGTCTGGTTTCAGTCCCCTGACTGTGCGTGCGTGTGCGTTTAGTTTGTGGCGTGTGTGTCTGTGTGCTGGATGTGTGTGTGCTGGTGTGTGCCTGTGCCGGTGTGTGTGTGCTTGGGACGGGCAAGGTGCTGGGGAGTGTGGATGGAGCAGAGGCAGGAGGGGTGAGGGACTGTCTGAGGAGGGACACTGCTGCCATCAGGGAGGAGTCCATGGACCTGTTGCCCCTCTGTAGGTCAGACATGCCCGATGAGATGCCCTCCATGAACGACACCAGCTGAGTCAACAGTGCGGTGTGCGCATGGAGGACACTCAGCATGGCTGTCTGCCCTACATGGAGCTGGCGAAGGAGGTACACAGACTCCTCACTCAGGGCAGCAGGGGACACAGGGGCAGGGGGTGCGGTGCCTGGGCCAAAGGAGACACGCTCCCGAACATGGGAGCCTCCACGGACCTGGGGAATGGGAGCCGATGGGAGGGCGGTGGTGGTGCTGGTGGTGGCGGGGACAGCAACACTAGCTGGGGTGTGGTGGCTGCTGACACCCGCCTCCACAAGGGAGTCATCCTCCGAGTTGCTCTGGTCCTCAGCTGAGGTGGATGGTGCTGAGGATTCCTCGGTGTGGCTCCCTCGCCCTCCGTGCCACTGGGTCCCTCCGACCACTCCTCGGCTGCTGACCCAGTCTGGCTCTCTGGCTCCTCCTGGTCCGTGGAGCTGTCCCCTTCCGTGGCTGTGGATGTATCTGCAAACAATGGGGAAACAGACAGACATCAGTCACCTTCACCAAACGCACACACCACTGTGAGCACAGCACATCACAGAGCAAGCCCTGGCATCATTAGTTGTACATTGCTAAAAGTGCCCTAACTGAACAGGAGAAGCCAATTGTCAGTCTGATGCCAAGCATGGCACTCACATCCCACATGGCCTTGCACCCATCTGTCTGGTGTCTGTTGGATTGCAACACCCCAGTGTGGACACATGCACCAAGTACACAGTAGTTGGACAGTGCAGAGGACACGGTGTGGACACATCACAGCTCTTGCCACTGAGTCAGTACAGGTTTCCGGATGAAAGGGATGCCCAGAGTCAAATAGGAAATGCATGTGATGCATACCAGCGACAGACACCATGATGCACCCATGTCCTGATAGCCAGCGCCACTATGGTGTGCATGTAGCACATGTCACTCCCCTGCAGGACCACAAATAAGTTGACACATGCCATGGCAGAGGCATGACTGTTAAGTCATACATCACTGTCTCAGTGATGTATGACTTGGCAGCCAGACAACAACACTATGCACTGTGTCACAATAGTAGGTCATGGGGAATGCAAGTCCTGGAGCTGCACAAGTGCACATGTACATCCCCCACACAACACATCATCTCAACCCTCATCTGTCCAGGTCACACCTATTGGACATATGGGAGACCTGTGACACTACCCTCTGAACCTGAGCCCCTCACAATTTGCTGTGAATGGGGAACAGCTGCCTGAACATCACATTCGCATACCCCAGTCTGCACGGGCAGCTGATCAAACACCTATGTGACACACAAGTATCGTCTCCTATGGTCACATCTCCAGGGGCATGCTGAGCCCCTACCAAGAAACACCCCAGCAGTCCTGGCAACTAATCCACAGCACACTGACACAGAGGCAGACACCGGAGGGGTCAAATCACTGTGCACAATGTGTCAGCTGATACACGGGAGTGGGAGTACAGAGTGCATTGCATGGCCTGGAGTAGGCATGACTGTCCTGCTCCACATGAATGAGGGATGTGCCCTGGACAGTGGATAGCTGGCTATGTATGTGTGACACACGTAATCTGCACACTCCTGGGGCACAAACATTGTTCCCACCCGCTGCATGGGCGTGTGCCACATACCCCAGGCACATGTGGTGGCTCAGCTCAGCAAGTGGACCACATATCAAAGCAACACGCAGATCACATGTCCAAACCCAGGCGTTGTGTGAACAATGGACCCACCCATGATGCCCACAACAGAGTCAGGGAAACAGATGCTGTCCCCCACCTTTAGTGAAGCAAACTGCAAGGACACAGTCCCAAGTGACACAATTCCCTGACTGTAAGGGCCACACCTGGGTATCAGATGAGCAGTGGGCAGTGCACAATAGAGGGACATGGCTCCTGGACAACATGACTGCTGCACTGTGGCAGTTGAACCAGGCCAGAGGAGGGCACAAAGCATGTAATACAGAGTTCACAGTGCAGTCTTTGACTCACCCCCTCCTTGCTGCTGTCTGGCCTTCAGCTGCCCATCCAGGTCTGGAAAGACCACCGCCAGGATCTGGAGCATGTGGGGGTCAGGGTCCGTGTTCCGCCCCTCCTGCGAGGAGGCGACAGCTTCAGCTGGACCCGTGCAATCCTCCGGGTCCAGCCCCGAAGGTCCTGCCACCTCTTCTGGCAGTTGCGGATCCGGCGCTTGTAGACCCCCACGGACCGGACAGCCCGGACGATGTCCTTCCAGATTTCCTGCTTCCGATGGGCATTAACCTGTGAGGATGACTAAGTGAAAAGGCCATTACCACACATGCAACATATCCGTGCATGACACAGTCGTATATACATGTCTCAAACACAGGGGCACATGATGTACACAGGCAGTGCAAAGCTGACCATGGACAGTTTGCCAGACGTCACTACATGGTATCATTGCATGGGAAGTAAAACCATGTTCAAATGCACTGTCACTGCACCATACCTGTCCAGTGCAAGTCACTACACACTATGGGGGTGACAACTACTCAGTGAGCCTGCTAGCCAGTGGCGTGCAGACTCTCAGCCTTGCTAGTCACACAAAATGCACATTCAGAAAGGCAGTGCACAGAACACTCACCTGCTCCCCTGGTGTCCCATACAGCTTGCTGTACTGTGGAAGTAGGCTGTCCAGCAGGGCCTGGTTCTCTTCAAGGCTGAAGGCTGGGGCTCTCTCCACAGTACGTGCCATTGCAGGGTCCAGAGGGGCAGAGACAGCAGCAGTGCAGTGGCAGATGTCGTCTTGGAGCATGTAGTGCAGGCAAGTGGGCTCTCAGGGGAACAGCCAGCAATATATATGTGCTGGAGAGGCAGATACTGTCCCTTGTGTCCAAAGTGATAGGTCCAAGTCGTTTGCATCTTCTGAATCTGGCCAATCCATGGAATAGCAGCACCAAAACACGCCCACAGCATCCTTCAAATCTTCAACTTCATGACATACATGATTTTGCAACATTGTTGTGGGTGACCAACTGATTTTCCAGCAACCGACTCGTTCGAAATTCGAAAACGCGTCCGTTGCCAGGCAAGCCCATTGTCAATGGGTGCGCACCGATCGGTCCATTGCGGTACAACGCGCACATGGGTACAACGCGTGCACCGCACACATTGAAAGCAATGGGCCGGCCGGAGGCACCGATCGGTCCATTGCAGTTCAACGCGCACAGGGGTACAACGCGTACCCGCACACATTGAAAGCAATGTGCCGGCCGGAGGCACCGATCGGTCCATTGCAGTTCAACGCGCACAGGGGTACAACGCATACCCGCACACATTGAAAGCAATGGGCCGGCCGGAGGCACCGATCGGTCCATTGCTGTTCAACGCATCACTGTACATGTGACTGGCATATGTCAGCATGCCTGTCTCAGATGGACATATGCCAGCCACAGATAGCTCCCAGGGAGTGAGGGGCACACCTACATCACGACAGCCTGTCCAAACCTTATCATAAGGCATGTAAGGCTGCATTTCCTATTGTGTGTATGTTAGTGTACATGTTGTCCTGTGGGTGTCACCTGTGGGCAGCCACCCCCAGGCTGTGCACGTGTTCATGGGGACAGGATCATGGGTGTTACGTGTACGTGACCACTGTGATGTGCAACTGTTCATATCTGTGCATGTGCCATGGTCACATTTCACAGTGGTGTATGTGTATGTCATGTCACATACCCCGTGAGTCCCATGTGGGACGGTATGTTTGAGCCAGGGTGTCCCAGTGGCACAATAGTGATGGTCCTCCACAGTCTTTGTGCATGTAGTGTTTACAATGTCTCTGATTTCATGTGCACAATGGGAGACAGTCTCCACATCCACGTTGTGTGTGCATGGACTCTGATGTTGTGCGTGTGTGTCACAGACGTCCATGTCTGTCCTGCCGTGGCAAGTGGGGTCACTACCTGTGGGGTTCATGGTTGTTTTGCTGTGGTGTATACATGATACTCCATGTAATGCCAGTGTCCATGTGGCATTACAGGGTCCCTGGGAATGTACCTGTCGTTGAGCTGTGGTGCCTGGGGCACATCTGTCCTCACATGTCACTGTGGGGGGTTATTGTGACACGGCAGCAGGAGATGGGAACTGTGACACGGCCTCATGATATCCAATGGGCCAACCTGGGACAAATTGATGCCACCTGTAGGACCGTGTTGACAGATGTTGGCCATGTATGTACCATACATGTCCTTCCGGTACTGCACACTTCATGTAGTTGTGCCTCATAATGATGTATGTTGGGATCTTGAGTCAATCAATCAATCAATCAATCACGGCATTTATAGAGCGCGCTACTCACCCGGGAGGGTCTCAAGGCGCTGGGGGAGGGGGTAAGTTACTGCTCGAACAGCCAGGTCTTGAGCTGCTTCCTGAAGGCGAGATGGTCCTGGGTTCGCCGAAGGTGAGTGGGGAGGGAGTTCCAGGTCTTGGCCGCCAGGTAGGAGAAGGATCTTCCTCCGGCGGTGGTTCTGCGGATGCGTGGTACGGTGGCGAGGGCGTGGCTGGTTGATCGTAGCTGGCGTGTGGGCGTGTAGAAGGACATGCGGTCGTTGAGGTACTTTGGGCCCAGGTCGTGGAGGGCCTTGTGTGCGTGGGTGAGGAGTCTGAACGTGATTCTCTTGCTGACGGGGAGCCAGTGCAGGTCTTTCAGGTGTACGGTGATGTGGCTGTGTCGGGGGATGTCCAGGATGAGTCGTGCGGAGGCGTTCTGGATGCGCTGGAGTCTCTTTTGAAGTTTGGCTGTGGTTCCGGCGTAGAGGGTGTTCCCATAGTCCAGTCGGCTGGTGACGAGTGCCTGGGTGACGGTCTTCCTGGTTTCAGTGGGGATCCATCTGAAGATCTTGCGGAGCATGCGCAGGGTGTTGAAGCATGAGTGTGTTCAATGCCGCATATGTGGGGTGACTGACAATCTTGCTTACTTCTCCTCTGCACTGCAGGGCTCCTGCTGTCCATCGGCCATTCCCAGACCTGGCAACGATGGTGGAACGGGACAGCATCCGACGGTACCGCTTCACCAGGCAGCTGATTGAGGATTTGGCAGTGCAGTTGTCCCCACATTTGCAGCCTGGCCGGCCGTATCCTACAGCGCTGACCCCCAAGGTGAAGGTGATGGCAGCCCTACACTTCTTTGCCACTGGTACCTTCCAACATACTGTGGCGACTGCTGGTGGGATGTCACAGACCATGTTCAGCCGTGTGCTCCGCGATGTTTTGGCGGCAATGTTGCTCTTCCTGAACCGGTACATCTATTTCCCTAGACTGCGACGACTCACTGACGTGAAGAGTGACTTTTATGCCCTGGGGAGGATGCCGCATGTCATTGGCTCCATTGATGGGACACATGTGGCTTTGGTACCACCACAGGCCCAGGAGCAAGCCTACAGGAACCGCAAGCACTACCACTCGGTCAATGCACTGGTGGTGTGTCTTGCAGACATGACCATCACACACGTGTGTGCCCGTTTCCCTGGTTCAGCACACGATGCCTTTGTGATGAGGAGTAGTCGCATCCCCAGGATGATGGCACAGATGCAGAACCAGCGTGCCTGGCTTGTCGGTGTGTACTGACTTTGTGCCATTGTGTGTGATCTGATCTGTAGTATTCCTCCCACTTTTCCAAGTCAGCTAATATGCACTTGTCTGTCCATAGGTGACTCGGTATACCCCAACATGCCGTGGTTGCTGACACCCCTCAGGAACCCTGTGACACCTGCCCAGATGCGCTACAATGAGGCACATGGTCGGACCAGGAGAGTGATTGAGCGGACCTTTGGTCTCCTGAAGAGCCGCTTCCGCTGCCTGGACAAGACCGGAGGGTCCCTCCCATATGCCCCTGCGAAAGTGTGCAAGATTATCATCGTCTGCTGCATGCTCCACAACCTGGCAGTGCGGAAGGAGTTGCCTCTCATCCAGGATGACAATGACCAACATCCGCCACCTGTGGAGGATCCTGGCCTGGACCACGATGCCAGTGACGATGATGATGATGATGGTGATGGTGATGTCCGCACACAGCTCATCACCAACTTCTTTAGCTGAATGTGAGTATCCTGAGGTGTCATGTCAATGATGTGAGTTGGCATGATGTGTGGGTGGTGCTCTGGTGCTGTTGGAGTGTGTCCATGGGCTACTTGACTGGATGTGTGTTGCGATGTGTGGTGACAGGTGGGCTGTACTCCCCAACAGTGTTGACATGCTAACTTGGTTCTGGGTGGGTATCTTGTAACATGTATTGTGCATGAGTTTTGCTGTTCTGTCCTGTACTCCATTGCTTTTGACTGTGTGTCATTTCTGTCCTTCACAGGGTACTTTCATATTCGTTTGGTCAACTGTGTCCACCGACGACGTGATTGCACATCCAGGCTGGTAGCTGTTGTGTCCCTACAGGTGATGTGCGCCACACCCATGGACTTCCTTCTGTCTACAGTTGTTGACTGTGTGCCCGCTGCCAGGTGGGGTTACCTTGCATCTGTAGTGGTTACGGCATGTTGCAACTGTGTAATAAACCTGTGCTTCACTTTGTGATGTGCGTTGTCTGTGGTCACACATTTGACTGCCATTTGCTTACTGCACCTGTGGGCTACTTGACTACAACTGGGAATGGGTGTGGTGTCCGTGCATTGCACCGTCTTCCCTGGCAACATCAGTGTAGGCAATGAGTCAGATGGCCTAGGTGTGTATGTGTCGTGTAGCCCTGGTGGTGTGTCTCCCTCATGTGTGTCACGTTGCCTGTACTCACATGCCTGTGTTGTCCTTGCTGTTGCTGTTCGCATACACAGTGTAATTTTGCAGTTCATCATCCCCATAACAGCACCCACGTTGGAATCACAACAGAGGCAAGTATGGTGTATTAGTGTGTTTATTGTGATACATTTGTGTTAATAGTGCATAGGATGGGTTGTGCTGTACATGAATCTTGCAATCCCAAGTTCCTAGGTGAATTGAAAGTCCGGGTAGACAGGATCCCCAGTATCGGGGCCACAGTTGTCTGACACATTGGTCCAACTTGTACTCCCCATGCAATGTGTGGGAGTAGTGTTGCCGTCAACAGGGTGAACAGTCTGTGCACAAAGGCGAACATCCAGAACAGGTTCAGGCTTCCTGGGAGTTGCGCTTGGCCATCGGCCTCTCACTTTTCCCTCCTCGGACGACCCCTCTTCTTGGGGGGTGCCCTCAAGTGCAGGCTGCTGCGGTGCTAGGGGACTCTCCGCCAGAGTCCTCCTCCCTCCCTGTGGCAGTTGCAGTTTGTTCGGCACCAGATGTTGTTGGCACACAGGGAGGTGTGGACTGGTTGCTGTTCATCTGGCGGAGGCATTGTAAAATGTCCCTGTGCACCGCCGTCATCTCATGCAGTGCATCCCACTTGGACTCCACGCGGGACATGTGTGAGTCCACACGGGACATGTGTGACTCCACGTGGGACATGTGGGAGTCCAAGCGGGCATGATGGGCAGCCTGCTGCTGTTTAATGTCTCTGAGGAGCCCCACTACCTGGCTGAGCTCTCCGGTGCTGGACTGGTACGCATCAGCTATGCGTACCAGTTGTGGGTCGTCATGCACACCAGCAACGTCTGCAAGCAGCGACCTCTGTCTCCCACCCCTCCCACCACCCCTGCTGACATGTGCAGTGTGTGCAGTGGCACGCACAGATAACCCTGGTCCACCTTGGGGGTTGGTGGTGGTGGTGGTGTCCATGGCCCCAGGTTGGTCCAGGGTCACTGTGCTGGTGTTGCTCCTTATTCTGTCCATGTCGGCAGGGATGGTATTCGTGGTGACAGTCGTTGTAGGGGTGGGTGCAGGGGGTGCAGCTGGTGGTCCTGCTGGTGCTGCAGCTGGTGGTCCTGCTGGTGCTGCATGTTGACTTGCACCGGATGTGCCAGGTTGTTCTTCATCGTCCGAGGAGGACAGAGGCTGTACGACGCCAGTGAGCTCGGCATCCTCTTGAGCCTGGGACTGGGACTCCTCAGCGTCTGCTGCTGTGTCCCCATCATCACCTGTTTTTGGGAGACACAAACAATGTATGTCATGTTTCTGCAGGCATCAATGGTTGACACACATGACAGTTGTGACTGTGCCTCTGGGTGCGGGCCTGTACATTGCATTGTCCTAAGTCGTCACAGTCAGGGGTTGATATTGGTGTGGCACATTGTCCTGCATTATTTGGGCATTTCTATGTATTTCCTGGGGTGTGAACATGGTCTGCATTGGTTGTGTTTGGTTGACAGCCGGCCCTCCTTCCCACCCACCCAGCCAGTCAGTTATCCCACCATGGAACGTGCTTGCGTTGCAGGGAGTGTAAGTTGTCTCTCAGGATGTCAGTCAGTGGTGTCCTGCTGTTTGTTGGTGCACAGTTGGCAGCAGGGCCTTGTGCTCCCCACAGCAGTAGCCAGTGTCAGCCATCTTGTGAGTCCTTCTCCACTCCCTGTGATGTGAGCATGGTTCAGGGTGGTGTTGATGGGACAGTTGGGGGGGCAATATGTGTGACTGCGACTCCCATGATGCTATTGGCTAAACTGACTTGGCCAGCATACACAGAATTCCTTCCTTTGAGTGGTCTTCACTGTGTGTTGGTGTTGTTGTGGTGGCTACATGTGTGGATGTGTTTGTTAGTTCAATTTGTGCCACTGCCTAGCTGTAGTTGTGGTTGTGTTTGTACATGTGTTGGCACAGTTGGATGTGACTTTTTGATGGCATGTGTTGTGTGTCTCTGACTGACATACACATTTTGGGATGATTCTGTTCTGGTTGCTGTGTAATTGCTATGAGTGCATGGTTTGACTCTCCCCTTGACAGTGATGTGTGTGTGTTTTGTGGCAGTATATTGTGTACATTTGTTGTGTACTCACCAGGCTCTGGGATGTCCTCTAGTCCATATATGCTCACTGGCGGAAGGATGGCCCGCACCTTCTCCTCCCAGGGCCTGAGGTATATTGGCTTGGCAGGAGGGCCACTGCCGGTGTGTTGGCTGTTGATGTAGTCTTGCTTCAGCAGTTTCCGTACCCTCCTGCGCACGTCATACCACCTGTTCTGGATGTCGGTCTTTGTGCGCCGACATGGTGATTGGGCGTTCACCCTGTTGATGATCCTCTCCCACATCTTGGTTTTCTGCGACATGGGGGTCTGTTGGACCAATGTGCCAAACAGCTGTGGCTCTACCCTGAGGATCTCGTCTACCAGGACTTCCAATTCACAATCTAGGAACTTGTGATTCTTCTTGGGGGCATGGTGATGGGTGGTGATGGTGAGTGATGTGTGTGTTGGTGTGCAGGTGAGGGTGTGTGAGTGTGTGTTTTGCTGGGTGTATGTGAGGTAGGTATTTGTTGGTGTGCTGATGGTGTGTGGCTTGTGTGAGGGATGAGCTGTGGGTGTGTGGTTGCTTTCTCTTGGGTGCTGGCAGTGGAATGGCATTTGCAAAGGCTCATGGTAGTGATTTGTGTCCTTTATATAGGTGGAGTTGTGGGTGTGTCTTTGTTCTCTGTCCCCACCCCCGCCCAGTATTTATTGGCTTGGTAATTGCTTGTTTGGCCTTTTTTTGGGTGATTTTTCCTTTGTGCTGTTTGTGTATGTTGGAAACGTTCTTGTGACCGAGTCGGACCCTGCATTGGTCTCGTACGGTGTTCTCCGTTTCGTTCACGCTGTGTTTGTGCAGTTTTCTATGCTGCGTACGCGTCGGTCGCGGTGTATTGTGTTGCTTCGGCTCGGTTTTGTATGCGTGTCGGTCGTACGGCTTGTCCTCCGTCCGATTCGCTCGTGGTTTTCCCGCCTTGCATCGTACTTTGCGGTTTGGAGTTAGCGTGTACGTTTCGGTCGGATTTGTTCCGGGTGCGTGTCGGTCGGTTGGATTCGCGTGTTTTTCCGGCCGGATTGCTGTTTTCCGTGCGGCTCGGTCGGTCGACTTGGTTTCGGTACGTGTCGGTCGGATTTTTCGCGCCTTGCATCGTACTTGGCGTGTCGTGCGCCACGGGTACGTGTCGGTCGGTATTTTTTCCGGATCCGAGTCGGTCGGTGCTTTTTCCGGCCCGAATCGGAATCGACCCCTAAGTGTCTGAATGACCTTCCAGGGGGAGCTGAGCGGTACTTCACTGCACAAGAACCAAAGGGAAAGTTAAGAGAACCTGTGGGGCTCCTAAGGGCTCACAGAATGCCACAGGATGGTAGGGAGAGGGATATTGATTCAGAAGCGAACAATTTTTACTCATTATCAGATGCCACCTGGTCAGGTCTGGGTTCAGACACTGGGGCCAACGCCGAATCAAGCGAGGAGGATAGTGCATCCGGCATTGGTACCAGCGGCAGGGAAACTATTGTTACTACACGGAAGACATATTCCAGAGTGGGCAGAACTGGATTTGAGGTGGGACTATTCTCTCGGAGATCGATTGGTGGGGAATAGCAATCAACCCACCTGTGAAGAATCTACCGCAGTACCCCCACATTGGAATCTATTTTGCAGTGTGTAGTTGCGCACCGCAAAGAAGCCCGAACAGAGAGCAAATGCTCACACAATGCCGCTCGGAAACTTCAAGGGGCAGTAAGGAAAATCGCAAGGACCTGCAATGATATTAGTGACCGGATGACGCTTCATTGGAGGTGGATATAGCAGGATCAAAGGGGCAAGTGGAGGCACACGAGGCACAACTTACGGACATCCAGTGGAAGTTAGAAGAAAGTGAAAACCGCCAGAGAAGGAACAACTTACGATTCCTTGGTATTCCGGAGGGAAAGGAGGGGTCAGATGCGCGACTATTCATGGTTCAGCTACTGCAGAAATTCTTCCCAGAATTGGAAGGGTGGAACTGACCCCAGGAAATACAAAGGGCACATCGAGTACCGTTCAATATACGGCAGCCAGTCCGCCCTGATGCCAAACCATGGGCATTCTTGGTCTATTTTGGCAATTATCTATTGAGACAAAATGTGTTCGAGAAGGCTAGACCAGAAGCACAACGTGCAGCGGATGGGTTCTCATTCTTCACTAGGCCAGACTTTTGCCACATCACAGTGGAACTACAATGGCGTCTGGTTCAATTATTACCCAGTTCCAGGAGAAGGATGCATAAGCCTTCCTTCTAAACCCGACCCTACTGAAAGTAGTCTGGAAGGATCAGACTAGATTCTTCACATCAGAGATTAAGGCCAAGGAGTTTCTAAATGCAGGGGGGAGAGGACCCCTTTTATCTCGACTCATTCACTATGGGGTAGAAACTACTTGGAATTTTTCAGGAGTAATCATGACTAAATTGGGACATTTAGTATATTTGCTGCTTGACTATTTTTGTACTCTTGATTGTTTTTTCTCTTTCATCTCGTTCATTCACGGCTCTAAGCAGGGTGGGATAGGCAATAGCTAAGAGGGAGAGGAGAAATTGAAGGCTCGGGGGCATAAAGTCACAAATTTGTATTATATATGTCACCACAGGGAGGGTACCACCACTCATCACCCACAGACCTAGATAGGTATGTTGCTTCACAAAACAGGGAGGGGGCGGGGTGGGGGCAAGGTTGGGGGAGGGATGGGGTGGGAGAGGGAGGTTGGGTGGGTGGTGAGGGGGCAAAAAATTTATAAAACTCAGGAAAGCAAAGTATTGTTGCAAAATAAAGATGTGGATTGGAGTTAATTTGAAGGAATGGTTCAAGGAGTAACCCAGGTACCAAGGAAATTGTAGGGATGGGTAGGCTGACTATTTGCACCGTAAATATTGGGGGGCTGAATGATAAGGGCAAGAGAGGCAGGACAGGAGAGGTATTACGAGTACTAGGTGCGGATATCATATGTCAACAGGAAACCCATATTCCTTGGCAGAAGAGAGGGCTCAATGTTATCCCAGGGTATACCCAGGTAATTTGCTCATCTCAGTCTACCAACACCAGAGGGGTTTCATTTCATGTATCTAACCAGATGCCACCCATTAAGCGAATGCTGTCGGATAAGTGGGGTAGATGGGCAATTGCTTTAATCCCAAGTGGTTTTACATTATTTACAATCTACAGGTCAAATCTAGATGACGCGGACCTGCTGTCAGAACTGGAAATTGAGCTTGCTTCCTGGCCTTCCCACCTTATTATCTGTGGAGATTTTAATATCCATCTAGACGCAGGTGGCCCTGCTAGGGGAAGGTACCAGGGGAGGAAGCCACAAGTCTTCTAAGCCTTAAAAGCATTGGTGGACAGCCACGGGTTAGTGGATATGTGGTCTTTAAAAAGTCTGGGGACCCAGGGTATACCTATTTCTCTTGCCCACACAGGAAGTACATCAGGCTCAATTACTTTTATGCCTCCACTTCTCTTATTGAGAGAGCACACATTAGGAAACTGCCTAAGGTCCTGTCGGATCACAACCCTCTGGTGCTGGACATTGAGGCCCCGGGGCACGCAAGAGCATTTACAAAGTGGACTTTTGACAGGAAACTATTAGCCACCAAAGGATTTATAGAACATATCAGGGGGTGGACCCGGCAGTTCTACGATATAAATAGGTTTAGCACCTCGAGAGAAATTGTATGGGATGCGTTTAAAGCAGGACTTAGGGGGAAATAATCAGCTTAGTGGGGTTTCACAGGAAAAAACAGAGAGAGGTAATACATACACTCATGGAAGAGCTGAGTAAATATGAGGATAAGCATACGACAGCCCTAATTCAAAAACAGACTGAGCTGCAATCACATTTAGTGCTAAAAGTAATCAGAACTAAGGTGAAAATTAATGGGGTATTTAATAAAACAGCTGCTGAAAGGTTCCAAACTTGTCTGCGGGATAATTATGAATATGGAGAGATGACGGGGAAACACTTGGCACTTCGCTTAAAACAAAAGGCAGCCGCAAATAATATCTTAAGGTAACGTGGGAAGTATGGTAAAATAGCTACTGAACCCCAAGATATATTAAGAACATTCACTGATTTTTACCAGGATTTGTATCGCTCTAGGGACTGCACACCAATGATAAAAGGCACAGGAACGGAAGGAATGCCCCCTCTGATTCAGGAGTTAGAAGAAGACATTACAGTAAACGAGGTTATTGAGGCACATCAGACGTTGGCCTCGGGTAAGGCGGCGGGCCCAGATGGGATTCCGATGGAGATCTATAAAGCTTTACAGATAGAATTAGCCCCTCTCCTGCTAGACCTGTTTTTAGCTGTACAACAGAAGGGAATCCCACCCCAATCTTGGGAGGAGACCAACATAGTTATTTTCCTAAAGAAGGGAAAGGCTGCAGAGGATCCAGCTTCATACAGACCAATTTCACTGATAAATGCTGACGAGAAATTATACTCCAAGATTATCGCGCTCAGATTATCCAAGATAATTGCTTCCCTAGTAAGCCCATGGCAGCACGGCTTTATCCTGGGCAGAGGGACGACGGATCATGTCCGAAGGGTAATTTCATTATTTAATATAGCGGAAGCTACAGGCGAGCAGATGTCTTTGATATTGCTGGACTCGCAAAAACATTTGATCAGGTCGAATGGGCATACCTGTGGAAGAATTTAAGATCTATTGGCTTTGGCCCACGTATATTAACCGCCCTTAGGGCAATGTATGCTCAATCTTATGCAAAAATACAACTGATGGGGAGGGAGTCGAGAAAGGTTAAGATCGCTTGCGGCACGAGGCAGGGCTGCCCCTGCTCCCCTATTCTCTTCGGGCTCTATATAGACCCCTTAATCAGATCAATAATAAATGATCAGGCAATCAAACCGATAGTGTCAGGGATACAATACCAAAGTGTTAGCTTATGCTGACGACATTGCAGTTGTCACCCCTGACCCACTAGGTGCAATGGGAAGGATAGAAACTCTGGCCTCGGAATTTGGAAGGCAGTCGGGCTATGGTTTAAATACTGACAAAACAAAAATTGTCTGCTCCAAATCCATGCTATTTCAGGATCCACGGAGGACGGAGGCAGCCACATATCTAGGGATAACTATTGCGGCGGAAGTTGGGACTATCTGGGATATTAATTCGGACCCCCTCCTAAAAAAGATAGGGGGAGATTTAAAGAGATTAGATCATTTACATCTATCCATTATTGGAAGAGCTAATGTCATAAAGATGACAATGTTCCCTAAATGTTTTTATCTACTCCGCTGCATACCTTTGGAACCTTCAAATTCTCTTTTTAAAAAAATAGATGGGATCTTCTGACAATTCATATGGGGCTACAAGAAGATTAGGAGATAACTGAAATTAATGACTCTACCACAAGACCGAGGGGGTTGGCTGTTCCTAATCTCTTATATTACTATTGGGCTATAACGCTGCGGCAAATTACTATTTTATTTAGACCTAAATCTAGGGCCGAGACAATGTCAGCAGACCAGGACAGGGAGATCCCGCCTTCCATCTATGAATGTGCCGTTGGAGATTCAGCACTAGGGTTAGTACTTAGGCAGCTGGAGGGGAGTTATTACAAGAAAACGCGTTTCAAACCCCTAAGAGCAGCCTGGAACGTTTGGCAAAAGTCTGGTAAATTTCAAAAAGTTCAGCGGTTTCTGTCATTATGGCGTTCATCAATTTTCCCGGCCCCACTCTACGACAAAATAGGCAGAACCTAGGAGCAGGCGGGATATTACCAATCTGAATGGAGTTATGCCATTCGGAGAGCTTCAGAAACGATATGGGGTAGACCCTCTGACATTATTAAAATACGTACAAGTAAGCGAGACAATCAAACCGATTGTTTCGCAGCTTACTAGCCTGTCTCGAATACCGCTTTTAGAATGCCTAGTTTACAGGCAGCCCCGAGTTAACGAATTATACTCAATGTTGATGGATGCTAATCCTGATGATATAGCCAGATCAGAAAGTGGGTGGGTGGACAAATTGGATAATCAGGATGTGGATCTGCGCAGATCTTTAAAATTGTCTAAAATGGTATTCTTATCGGCCAACCTTAAAGCCCAACACTTTAAAACAATATTTAGACTTTATTTTACGCCGGCTAAACTGTGGGTGTGGGGGAAAAGGGAAACCAACAACTGCCCAAGATGTGGACAGGGTCCTGCAGATATGGTCCACATGTTCTACGATTGCTGTAAACTGAATATATTGGAGCTTGGGATTGAAACGTTCTTGCATCAAAATATAGGGTGGGCGGTCCCATTAACTTCAACTTTGTTGCTACTTGGTTGTGATGAGACCTTACAGCTAGAACTCACCCAAGTTTATTTGTGTTTCATGGCAACAGCAATTTTTCGATAATGATTGCTTCAAAATGGAAGGACGAAGACCCTCCGATATATCAGGCCTGGTATGCCAGACTCTTCCATGTGTTTAACCTGGAGATGGCACTGTATAAATGCAAGGGCAGGAGAGCGAAGAAAAGGGGTCTTCAAGTTTGGGGGCTCCTGATGGAACAGTAGTGGAAATAGGAATTTCAAATACATTTGTTGGGTGTCACGGGTCTCCTTCCATGCATTTCATTACTTTCTCTTTTTTTTTCTTTTTCTTTTCTCGTTTGCGTTTCTCCTTTTCCTTCTGGCTTCTCTATAGCTCTCTTAAAGTGAAAAAATATATTTATACTAAGAAACACCGGGGTTACGTTCTTTCGATTGATTTTTTCCTTTTTGTGTTCTCCTTGGATTGATTGTAACTACTGCTTTTTCTCCTTGGATTGAATGTAAATACTGCTTTTCTGAAGAAAAAAAAGTAAAAACAAAAAAAGAGACTTCACTTGCCTGCAGTACCTGCATCATTCCTGCACCTCTCCATCTCTCTGCTGCAGTTGCCACATCCTCTGGGAGCTACAATGGCACACACAGTGGTCATGGTCCCAGCATTCACAGAGAAGGAGAACCAGGCCCTGCTGGATACCCTCCTGCCACTGTACAGCCAGCTGTTTTGCACACCAGAGGTGCAGGTGAGTGATGATTATACTGCATTTTCATTGGACAAGTGCAATTACCATGCACAATTACTATTAGGAATCTCATAGGCAAGCATGTAAATTGTGTTTAGGGGTACACATCTTATCACAAGTCTCATAGGACAGAGTCATCATTAAACACAGGACAACTGCACATAATGCCAATTACCTACCCCTTATAAATTGATGCAAATCTCTCCATGACCTATGTGTGCAAGTGTCTGACTCAGAAACATGTTGTATGTGAACTAAGGGTCTGTCAACGTGTCATCCTTACAGGTAAACACCTGTGAGAAGGTTAAGATGTGGAAGACCATCGACCGGAAGGTGCGCAACGTGGGGTTGGACACTCGGGTGTCCGTCATTGCCAAAAGAGGTGTCAGGACCTTCGTGGCTGGACAGAGAATATTGCTGAAGTCCAGTTGGGCCTGTCACTTCCAGGCAAGATCAGTGGGTGCCGAACCCTGACTCCCACATGCTCCGCATCCTAGCGGTGGTTTTCTCTGACCTGGATGGGCAGTTGAAAGCTAAACAGCAGAAAGAAGGGGGTGAGTATGTGCCTTGTCGCACAGTTTTCTTTAACCATGCATATTGTAGTATCTTAGCCTGCTGGCACTTTTACAGGTCGGAAGTCAACCAAAACCACTGTTCATTTTTAAAAGATGCATATGCAGAATGATCATTAGATGCACAGTTATGCCCATTTCATCAGGGACATGTGAGGAGAGGAAGGTATGTTCAGGGTAGAGACAGTAGTGCCATGCTCATGTGATCAGCACAAATTACAAAAACATGTGTATGGTGATAACCTTTAGCTGTAAGGCGATAGCTCAACATGTGTCATCACATTGACTAATGTGTGAGCCTGTTCTCAGTGTGGTTTCAACAAATCTGTGAAGTATGTTGTTATTGGAGCACTCAAGTATGGAAAACCCATGCTACACATCCCGGCAGCATGTGTCGATTATGTTGAGGAATTGGTGAGTTTTGCTTGGGCAGTGTTCCAATGTTTGGTCTCAGCCGTGCTGCTCAGTGTAATCAAATGTATCCCATGGGACAATCACAGCTATGCTAACTCTGGTCACGTCACACTGGCCTTACACATGATTATGTGTAATATTCCATTCACTCAATCCAAAATAGTGAGTCCATGTGTCTGACTCTGTAACGGTCACAACACATGCCATTCAGTGTCAAACACTGGTGGTCACTGGAGGAAACATGGCTGAAATTGTAAGGTATGATGTTAGAAACACATTCACAACAGTTGACATGTGTGTAAATGCTCTTGACTATTCATACTTGACAGTTTTGTAAACCATGTGTATGATGCATCACTGTCAGATTGAGAGATGTCAAATGTGCATCATTTTGGAAAAAGTTAATAAATTGAGATGGAAAAAGAACAATGTAAGCTGTAGAAAGTGTGCAATATGTCTAATCGAAGTGAGGGACAATCATACTTGGCCCATACAAATGGGGACTTTGCAGTCTAGATAGGATTGTTACACAGTGTTGACTGGACTCATGGAGAATAGAGGTTCAGTACTAATGGTCTATACAGACAATGCACCCATACGTGCCAGTGGAATGGTGCTCCCCTGAAGCATTGTGAAGATGCAGTAATCAGACTTGAAAATGTGTTGACCATTTTTCACATTTGAAAATGGTGACCTGTTTATAATGTGCACACACATTCTGATTCATCTTCATAACTCTGTGCATAGATCATGCAAAACTGTATGCCACATGCCTCTCACCCTAGCTATGCCTACTACCTTGGTGTCTCCACAGTAAGAGTCAGATGTGGGACCCAACAGTGGAGAACCTAAGTTACAGGACTAAGGAGCACAATCTCTGTTATCTGTGTGACATGACTCATGCAATGACTACGCAACTTTAAAGTTTGACAAGGAAGACATTTGACCTGTAACATTTGAGCCAATGGTTCCCAATTTGATGACTAGGGTTTGCAGAATGGATACCATGTCTCAAAGCACTTGTATGTATCCTATTTCCATTGTGAGCTCTAAACTCCCTTGCATGAGATGAGACAGGTATATCAGGACACAAGACCATCTGGAGCAAAAGACAAGACATCACCTACTACATGTGAAGTAGTTTTTTATTTTTTTATTTTTTTATTTATACATTTTCAAAAACAAAAAAAACAAAGTACAGATATTCAAATCAGAGCTTTGGTAAAGGTTACACATAATGTAGAAGTCAGTTGGCAGAACTTAACAGTACACAATCTGGCATGACAGATATACATTGACATGACAACAGGTTAAAGTGCATCGTACGATAGGATAGGCTAAACATTGTTATACAAAAAATCGGGTATTATACATTGGTGACTGTGAGCAGATAAGCAGTGAGTGGACCCCAGATATCACGAGGCTTCGATGCCATGGGCAACTCCTCAGCGTAGCACGTGAGCTGATCCCGACAGTATGCTAGGTCCTGCAGCCATAGTTTAGTGGAAGGTGCAGATCTTCCTCCCCAACCCATAGAGACTCTACGTTTAGCGAGTAGCAAGGATATAGCTACAAATTTTCTATGTGGTGCTTTGATATTAGCTACAGCGCCCACCAAGCATAGCTGTGGAGTACATGCTATGGGCAGCTCCACCATCTGATGCAGAATGTGTGTGACTAATCTCCAGTATTCCTGCACCTTTGGACACTCCCAAGCTAAGTGGTAGAAATTGGCGTCCGGGGCATCACAGCGCTTGCAATGATCAGTGTCTCTCAACCCATACCCATACCCATACGTATAATACAGCTGGTGTAAATATTTAAAATGCACCAGTCGCAGGTTCCCATTTGCTGTTAAGTGTCCAGTCAGACGTCAACAGTCCATCCACTCGTTTTCAGAAAGCGGTTCAGGGAGCATGTCATTCCATTTAGCCAACGCAGTCTTATCAATTGCGGCCGTATCCCTCTGTGAGGCATGATATAGTCTCGTAACTAACCTGGCTCTGGATGTGGTAGTGTATATAAGTTGCAACCCTTCAAGTGTCTGCGGTTCTGCAGGGAACTGTGGATAAAGTGTACGCATGGCGGAACGCAGTCTAGTGTAAACAAACAGCTGCATGGTAGTGGCATTGCCCCTGGTGGCTATATTTTCAGACGCGATAAATTGACCCCCAGGAAACGCATCCTCCATTGTCAAAAGAGCCATGTCATGAAGGGTCCTTAACGTACCAGCTTCTTGCGTAACAGAAAGTTCTGAGTGATGCAATAATGGCATGCCAGGAGCATACAGTGGCAGTTTTTGTGCCCGTTTCCCTAACTCTTGCCAGGCCCTAGATGTGGTTTGTACAGTGTCAAATTCCCCTTTTCAAATACCGTGTGCTTGTTGACTATCATAGCTTTAAGTGGTATAGGGTGTACCGCACCTGCCTCCACCGCCACATGGGGTATATAAGCTGGGTCCTGTTGCCAATAATAGGCGTAATGAGCCTGCGCACAAAGATAGTAGAGATGAAGATCTGGTGCTGTGAACCCCCTGCTCGTAAGGAAGTGTGAGTGTTTCCCATTTGAGACGAGATTTTTTCCTCCCCAGGCTAACGTTATCAAGAGGGAACGGAGCCTATCGAAAAAATGTCGTGTTAAATGTACCGGGATATTTAAAAATAAATATAAAAAACGTGGAAGGATCACCATCTTCATGAGTGCTATACGATCTGCAAAGGATAAGGGTAATTTAATCCAGCGATTTACTTGCCCCTCAAGACGCGTGATAGCCGTGCCATAATTGGATTGTATGACCACTTGTGGGTCCCTGTGGAGCCATATTCCTAAATATTTCACAGTGTCAGTGCACCATGTTAAGGGATAATCTAGATCAATGTGGTGTGTGCTATCCGTGAGGGGTAGTATGATCGATTTGGACCAATTGATTCCCAGTCCAGAGAACCATTCAAACCGTATGTATTCCCTAAGGAGTTGTGCAAGGTGCGTAGCGGGTTCACGAACATACAACACCATGTCGTCAGCATACATGGAAACAGCCAAGGGGCGCTGGTGAAAACGTAGCGCTGCCTGTGCATAGCGCTGTCTTAAAATACAAGCCAATGGTTCAAGTATGAGTGCAAATAGTAAAGGCGATAGCGGACACCCCTGCCGTGTGCCGCGTTGAATAGTAAAAATCTCCGAAAGCTGACCGTTAACCCTCACATGAGCTAGTGGGTTAGTATAGAGTAGTTTGATCCAGTTAGTAAAAATAAAGGGCACTCCCATGCGATGTAGAATTGCAAACATATAAGACCAGGAGATAGAATCAAATGCTTTTGCAGCATCTAGTAGCACTGCAACTGCCGGCAAGGTAGGCTCAAGCACATGCATCGCAGCAAAGAGTGTTCTCAAATTATGCGCTGTTGAGCGAGTTGGGACGAACCCAGATTGATCAGGGAGGACCATGACAGGGAGAAGTAACTTCAATCTTGTTGCTACTACCTTCGCTAAAATTTTAGTGTCCGTATTGATTAATAATAGAGGTCTATATGAATCACACCGATCCGGCGGTTTATCAGGTTTTAGCAGCGTAATCACGAGTGCTTCACGTAGGGTCGGCGGCAAACATTGAGTCTCGTATGCCTCCTCAAATAACTGGAGAAGGCAAGGGGCAAGCAGATCTATATATTGTTTATAAAACTCTGCTGGCAACCCATCGGTACCAGCTGATTTTCCGTTAGGTAGTGCAGTAATAGCGTCCCGTATTTCATCCAGGGTAAGAGGATGCATTAGGAACTCCTGCTGTCCCTTCGAGAGCCACACCAACGCGATATCATCCAAATATTGCGCAAGTTCTGCCTCATCCGCTGCCTGGCGATGGGCATACATCCCCTCATAATAATTTGCAAAGGTTTTAAGTATATTAGGTGTATCATAATGCGTGATATCATCTGCGGTGACAGCGTTGATTAGATAAGTTTTATGGCGGGGTTCAAGAATACGGGTAGCCAGTGCTCTGCCCGGCCTGCCAGCTTCTCCATAATATCGAGCAATGCCCCGGCATGACATATGTCTGAATTCTTGATCCGCCACGTCATTATACTCTGTGATTTTCGTTTTAATAAGTGCCAGCTTGGCTGGATCTGTTGTCTGTTCGTATCCGCGTTCAAGCACACGCAGTTCTTGCTCAAGTGAGGCCATAGTGCGACGCAATGACTTCAGCACTCCGGCTTGTAGACCTATACAGGCCCCCTAATGGTCACTTTAAAAGCTTCCCAGAGCGTTGCAACAGTTTGAACAGACCCAGTGTTGTGTAAGAAGTAGTCAGCAATAGCTTCACGCACACCCTCACAAAAACCTGGTCTAAAAGAGAAGTCGGCTGCAGTCGCCATTGGAATTGGGAGGGGATGTGAGATGGCAACGACATGCTGAGGAGCACTGGGGAGTGGTCCGATAATGTCCGTGGTAAATGCTTAATCTGTACAGTCCATGCACCGATGTCTTGCGTGACCAGCCAGTAGTCTATGCGTGACCACGCCTGGCGCGCATACGAGTGGCATGTACCTTCCCGGAAGCCCGGATGCCTCACTCTCCAAATGTCCGTAAGCCCCAGGGATACCATACCATCATGCACTGACTTAGTGGCTTTCTTGGGAAGGGGGTCAACCGTCGACACTCTGTCTAATTCAGGATCTAGAACAGCATTGAAATCACCCCCACAGATAATGGGTGACGAAGGCAATTTATATAGCTTGCCCCACAATGTGTCATAAAAAGCAGGGTCATCTACATTGGGACCATATAAGTTCACTATCACCATCTTCGCACCGTGTAAGGTACCCTGCACTATGATATATCTCCCGTCCTCGTCCTCCTCTACATGTATTGGCACAAAAGGGATGCCCTTCTTTATAAGAATCATCACTCCCCGCGCATAGGAGGAGTAAGACGCAGTCAGTCGCACCCCCGCCCATCTGGTAGCTATGGTTGAGGCCGCATGTTTGTTAAGGTGAGTCTCCTGCAATAGAGCAACCTGGATGTGATGACGATCTAGGTATGACAACACCTGTCGCATTTTTTAGGGTTGTTAAGCCCCCTAACATTCCAGCTTATCCACGATATTGTGGGTGTTTTGGGGTCAGTCATGTCTGTCGATAGTGTGGATCGTATCCGTGCCATTGTCTAAATAAAAGAGTTTAGTGTAAAGTCTGTTCTGCCAATGTGAGGTGTCCAACGCTCTAGCAATGTAACAGTGTTCCCCAACAATCCCCCCACCCACTTCAGAATAAGGACCATGCTGTGAGTAACCTGGTTCAAAACATAACAGCATGTATACATTTGCATCTGTAAATCCTTGTAAATACAATGAGAAAAACAGAAAACGACATTACTAAGGCGCCAAAGGGCACCTGAACAGCGGAAAGAACTTTGCGGGGAATACCCATACTGTGGGTCACTAGTAGCCATCGGCCCCCCGAGTTAACAGGGTGGGTCAAGACCAGAAGAGATAGGCTAACCAGCCATCGGCTTGTGAACAGTTGAAGGGCCTTCGTACATAACACCTTCAGAGAACCAACATTGTAAAGTGAGCAACTTGCACTATCAGAAATTTAAGCATTTTACCTCCAGCATAGAGCAAGCGGAGCATAGCAGGTGATACACAGAAGATCATATGCAGGCTAATATACACGTAATACACTAACAATAACTGGCCCTAATATTTAAGATAACATATTAAGCCATTAGGGAGACTGTCGCTAGGTACAGCAAACATTTTGGATCTCACGTGCTCAGCCCTCAGTGTCCGAATCAGCGCCTTTGTCGCGCAGTGATTCCTGCCGCTCAATCTGCCGTATATATTGAAGCGCTTCTTTGGGCGTTGTGACAATACGCGCTTTTCCCGCATGTTGGATCCTCAGCCGAGCAGGGTATAGCATCGCATATTGGATATGCAGAGATTGCAGTTTCTTTTTGACAGTTTGAAATTCTCGACGCGCCTGCTGCACAGCTACGGTAAAATCGGGAAAGAGTTCCACCTTCATCCCCTGATAGTCCAGGCCGCCTTTTTCTCTGGCCAAACAGAGCGCTGTATCCCGATAATTCAATAGTCGGGCTATGATGGGTCGGGGTGGAGCCCCAGGCACAGGACGGGCAGCCAAGGAGCGATGGGCCCTTTCCACTATGAGCACCTTAGAGAACTGGTCAGCGCCCAGGAGAGATACAAGCAGCGTCTCGACAAAGGATTCCATGGGCCCGGTGTTGGTGGATTCTGAAATGCCTGTAATGCGAAGGTTGTTTCTACGGGACCGAGCCTCGATGTCCTCATTCTTCGCTCTGATCACCTCCAGCAGCTTCTCCATGTTGGCGCAGGAGGAGCTGACAGCCTCCACGCGATCTTCCGTGGTCGAGATACGCTGCTCAGCCGCCGCCATCTGCGTACCATGCTGATCTATTTTAGCCGCCATGGTGTCCATACGCAGGTTAAGGTGATCAATCTTTGCATCTATGGACTGTAAGCTCTGCTGCATGCTCAACATCAGGCGCTCCAGCTTGGTAGTCGGCCCCGCATCAAGATCCGGTTCTGTATCTGAGGCGATAGGGGTTTGGGTTCTCGTGTGCTTTTGGTCTCGAACTGCAACTTGCTCTGCTGCTTGTCCGTCCTCCCCATTGTGGCTGCAGTCCAGCGCTGATATTGACAGTCGGGGGATTGCGCGATAGCTTTGACCCCACTACCTACAGCAATGCACAGAGACAGTCTACGACGACTAGTGTAGGCCTTTGTTAGCGTTATTCTCTACACCAGATGGGGGAATAGGTGGTCCCCGGCGGTCAGGACTTGCAGGTCCTGTCAGGCCATGCAGCATAACCCACAGGCAGAAGGTATGTAGCAGCTAGGGCACAATAGTCGAACAGAAAGGCAAGGAAGCGAAACCACTGCCCAGCCGGACAGGTCGGTTTATATAGGCGATTTGCAGCAAATCCAGTTACAGCGCCTTCACAATATCGGACCGACCGCACACAGCGCAGGGGATTCCGAGGGTGCACACCAGACTCCGGGGGTCACAGTCATCAACACCGCAGAGCAATACACTGGTGATCGCAGTGACGCAGGTCTTATGTCACATCAAATAGAAAATCAAGCAGGTCTCTGAGGCGTAGCGGCCCAGCACACTCCCAGGGCTGTCAAGATGAAGAAGACGAGACCAGGCGGGGGAACCACCAGCAGACCGCCAGTTGAACCGCACACTCCCAAGGCCCCAAGTCAGGCTGCTCAGTTAGATAGTTTAGGAGAGTTAGGAGGGTCACAACGTAGAATTCGGGGCAGTCTGGCAATTAATTACACATTCCAGCAATTAGTACTTCCCCATAGAAGTCCGCCGCCAACTCAACAGGGGCACCCCCACAGATCCGAAATGTTCAGCGCGGTCCGGCTTCCCAGCGCTCCGCCTCCAGCGGAGCAAATGGCGCTGACAATAGAAACTGCGCTCCGTCACCACAGCACAGACAGTGATGCAGGGTGGGCCGTACATGCGGATCCTGGCCGCGCACAGGACAGCGTCGTGAGAGCCTGCAATAGGGACCAACGCTTCATACAGAATTTGGGCTCGTCGGTCCGTGCCATATACTGGACCCATGTTATTACATGCCGCGGCAGCGGCCAGAGCGGGTCGGGGGGGTCGCAACGCAGGTACCTCACCTCACGTCAGCAGCTCCCGAAATGGTGGTCTCCCGTCTCGTGAATCCAGCAAGCGGGATAGTAGTGCAGGCGCTCCCCAGCACGCCACCAACGAACCGCCGCCCGGTAAGCCCGCTCTACAGAGGCAGATGTCTCAGATGTGGGGCACAGCAGCAGGGTATGAGAGAATCTTAGCAGGGGGCTCAATAGCCAGTGTACTCCGGGGCAGCCATCTTGCGCCGATTGACGAAAAGTTGGATAAATATGTCGTAGGGCACTGACCAGCCTGATCAGTAACCCCAAAGTGTTCCTCTGTGCCTCGGGAGTCAGGATAGATGTCTCACCGCCGTGGTTGGCGCCAATGAAACAGGATTGTAGCCGGATTGTAGGCTTGACCAGCAGAGCAGCACTAAAGTGCGGCCATTTTGCTCCGGGCTCTCTAGCGCCCCCACATGTGAAGTAGATGACATTGTGGTTGTGTCATTTGATGTTGAAAAACCCAATGTTGCAGATACCATCATGTGAGAGGGAGCATTGGTTAACTAGCATACTGACAAGTGCCATGTACATAACTATGTCAAAAATGTTAGGGCACAAGCCCAAATGATGTATTTGTTTGTTCTGTGATGATTTGTGATGGTACATATGTGTCAAGTACATACGGATGACTTATGTGTTCATTTTTCATTCTTGGTCACATCATCATCAGGGGCCAGCAGAGGAGGATGTGCCACGGATGTAGGGGGAGAAGTTTTTCAGTCTATGTCCAGTGATGAGTCGGAGGAGGCTAGAGCCAGTGGTGCGAAGGGTGAGGGGAGCCTCACTGAGGGCAGCTCAGAGACAACATTAACTGGCTCTGAAGCAGAGTGCAGCTCCAGTGAATACTCCCTTGTGGTGGTGGAGGAGACAGGGACTGGATCCTCTACATCAGAGTCCACCACTACCACTACCATCTGATCCCCATCCCACTGTCCGTGGCTGCTCCCCTAGAAGGGGACCTGTCTCCTTTGTGCCAGGCAACTCAACCCCTGCCCCAGTCTCCCCTGCTGCCCTGATTGTGGAGGCCATAGACATCCTGAGGCAGATCTCTGTGGGGCAGACAGCAGTGCTGAATGTCCTCCAGGTGCACACCACTCATTTGACACAAATGGTGTCATTCCTGGAGGTCATTCACTTGGACATGTCTGCCCTACAGAGATCAAATCAGGCTCTGGCCTCCACACTGATGGCAGCAGTGTCCCAGCTCCAGTAGTCCCTCCCCCTCTACCTCTCCTACCTCTTCCCCGTCCACAGTCCCAAATACCCTCCCTGACCCAAGCACATGCAAACACACACATGCACACACCTCAACAGCCACATGCATCACAAAAACACACAGACACAAGGGCAAACCCACACACACTCAGTAGACACAGCACACTCATCACCAGGGACACACCAGCAGATGACACACATGCATCCAAAGATACTCTGCAGACATCAGAACCCTCTGGCTCTACACCCCTTACCCTTGCCTCTCCAGTTCCCCCTCTGCCCAGACACTCTTCCTCTGTGAACTTGGCCTCTTCCCTACCGACACCTCTAGACCCTGTCCCAAGAAGAATAGGCAATCTACCCTCCGGACCAGGCATCTAAACCTGCTGCCCACCTCACCACTGAGAAAAAAAAGACCATCCCCCAAATCCACCCCGTCTCCCAAGCCCAAAGCACATCCAACAACCCATACCTGCCCAGCCCAGTACCTCAAGCACCAAATAATCCCCTCCCAAAAAGTCTGAGTCCCTCCCTATCCCTGTCTACACCTTAGAGCATTACACAATCCCCAGAAAGGTCAAACCAAACCCACCCCCTCCTCATTCAAGCCCTCTCACTACAGCTGCCCCCTCAGTCTGAGCCCACCACTGCAGTGGACCCACACACACCTCCTGATCCCATCATGCATGGTTATTATTGGCATTCTGACTTTGAATGTTAGAGGTAAGGAGACACCAAGGGAGATGGACTCATGGTGATGATATCTCTGGTTGTGCTGAGGAAAACACATTGCACTGAATGCAAACACACATGTGACACTGGAACATTACACCCAGTTCCATGATTGTTTGCATTGACAATTTGCAACCTCTAATCTGGTTTGGCAAGTGTAGCCCTTGTGAGTGTCCATGATGGTTCCCATTTTGCTCATTGAACACTGCCCTAGAGCGTGAGGGCAATATGTCTTTGTGGAAGGTCTCCTTGACGTTTTCATGGATTTGTGGACAGTGTTTTAGTGCCAAATATGTACAAAGCAGAATTCATTCTGTACGTATCCCTCATCCTCACAAGATGTACCCATATCCCCTGGCTTGAGGATAGCTATATTGATTGTGGTTGTGATCCACAGATTGAGCCACCCCCTGGCATCCTCACCAGTGATGGCAGTTTATCTTGCACAATAGGCTGTGCACTGGACCCTCCAACACTGTTGGTGGATCCTACGTCCTGAGACTAGTGCATACTCCGACTACTCTGAAGGACACAATCTGCACTTTCCAAATGTTTTTTTTGGGGAGGGGCACACACTACAGCCTGAGGAGCTTGATGCAGAATTGCTGTGAATGACATTCTCCGAAGATGACTGAGTACACATACAGATTGGGAGTTGTGTGCTGCTCTCCCAGTCCACACATGATGACTGTGTCCTACATTGTTGTTGGCCCACGCTTCTTTTTGAAAAGCAATATGGATTTGGTCTACACATAATTCAATTACAACATTGACACAACCACTTCTAGGTTCTTGTATTGGGAGGTACTGAAATCAGTACAGGGTGGCTGGGTCTGTAGAGTAATGTGTTGTCTGGGCCCATATCCTCTGAGCTTTGATGTACACAGAGGCATCACAATGCCATACTTCTGTTAGAACATAGGAGTTCTGTTGCCCTTCAATGTTTCAGTGTGTGTTGTGGTGGACTCATGCTTTAACTTTGTGACACCTACATATGTGTGGTTATAGCAATTCCTGTTCCACCATCAAAAGTGTGTTTCTAGTAATATTTGGTAGGCTAAGTGTACCTACCTGATGATGACATTCCCTCATTGGTCATGCACAACATGCTAGGGACCCATGGTGGGACTGATTTCAGAATGATGCTTGGACACTCTGAAAATAATTGGTAAACATTCTGTGATCATGGCTTTTATTGTAGACTCCGTGCTTTTACATATCAAGGGAGGTTTCACAAAGGCACAGTGCTGCTGATCAAGGGGTGGTGTGTAGGTTATACTGCCCAAATGAGAAATGCTCTCCTGCAAGGCCCCTACATACAATGCAACCTCCCTGCACCTGGCATGACCTGAAAGTGATGGGTGGGTGGGGGAGATGACACTGCTTCTGTCGTGGCATACAAGGCAGTATGCCAAGGTGAGTATGCTCCAAATGCTGTCCTCCAGCATCAATTTGCAGCACAGCTGGTGAGTGGGGAACATACGTGTGCCACATTGCAGTGGCCTAGTGGGGACTGGGGAAGTGAGTCAGTTTCTTGGTGTGGTTTACAAAGGCCCCAAAAACGTGGCCCACAGATGAGCCTGGTGCACCGGCCCATCGACCAATGCCCAATTTCCCGCATAGCTAATCCAAGCCGATACAGAATACTTTATGATCAAACTCAAAACCCGTAGGGCTCTATGGGCTTCAGCCCACCATCGTGTGTGTCAGCCCAGGCTGAGACAGCTTTCCCACACACACATACAGTCCTTGAGCTGCTGTGGGTGGCTGGTCTGTCATATTTGTGCATCAGCAACTGAGTATTTCACAGGTTTTTAAGGGACCATTTAGTAGATGATGAGGCTTTGTTTGTTTTTAAACAGTCCCTAGTGCACCAGCATCTCCGCTCTGCCCATTCCTTAAAGTTGCCAGTTACTTTTACAGCCAGAGTGTGGGAACTCATTACCTGCAAAATGACCTTTGGCTTTGTTTTTTTAATAATTCCTGCAACATGTACTCCACCTGTAGGTTTTGAGTCACTTTGCATGAGCACCAGTTATATTGTTCAACTACACATTGCTGGGGGTATTGGACCACCAACCCCAGATTTGCCTCTACAATGCTGGGGGTATTAGCCCCCATCCCAGATTTGCCTCTACAATGCTGTGGGTATTAGCCCCCAACCCAAGATTTGCCTCTACAATGCTGGGGTATTAGCCCCCAACCCAAGATCTGCCTTTACAATGCTGAGGGTATTAGCCCCCCAACCCCAGATTTGCCTCTACAAGGCTGGGCGTATTTGCCCACCATCCCCAGATTTGCCTCTACAATTCTGGGGGTATTAGCCCCCAACCCAAGATGTGCCTCTACATTGCTGTGGGTATTAGACCCCCAACCCAAGATTTGCCTCCACAAAGCTTGGGGTATTAGCCCCCAACCCCAGATTTGCCTCTACAATGCTGGGGGTCTTGGCCCCCAACACAGAATTGCCTCTACAATGCTGGGGCTATTAGCACCCCAACCCCAGATTTGCATATACAATGCTGGGGGTATTAGCTCCCCAACCCCAGATTTACCTCTACAATGCTGGGAGTATTAGCCCCAACCCAGGATTTGCTTCTACATTGCTGGGAATATTAGCCCCCAACCCCATATGTGCCTCTACAATGCTGGGGGTATTAGCCTCCCAACCCAGAATAGCTTCTACAATGCTGGGTGTATTAGCTCCCCAACCCCATATTTGCCTCTACAATGCTGGGGGTATTAGCCCCCAACCCAGAATTGCCTCTACAATGCTGGGGGTATTAGCTCCCCAACTCCAGATTTTCTTCTACAATGCTGGGGGTATTAGCCCCCTAACCCCAGATTTGCCTCTACAAAGCTGGGGGTATTAGCCCCCAACCCAAGATTTGCCTCGACATTGCTGGGGGAATTAGACCACCAACCAAGATTTGCCTCTACAATGCTGGGGGTATAAGCCCCCAACCCAGAATTGCCTCTACAATGCTGGGAGTATTAGCTCCCAACCCCAAATTTGCATCTAATATGCTGGGGGTATTAGCCCCCAACCCCAGATCTGCCTCTACAATGCTGGGGGTATTATCCCAAAACCCCCAGATTTGTCTCTACAATGCTGGGGGTACTTGCCCCTCAACACAAAATTTAGCTGTACATTGCTGCGAGTGTTAGACCTCCACCTCCCAATTCTAGCTGCACATTGCTGTGATTATCAGACCCCGGACCCCCTTCTAGGTCTGAATTTGCTAGAAGTATTAGCCCTCCAACACCAGACTTGCCTCCACATTGCTGGGGGCATTAGACCCCAACCCAAGATTTGCCTCCACAAAGCTAGGGGTATTAGCCCCCAACCCCAGATTTGCCTCTACAATGCTGGGGGTATGAGCCCCAACCAAAGATTTGCTTCTACATTTCTGGGGGTATTAGCCCCCAACTCCATATTTGCCACTACAATGCTGGGGGTATTAGCCCCCATCCCAGATTTGCCTCTACAATGCTGGGGGTATTAGCCCTCCAATCCCAGATTTGCCTCTACAATGCTGTGGGTATTAGTCCCCCAACCCAAGATTTGCCACTACAATGCTGTGGGTATTAGCCGCCAAACCAAGATCTGCCTTTACAATGCTGGGGGTATTAGCCCCCATCCCCAGATTTGCTTCAATAATTCTGGGGGTATTAGCCCCCCAACCCCAGATTTGCCTCTATATTGCTGGGGGTATTAGCCCCCAACCCAACATTTGCCTCTACATTGCTGGTGGTATTAGACCCCAACCCAAGATTTGCCTCAGCAAAGCTTTGGGTATTAGCCCCCAACCCCATATTTGCCTCTACAATGCTGGGGGTATTCACCCCCAACACTGAATTGCCTCTACAATCCTGGGGGTATTAGCTTCCCAACCCCAGATTAGCCTCTACAATGCTGGGGGTATTAACCCCAACCCAAGATTTGCTTCTACATTGCTGGGGGTTTTAGCCCCAACCCCATATTTGCCTCTACTATGCTGGGGGTATTAGCCCCCCAACACAGAATTGCCTCTACATTGCTGGGGGATTTAGACCCCCAACCCAAGATTTGCCTCTACAGTTCTGGGGTAGTAGCCCCCAACCCCAGAATTGCCTCTACAATGCTGGGGGTATTAGCCCCAACCCACAATTTGCTTCTACATTGCTAGTGGTATTAGCCCCAAAACCCGAGATTTGCCTCTACAATGCTGGGGGTATAAGCCCCCAACCCAGAATTGCCTCTACAATGCTTTGAGTATTAGCTCCCCAACCCCAGATTTGCCTCTACAATGCTGGGGGTATTAGCCCCCAACCCCAGATTTGCCTCTAAAATGCTGGGGGTACTTGCCCTCAACCCAAGATTTACCTTTACATTGCTGCGAGTGTTAGACCTCTACCTCCCAATTCTAGCTGGACATTGCTGTGAGTATTAGCCCCCAGACCCCTCTTTGGGTCTGAATTGCTGGAAGTATTTGCCCCAACCCCAGAATTGCGTGTACACTGCTGTGAGTGTTAGAACTCTACCTCCCAATTTTAGCTGTACACTGCAGTAAGTAACATCCCCCAGGCCCTCCTTTGGGTCTAATTTGCTGGAAGTATTAGCCCCCAACCCCAGATCCGCCTCTACATTGCTACAAGTGTTAGACCTCCACCTCCCAATTTTAGCTGGACATTGCTGTGTTTATCAGCCCCCAGATCCCCCTCCAGGTCTGAATTGCTGGAAGTATTAGCCCCCCCAACACCAGACTTGCATCTACATTGATGGGGGTATTAGACCCCCAACCCAACTTTTGCCTCCACAAAGCTTGGGGTATTAGCCCCCAACACCATATTTGCCTCTACAATACTGGGGGTATTAGCCCCCAACCCCATATTTGCCTCTACAATGCTGGGAGTATTAGCTCCCCAACCCCAGATTTGCCTCTACAATGCTGGGGGTATTAGGCCCCAACCCCAGATTTGCCTCTACAATGCTGGGGGTATTATCCCACCAACCCCAGATTTGCCTCTACAATGTTGGGGGTACTTGCCCCTCAACCCAATATTTAGCTTTACATTGCTACAAGTGTTAGACCTCCAACTCCTAGATTTTAGATGGACTTTCCTGTGATTATCAGCCCCCAGATGCCCCTCTAGGTCTGAATTGCGGGAAGTATTAGCCCACCCAACACCAGACTTGCCCCTACATTGCTGGGGGTATGAGCCCCAACCAAAGATTTGCTTCTACATTTTTAGGGGTATTAGCCCCCAACTACATATTTGCCACTACAATGCTGGGGGTATTAGTCCCCATCCCAGATTTCCCTCTACAATGCTGGGGGTATTAGCCCTCCAATCCCAGATTTGACTCTACAATGATGTGGGTATTAGCCCCCCAACCCAAGATTTGCCACTACAATGCTGTGGGTATTAGCCCCCAAACCAAGATCTGCCTTTACAATGCTGGGTGTATAAGCCCCCATCCCCAGATTTGCTTCAATAATTCTGGGGGTATTAGCCCCCCAACCCCAGATTTGCCTCTAGATTGCTGGGGGTATTAGCCCCCAACCCAACATTTGCCTCTACATTGCTGGGGGTATTAGATCCCCAACCCAAGATTTGCCTCAGCAAAGCTTTGGGTATTAGCCCCCAACCCCAGATTTGCCTCTACAATGCTGGGGTATTAGCCCCAACTTAATATTTGCTTCTACATTGCTGGGGGTATTAGCCCCCAACTCCATATTTGCCTCTACAATGCTGGGGGTATTCACCCCCAACACGGAATTGCCTCTACAATCCTGTGGGTATTAGCTTCCCAACCCCAGATTTGCCTCTACAATGCTGGGGGTATTAGCCCCAACCCAAGATTTGCTTGTACATTGCTGGGGGTATTAGCCCCAACCCCATATTTGCCTCTACGATGCTGGGGGTATTAGCCCCCCAACACAGAATTTCCTCTACATTGGTGGGGGATTTAGACCCCCAACTCAAGATTTGCCTCTAAAAATCTGGGGGTAGCAGCCCCCAACCCCAGAATTGCCTCAACAATGCTGGGGGTATTAGCCCCAACCCACAATTTGCTTCTACATTGCTAGTGGTATTAGCCCCAAAACCCGATATTTGCCTCTACAATGCTGGGGGTATACGCCCCCAACCCAGATTTGCCTCTACAATGCTGGGGGTATTAGCTGCCCAACTCCAGATTTGCCTTAACAATGCTCGGGGTATTAGCCCACCAAACCCAGATTTGCCTCTACAATGCTGGGGGTACTTGCCACTCAACCCAAGATTTACCTTTACATTGCTGAGAGTGTTAGACCTCCACCTCCCAATTCTAGCTGGACATTGCTGTGAGTATTAGCCCCCAGACCCCTCTTTGGGTCTGAATAGCTGGAAGTATTTGCCCCAACCCCAGATTTGCATGTACACTGCTGTGAGTGTTAGAACTCTACCTGCCAATTTTAGCTGGACACTGCTGTAAGTAACATCCCCCCAGGCCCCCTTTGGGTCTGATTTGCTGGAAGTATTAGCCCCCAACCCCAGATCTGCCTCTACATTGCTACAAGTGTTAGACCTCCACGTCCCAATTTTAGCTGGACATTGCTGTGATTATCTGCCCCCCAGATCCCCCTCCAGGTCTGAATTGCTGGAAGTATTAGCCCCCCAACACCAGACTTGCATCTACATTGATGGGGGTATTAGACCCCTAACCCAACATTTGCCTCCACAAAGCTTGGGGTATTAGCCCCCCAACCCCATATTTGCCTCTACAATGCTGGGGGTATTAGCCCCAACCAATGATTTGCCTCTATAATGATGGGGGTATTAGCCCCCAATCCCAGATTTGCCTCTACAATGCTGTGGGTAATAGCCCCCAACCCAAGATTTGCCTCTATAATGCTGTGGGTATTAGCCCCAACCCAAGATCTGCCTTTACAATGCTGGGGGTATTAGCCCCCATCCCCAGATTTGCTTCAATAATTCTGGGGGTATTAGCCCCCAACCCCAGATTTGTCTCTACATTGCTGGGGGTATTAGCCCCCAACCCAACATTTGTCTCTACATTGCTGGGGGTATTAGACCCCCAACCCAAGATTTGCCTCCACAAGGCTTTGGGTACTAGCCCCCCAACCCCAGATTTGCCTCTACAGTGCTGGGGGTATTAGCCCCAACCCAAGATATGCTTCTACATTGCTGGGGGTATTAGCCCCCAACCCCATATTTGCCTCTACAATGCTGGGAGTATTAGCTCCCCAAACCCAGATTTGCCTCTACCATGCTGGGGGTATTAGCCTCCCAACCCCGGATTTGCCTCTACAATGCTGGGGGTATTAGCCCCAACCCAAGATTTGCTTCTACATTGCTGGGAGTATTAGCCCCAACCCAATATTTGCCTCTACAATGCTGGGGGTATTAGCCCCCAACACAGAATTGCCTCTACAATGCTGGGGCATTAGCACCCCAACCCTAGATTTGCCTCTACAAGGCTGGGGGAATTAGCCCTCCAACCCCAGATTTACCTCTACAATGCAGGGGGTATTAGCCCATCAACCCCAGATTTGCCTCCACAATGCTGGGGGTATTAGCTCCCCAACCCCAGATTTCCCTCTACAATGCTGGAGGTACTAGCACCCCAACCACAGATTTGCCTCTACAATGCTGGGGGTGTGAGCCCCAACCCAAGATTTGCTTCTACATTGCTGGGGGTATTAGCCCCCAACCCCATATTTGCCTCTACAACGCTGGGGGTATTAGCCCCCAACTCGGAATTGCTTCTACAATGCTGGGGGTATTTGCTCCCCAACCCCATATTTCCCTCTACAATGCTGGGGGTATTAGCCCCCAACCTAGAATTGGCTCTACAATGCTGGGGGTATTAGCTTCCCACCCCAGATTTGCCACTACAATTCTGGGGGTATTAGCCCACCAACCCCAGATTTGACTCTACAATGCGGAGGGTATTAGCCCCAACCAATATTTGCTTCTACATTGCTAGTGGTATTAGCTAACCCTGGGCGTAGGACTACGCTACGCTTGCGTAGTTTGTGTAGTTTGCGCAACTACGCGCTACGCGAATTGCACGAAGCATAGTGCAAAAACGCGTAGCGTAGCTGGCTTTTTTTGCTTGCTCGCGGTCCTCAACGTCAAGTTGGCGACCGCGAACGAGCAAAATGACATCCCGGAGAGACTTTTTCCTCGTTCGCTATCGCATGGAAAATAAACCTCCCGGCGATATTCTCAACGCGGGGAGGTCAGGTTTCTCATTGCGAGCGGCAGAAAACGACCGCTTGCACTGTGCAAGATGCCGTTTGCAATGATTGCACAGTGCGGACAAGCATCCGCAACTGTGCAATCAGTGCGAACAACATTTTCCTTACCGCACTACGCAGTTCGCGTAGCTACGCATAGCTTGCGTAGTGCGAAGTGCACTTCACGTAGCTACGGGTAGCACGACTACGCGAACTACGCCCAGGGTTAGTATTAGCCCCATACCCCATATTTGCCTCTACAATGCTGGGGGTATTTGACCCCCAACCCAGAATTGCCTCTACAATGCTGGGGTTATACGATGCCTAACCCCAGAATTGGCTCTACAATGCTGGGGTATTAGCCCCCAACCCCAGAATTGCCTCTGCAATGCAGGGGGTATTAGTCCACTAACCTCAGATTTGCCTCTACAATGCTGGGGTACTAGCCCCCAACCCACGATTTACCTGTACATTGCTTCGAGTGTTAGACCTCCACCTCTCAATTTTAGCTGGACATTGCTGTTAGTATTAGCCCCCAGGACCCCCTTTGGGTCTGAATTGCTGAAAGTATTTGCCCCAACCCCAGATTTGCCTCTATACTGCTGCGAGTGTTAGATCTCCACCTCCCAATTTTAGCTGGAAATTGCTGTGAGTATTAGCCCCCAGCCCCCTTTGGGTCTAAATTGCTGGAAGTATTAGCCTCAACCCCAGATCTGCCTCTACATTGCTGCGAGTGTTAGACCTCCACCTCCAATTTTAGCTGGACATTGCTGTGAGTATCAGCCCCCTGATCTCCCTTTATGTGTGAATAGCTGGAAGTATTAGCCCCCAACCCCAGATCTGCCTTTACATTGCTGTGAGTGTTAAACCTCCACCTCCCAATTCTAGCTGGACATTGCTGTGAGTATTAGCCCCCAAGCCCCTCTTTGGGTCTGAATTTCTGGAAATATTAGCCCTCCAACACCAGATTTGCCTCTACATTGCTACAAGTATTCCCCCACCCCAGATTTAACTGTAGTTGTGCCCCTGCTTTCTCTTGTATTGTCTTTAGCGGAGTAGTTATGTTATTATGTATGGGTAGGTGTCTAACTTACAGTCGGTTGCGGATGTAGTATTCATCGTAGATGTAGAGTATAGGGATGACGTGCGCAATGCGATACATGGCTGCACAGTCTCGGTCTCAGGAATTGTGTTGAGGTGCGAATCGGAGCTGAAATACTCCCCTTCTGGATGCTCTGATGTTTTGGTTGTGGTGACCGATTCTGCACATAGTTAGTACACATTGTACTTGGGCGTTCGGAATCAGACTGGGAAATGCCTCCAGACGACTCCATTCTGCGTTTCTGGAGAGTTGTCTTAGGGAAAATGAAGACAGATTTAGAGTGACTGAGTCGTTCAGTTATTAAAGGGTTTTGGACATTGCACTGCGTCGTTTGGTTAAACTGGAACCCAGTACGAGTCGGTTGGAAGGTCCGACTCCGGATGGCTCTGGGATGGCCTTCCTGATGACATCAAAATCGGGCCCTTAGTTTTTCGGAGCCAAAGGAACAATCCAACTGGCATCAATGAAAATTGTGGAGCAAAAATGCATATACCAGATCTGCAATGGGGCAACCTTCGTGTTGATGGATACCTACCATACACACCCCAAAGGTGATCATCCCTGAAGAAGATCTGTCCGAGTTGTTCCAGCATCTGCTACAGAAGAATTCAACTCTATTGCATCAGGCGCAAGAAAATTGAACTGCTGATTACTTTGGCTGGGCTCAGTGTAAGGACATTCCGGAAGAATTCGGACTGTTTTCTAACACTCAAGTAAACACAGGAGAGTCCATACCCTTCTTCACCTTGCAAACAAAAGCGAATGTCCGCTGGTTACAAACAGCCAGGTGGGAGATGTTAAAAATTATTAACGATACTGAGCTCAGCCTAAACGCTATCAACGAAGAACTAAGAGCCATCTGCCTAATGGTGATGCAACATCAGAATGTGTTGGACTTGATGACCGCAATGGAGGGTGGGGTAGATGCCAAGATCAGTGCGTCCTGCTGTACTTTTATCCCTGGGAATGATATGGACAATAGGACACTGGCTCTTGTCATCCAAGTACTGCAAGCTGACATGAAGAAGGAGGGAGGTGCCCCTGCACAGGACTGGTTTTCAAATTTTGTTTTCCCGGTTCCCCTGACGAGTGACCAGAATGTGGTTGTCACTGCTCCCAATTTCATTGTTGTATTGTTTTTGGGTGGTTTCCTGCAATTGGGGGTTTCCTGCGGTAAAAACACAGTCCTCAAGTTAGGTAGAATGCAAATAACCAGGAAGGTAGTAGTAACCCAACAGATACACGCCAAACCTTGGGTAATATGACTGTCATGAAGTATGGGGTAAATGATGTAGTTGAAAATTCAACTAGAGAGGGAATGTTAATATTCAATAATTCAATGATGATGTACACAATGATATATGTACATATAAAAATTAACTTGCATCTCCTTTGTTGAATTTACCTAATGTGACCTCCCCTCAACCCCGAGTCAGAAATACGTGGTTAAGCAGGCCCTGCAACCTGGGCTAAAGCAACTCATGTACAGATCACAGGAGGGGGGTACATGTAACCCTTGGACAAATGCACAAACAGGAAAAGCGAGATCACTCGCACAGATAGGCAGCAACACCACAAAGGACCCAGGGGGTTGGCTCCAATAATACATGTTTGGCCGGATGGGCGTGCATTCTCAAAATACCATAAAGTCAGATGCCATACTAGGGTAGGAACACACAGCCACTCAGAACACAGCATGCACATTACACACAGTGATCACACACTCCCCATGTTGAACATCTAAACATGTACCCACTGACCCTACATTTTGCCCACACAGGATCAAGGCACACCTGTGCTTCTTATCAGACACCTCGATTTATGGCCCTGTAACTAGGCCCAGATTTTCTGTCATCAAAGGAATGCCTAAATTGATTAATGATGCTTCATGTGATATATGAAATGACAACCGAAATTAATTTGTTTTCAGACAGCCTTCAGACGCCAATATGTTGCCTGATTTACCGGCTGCTACTTTTTATTAAATAACTGTTTTTGTTTTGCCAAATGCCTCTTGTATTTCATTGTTTCAAAAAGGTAAATACATATTCGAGCAACACTGGCTCTGTCGCTGGAAGTGAAGATGGAGTTGAGCATGTGACCTGCGATTTTGATGGAGTCGGCTACAAGCTACTTGAGTCCGATGTTGCTCATGCTTTCCAGGTGGTCGGTGGACTTGGCGTTGCTGGGGTCGTCAAGGTGGAAGTTGAGGTCCCCCAGTAAGATGTAGGGCTCTGAGTCTGCTCGGGGTGATGATGTCCGGAATGGTGTTGCAGAATCTGGGGCATGGTCCTGGTGGTCTGTAGGCAAGGGTACCTCTGCTGATGCTTTTTCTGTTTGTGTGGAGCTTAAAGTTGAGGTGTTCCATTACCAGTTGTGTGTCATCGGGGGATGTTGCGCAGCGGATGGTGTCCCTGTATATAATGGCAGTTCCGCCCCTGACTTGAGGGTTAAGTCTCTGTGCGTTATCTTGCAACCTTAGATAATGGCGGTGGCTATGTCTGGTGAAGATGCGGTTGAAGCCAGGTTTCTGAGAGGAAGATGATGTCCGGTGTGAGGGAGGAGAGCATGCCCCAGTCCTCTGTGGTGTGTTTCCAGTGAGAACGTGCATTGAATAGGATACACTGGAGTGTCGTTGTGGGGGTCTCAGTTGATGTAGCGACTGCAGCACTGTTAGTGGTGTAGCTGGTTTCATTGGTAGCATCAGTGCTGAAGGTGAAGCGGCAGTGTCAACAGGTGAATGGTCCTTTGGTGGTCTGTGGGGATGTGCAGCAGCAGAGATTGTTGGCACATCTGGGGTGTAGGGCTCGAAGGTCTGAGGTCATGTGTCTTGATGGGGTGAAAGGGTTAGGGGTACTGGCGCTGGATGCTGTTCAGGTGCTGACGAGAACAGACAAGTTTGCCTTTGGCATGCCACACAGCGGCCTCCATATATAGCCCTGGGTGGTGGGAGGAGCCATCAGGGGGCGGTGGGTGGGAAGCGGGGAAATGGTAGGAAAGAAAAATGGCATCCAAACAAACTTACAATCAGCAAAGGCTGATGCTGATGTGGCAAAGTTGCAACAAGTGGTAATAATGCAACAAGAGGAAAACCAATAGACCAATAAAACAAATAGATCACTAAATTAGACCAAAATAAACCAACAAATTAACAGTAAGTAGACAATTACAGGCAGTCATAGCCTACCCAGCGGCATCGACCCGGGTCTCAGGGACTGCGGGGCAGTCAATGACCCAGTGAGTCGAAGCAGGTGTAAGCGGCAGCATGGGAGAGCGGTGCTTTGGACCACAGAGGTCTAAGGCTGCTCACCGGCACTGCACAGCAGCGTCCACATGGAGCCCTGAGAGGTAGAGGGCAGGGGTGGAGGCGGGAAGCAGAGGAAATGACAGGTAAGAAAAATAAGGTCCAAAGAATCTTACAATCATCAAAGGCTGATGCCGATGTGGCATTGGTGCAACAAGTAAAAATAATGCAACATGTGAAAAACCAATAGACCAATAAAAATAATAGAGAACTAAATTAGACAAAAATAAACCATTACATTAATAGTAAGAAAACAATCAAGGGCAGTCGAGGTCCACCCAGTTGGGTCAAAACGTGGGCTCAGGGACTGAGGTGCAGTCAATGACCTAGGGAGCCAAAGTAGGTGCGAGCGGCAGCAGGGGAGAGCGGCACTTTGAGTGTGAATCTTTCGGAGACCTTCTATAGCTGGCCCTGTAGTAGATGCAGTGACAGGATAGATAGGCCCATCGTACTGTTCTCCTTGCTAACGTCTCACATGAAAACCTCAAAAGGGAGTAGCATCTGTATCAGGCATTTAGCTATGTTCCATTTGTACGCATCCATGGTCATAGCTTTCCCAATTGCTCCCTCTCCTCTTTGAATGACATAGTCATTGATCAGTCTGTACTGTTCAAACAAACGTTGCAACATGTAATGGGTTGAGTTCCAATGTGTTGCCACCTCCCATATCAGGGCTTTAACTGGTAGTCTTTTAGCACACTGAATATTCCACAACTGCTTCTGGGGTTACAAGAATGACTGAATTGAGTGCAGATTCTTTTGCATGTGGTTGGTATGTTGCTGAATATGTCTTCTTTTTTAGAAAGTCTTGCACAATCAGGTTGATGCAATGCACTAAACACAGGGCCCTGAAATAGCCACCATCTGCCATGGCCTTGATTATATTTCTATCATTGTCCGTGGCAATAACTCAAATTCTGAGTCCTCTCAGTCAAAGCCATTTAAACAACTTGCTGTTAAAGTCTTCCAAGATTTTTCTTTTCTTTTTATTCGATCAAAAATATGATCATTCACATCATAAAACAGTACATCAGAATAAAACCAATAGATATTACATTAAAAAGAATATAAATTCATTAAAATCTAATAAAATACAAAATTATGGGTCCCATAAAAACATAGTAAGCACGATCAAACAAAAACCAAGTAGGACTAAATAGGCACAACAATGTTCAGAGACCAGTTTACACATTTTGTCCTCCTCCACCAGGCAAATAGCAAGAATCTCGAAATAGCGAACACTAACCATCTTGTGGTATCAAATTTAAAAATGCGTATGGCATCTGAAGAACAGCTAATGGAAAGCATACGGCAAACAGGAACTATCCATGTTCTTCTAAAATCAGCATAGGAGGGACAGAAAAAGAAAAATGCTCAAGTGTCTCGGGGCAATGTGGCAAGAAGGACACAATGGATCGACCGACATATTTCCCCAGGAACTTCTCCTAGCATTTAAGGGAATAGTTCCATATCTAAGTTGGGTATACAGTGCTCTTGCCTGTGGGGGTTCGATATCATCCAAAAAAGTTTCGAAACCAAAACTGTCTTTAACATTTAAAAACCTTGTTGTTAAAGTGCCATGTGCAATACGTTCAATGTTTTCCGAAACCATCAACCCCCAAAACCTTTTTTTAACAAGAGGGACCATAGATTTAATAATGGTCCCAGGTTCCTCCCAGAGCTGCCCCAACCCTATTTTTGAGAACCAAGCCTTGATCTTTTAAACCACTTAATTCGGCCTGTTTGCTTGTGCAGGGCAATCAGCTCAACCAAAGCTTCCTTCAGCGGTACCTGAGTATTGCTTGTCCAGACCCTTATCCAAAACAAGAGTGCCCTAAGAATAGCAAAATGTTCAATAGATTTTAAGCCAAGATCTAGCCTTAACGGCAGTAGTGGTGTGTTCACTGGCAGATTCATAATGGCTCTAATAAATTTATTTTCAGCAAGGGTTAGGTCCGTCAGATTTTCCAACCCCCATAACTCGGCCCCATATAGGGCGGCTCCTAATGCTTTTGCCCTGTGCAATTCTAGGATGGGAGAAATGGGCCGGTAGGGGGAGGCCCTAACCTTGCGTACTAGGGCACAGTCTACGTGCTGGAGGGTCAAAGTACTCTTTTCCAACTGCAGATTCCAAGCCAACCCATCGCTAATACGAACTCCCAAGTAATCAAAGGACTTAACTTGCTCCAATACTTGCGGACCCAGCACAAGTTTAGCCTTGCTGGATTTGTAGGGATTAAAAGACATGTATTTAGTTTTGGAGCAATTTATTTCTAGGCCCTTTTCTTTGCATACCTTAGCAAATTTATTTAAAAGGTTTTGGATTCCTCGGGGTGTTCTAGCAATAAGCAGTGTGTCGTCCGCAAACAACAAACAAGGCACTGCACTGCCTGCCAGTTTCGGAGGGTCTCCACCACAATTATAGAGTTCACCAATTAGACCATTAATATAAAGGGTAAATAATGTAGGCGCAAGAACGCAGCCCTGGCGCACACCTTTTCGGACCAGTATGTTATTGGACAAGCTTCCTTCGGAATTCCACCTAACCTTGGCATAGGTGTCGTAATGTAGCCGGATCAAAATTCTAAGTATGTAGGACGGAATTCCTAGTACGCTAAGTGCGCGCCATAGTTGGGACCTATCGATAGAATCAAAGGCAGTCTTTAGGTCCACAAACACCACGTATAGATGACCTCCTCTGATGGTAATTTCCTTCCATATTAATAGGAGGAATCTAAAGACTTGGTCAGTGGTGCTTGTGGAAGCCCTAAATCCTGCCTGTAGGTCAGACAGAACATTATTTCCCTCAATCCAATTATGAATTCTAGTCAGAATGATTTTAGAAAATATTTTTGGGGAGACATCTATTAAGCTAATAGGCCTATAATTAGCAGGCAACCCTTTGTCACCCTTCTTGTGGATGGGGATAATTTCGGCACCCCGCCAGGTTTCCGGAATAGGCCCCCAAGCAAGATGGCGTTAAAGACTTTTTGGAGCAAAGTGCCCCATATAATAGGTTCAGCTTTGAACAGATCGCCAGGAAGCTTATCTAGGCCCGGGGCCTTCCCACTCTGCAACGAATTTATGGCCAAAATAGTTTCATCTACAGTTATAAGATCTCCCTCTGATGTATCAAAACCGCACGGAATCATGTATGTGCCTGAATCGTATAGTGGCCCCTGGCCTGCAAATAAAACCCCAAAATATTCCTCCCACACATGGGGCTGAATGTGGAAGTCTGTTTTCATTTCTAAATTTGGTGACCCCTTTGACAAAAGGTGCCAAAAAAGTTGACTATTCTTATTTTTCGCAGCATCTAAAAGCATGCTCCACTTTTCAGACTCCCATTCCCTTTTAGCCTTGTTTTGTGCCAATTTGTAGGACTTTCTACAGCTTTTAACAACTGCGGGAGCTTACATTTCACTGCATCAAATAAGTCATCTCTGGCTTTTTGCAAGCTTCATTATACCAAGGCGCTGTGTTCCGCTTTGATCTAAAACATTGTTTAAAAAGAAAGGTCTTATATTTGAGATCAACTTGAAGAAAGTGGTCATAACAACTTCTGGCCCTGTGGTGGAGGCACTCAAGACTATTAAAGTCTGCTCCACCTCTAAGTAAATTTTAGGAAGTACAATTGGATCAGCTAAAATATAGGGCCACTTAACTCTTCTGTTGTTATTTGTAGTAATGACCGCAGCACTTTCTACCCTGGAGTGACAATACAGTGGGGCTAAACCGGTCAACGTAAGAGACAGGGCATTGTGATCACTGTCATCCCGGGTTAAAATAGCCATATCTTTAACACTAGACCAAAGATCAAGATCGACAAGAATATAGTCGATCCGAGACTTTGAGGCCCCCTTTTAAAAGTATGACACGCATCTTTATCAGAGTATGTCCGACCATTACAGGCTCTAACCCCAAATGCAATAGTGAGCGACAAAACTTGTTGTCCCACTCTAGTGCATTTCTTGATAGGTGGTATATGAAGTTTAGCAATCCCCCTGGCCATGTCTTCGCCTGAAATAAGATCCTGGATATAATCAACCGGTTCAAAAGTTGTATTAAAGTCTCCGGCAATTATCAGTCGGTGACTCCCCGGGCTGACTCAAGATAATTAGTCAGAGTAGTTACTGTCTCCGATGGTCTGTGGGGGCTATTAAACCGATTATAGATATTAAAAAGTCTTACTTTCACATTATCCTTACCCAGTGAGAGTTCTAGCCCAAGTATTTCATCGGAGTTAAGATCTAAAACCTTGATTTTACACACTAGCGAGTTTTTGACCCAGATTAAAAGGCCACCTACTGGACGTCCGGCTGCTGGCTGTTTGGCTTCAATACTATAAGTGGTAAAACCTACTCTGTGAATACGTCCTACTGCCCAGGTTTCCTGCAAAAGGCAGAAGTGGAAACCATCCAATAACTCACAGCAATCAGGATCAGTTAATTTAGGCTTTATACCGGCTATATTCCAGGATAAAATTTTCAAGTCAAGGGGGTCGGCTAAGGATTCCTGCTTAAGCCCTATAGTGTTGGTGACCCCCAGGCATTAGTTGGGAGTAAAGATGAGTACCATTTATTACAAAATTATTTGAGACAGGATCACTACTGGTACATGGGATGGGGATTGCATCAGACTGCATAGCAGACTTATCTTCTGCAAAGGATGAAGAAGCTCTCGATAGTCAATCCTGAGAATCCAGAGAACTCAGGAGATGGTACCTGTTTCTAGTTTCCAGTGGCGGAGCCTCCTGATGTATAGGAATCCTTGCACTGACCATTTCACTGGCTAATGCGTTCCTCTCATTAATTTCTAGGTGCCTGTAAAAAACCCAAGTGGTAAGATTGCGATCGCTTTGCTCAGCATCTGATTATTTATGTAAGACCCCCTCCCAACAGCCGACTAGCAATAATTGGGGATCTACAGTTAATAACAATGCAATCTCTGCAAGTTGACTTGCGTAACGGGCCAATCCAGCTGACCCGTCTCACAAGTAAAATATCATGATAATCTGAATTAGAAAAGTTTGTGTTCTGTTGAAGCCAGTAGCAAGTTTTGTTTTTTAGTTGGGACTGCGATTCAGTCTGGTTTTCCTGCAGGGTGGGAACATTATTAAGAATAGCTACATAAGGACAGCACATTGGTGGAAGATGTAAGATTACTTTATCATCTCGAGTAGTTGGGCCATTCTTATGAGACGATAATGAAGGCATTAGCTGAAGTGTACAGTTAGTGCGTACATCATTCCCAATATTAACTACAGATGGTAAACCAGGCTTATTTTTACTTGGAGACGTGCATAAATTTACCCCTTGACTAGTACTAACAGACCCTTGATGCTTCTGTACTACTGCGCGGCCTGGATTTCGGGGTCAACATTATTCACAGGGCATGGTAATTCAGTATTACAAATAACAGATGGCCCTTCAAATTGATTTAAAGTCCCCTTTTGAATGGTGCCCCCGACCAAAGGATTCAATTTTACCCCTACCCCTGTAGTTAAATCCATAATCATAGTATGCATAAGTGCCACAGTAGACTCCAATTTATCCAGTCTGGCTAAGATTGGTAGAAAATTTCTAGAGATCGTCTCTTCAATCAAGGATATTAGTGCCATAGTCATTTGCTGAGAAATAGCTACTGGCTGAGTTGGTAATAACACATCAGATCCATTCGAGGTGACTAGTCCTTGTGGGAACGAGCTCGGGGCTTCTGGGCATGTATCCTTGGACTGTCTCTTGGACCTTGTCCGTATACATCTTATGGGCTCCATATGTTTAACTTTTTTCTTCCTTTTACCAGCCATCTCTCGTACTGGTAGAGTTAGAGATGTTGTGCAGGGCTGCTTTGCAGGAGATGGAGCCACAAGACTAATTGTAGGTGCGGAATTTATTTGATCATCCATCATATCTGGGTCAGTGGCAGGGCCAACCGGACCTCCTCCCACTGAAAGCCGCCGTTCAGCAACCTCAATCTCCTCATCAATGGCCTTAGCTGCTCGCAGTAAAAAGCAGTCAAGTGTGGAGTTTGGCATGGATTTTGGTGTGACCAACTTCCCTCCTCTGACTCTCAAATTTGCCGACATGACAGTTTAATTAATTCTATGCAGAAATAAAATAGAAAAAAACGTGCTTACTAGTATAGGAGGAGACCGGAAAAATGATCAGGTAGGTAACCAAAAACCACGTACCGAGAGACCTGGCCCTGCCCCGCCTCTGCCTGCCGCTGACTGGCGCAGACGGGAGTACAGCAGCCCTTTTGTGCGCCTCCTGGCGCGAATGTAAAGCGTTGGCGGCCCTCCTGCCGCGAAGAGTGCTGGGAATTGTAGGCTATCTCCCCCGATCCTCCGGTGCACAAGGTACTAGCGTCCCGCGCTGCGGGAGTACAGCAGCCCTTTTGTGCGCCTCCTGGCACGAATGTAAAGTCTTCCAAGATGTTTGCAGCTGTATGCTTTTTCTCAATGGCAAACATTGCTACTGTTGTATGCTTTCGAACGCCCTTAAAACTTTCTACAGCACTGAGACCTGCACATAGCTGTTGCCTAACCCCCACAAAAGGGATCCAGTATTCAGTGATACACATGTAATCATAAACCTAAACGTAGATACACGGTGATGGACCCATCGGATAGCACTTCACTCTCTCACTCCTACCTTATCAGGATTGTCGTGCACAACACTCCGGCACCTGTCACCTTTTAGTGCCTCTGGTTACAGATTCTCAAAGCATTTTAAACAAATGGAGGTGCACTGAACATTAAGACGAAAAAGTCCAAGTTGTTTTTCTTTCTTTTCGTCTTTAATTTCAAAATCAACATAAAGGTGCACAAAGACAGCCAACACGTTTCGTTCCTCAACAAGAAAACAGTTTTTGGAACTTCATCAGGGCTGTGAACAGATAACACAAAAACACATATAAGACAATAAAATTGACGGACAAGACTTATATTTAAATTATAAACATGTTTTTTAAAACCTTATATATAAGTTCATTAGTTTAAAAACAATCCACGTTAATACACGCCAGACAAAATACAGAAAAGGAAAAAAGGGGAATATTTTTTTTATTAATACACGACAAATGACAAAAGAAAGAAAAACAACTTGCACTTTTTTGTATTATGTTCAGTGCACATCCATTTGTTTAATACACATGTAATCAGGTCCACCTGTCTATCGCCAGATGGATAATATGAACAGCACTCTGCTGCATAGCATGGTCAGCCAGTTGCAGCACATCATGATGGAGTGCTGGAAAAGCAGGTGGAACTGGAAGGGTCATCTAGGTGTCCTCTGAGTCTCTCATCATATTGACAATCACTGGCTCTTCGTCATCACTGTCACTTTCCATAATTCTAAGACTTTCAGGAACTTTCCTTTTCCCTTTTCTCTCTTGGCGGGTCTTGGACTCGGCTGGTGTGCAATCCATGTTAAGATCATCGGAAGGAGGACTTGGAGAAGATGGTGGAGTATCCTTTATGCCATGACTGCAATGGTTCGCTGAGACATGAGCTTGGGCTTAGGTTGGGTTGGGCCTTTGATGTGTGAGTTCTGCTCCCCAGCTTTTACTGCCCGGAGGACAGTGCAGTAGGCACACCACATTTCCTGAAAAGGTTGGAGGGTGGCACGCCAGTGGTAGTAATATCCATCTTTTTCTCCTCCTCACTGGTCACTTTCTTGACAGGAACACCTTTCTTTTGGTCCATCTTCAAGCCTTGACAGTTGGCACTTAGCTGCACAAGCGGAAGCAGAGGAGGACTCAGGTGGTGTGGTGTCACTTTATGCCGGCCTTCTGTATGGCAGTACTATGGGTGATGTCTCTTGTGCACCTAAAAGCTAATATTCAGTGAGACATGGCATTTTGCAATGTGAATTATTCATAAAACAATATAATTTAATGAGGTTATCTCAAATAATTAACAATAGTGTATCCATTCCAATCCAAACCATAGCATAATAGTTCAACAACAACATGCAGATTTAAAGATTTACTTTATATGCCTATAAGGCCTTTGAGACTCTTGTGGGTGCAGGGGAAAATGAAAAAAATGAATGCTGGTGTGCACCTATTGCAAACAGAGGATACAGGGGAAATTAAAATAATTCTTAAAATAATTAATTCTGTTGTGCACCTATGGCATATGGGGGTGCAGGGTGAAATTGAATAATCCCTAAAAATGAATTGCTGTGTGTGCTTATGGCAGGCAGGGAGTGCAGGAGAAAATGAAATAATCCTTAAAAACGAATACTGATGTGAAAAATGAATGCTGGTATGCGCATATGGCATAAGAGACCGGGGCAGTCGGGGTGCGGGAACCAATCAAATAATGAAAACAAAAGTTTAAAAAAATATAATATTATATAAAAACTGTACATTCATACTACAATCATCCTCAAGCACACTAAACTGATATCATGAAAAAAGTGAAAAAATGAACAAAAACGAAAAGGCATAGGCCTCTTTTATGATGTCCCTAGAAAATGCCTTTGCAAACTGGAAAAAAAGGACCACAAAGAAATCATGCAGGCCAATGAAAGAAGGACACTGTCTGGCTTCAGAAAATGGCCTCTGGCACATGTTCAAACAACAACAAGCAGGAATTCACGGACGACTAAGAACACATGCAGGCCTATGGTTAACGCACACTGTCTATTACACAAAATAGCCACTGGCCACAAGTTCAAACAACAGCAAGCAAGAAGGCATGGACAACAAAGAACACATGAAGGCCTGTAGCAAAAGCACACTGGCTGGCTACTCAAAATGGCCGCCTGCCACACGTTCAAACAACAAGCAAGAAGGCATGGAGAACAAAAAACACATGCAGGCCTATTTCAAAAGCACAATGGCCGACTACACAAAATGGCTCTGGACACAAGTTCAAACAACAAGCTAGAAGGCATTGACAACAAAGAACACTTGCAGGCCTATGGCAAAACATATTGACTACTTTTCGAAATGGCTACCGGCCACAGGGTCCAACAACAAGCAAGGAGACGGACAACAAAGAACATATGCAGTCCTACGGACACTGACTAATCAAAATGGCTTATACCAAAGGGAGTCACCGTTCCTGAGAGGAGATGGAGAGGAGGGAAGTAGGGGGTACTCTTGTCGTGTGCTACTCTGCTTGTGGGAGGCAGGGTGTCCTCATCTTGATGCCCTCACACACCCCGAAGGATGTCATGCTTCATCATTGGGCTTTTGCTCCTCGTCGGGCCGGCGCTGCAATGCCCTACGGGTCCCCCGAAGGGTCTCTTTTCGGAGATCTTTTGATGAAGCCGTATGGGTGCGTGGGTGTAAGTGGCAGTGAAGTCCTAGAAAGTGTATTAAAAAATGGCTGGAGGGAGAGTGATTAATTTTTACTATGGTGATCCCTCTGTCATTATTAAAACAAAGTGTATGGAGCTGCTTTAAGGGGTATTATGTCCGGCGGTGACACGCTTCTCCTCGTTGCGTCGCGCTTCCAGCTCCCTGCAACACGCAGTCTTCTCAGAGGGCCCAAACAACAGTAGGCACATCTCTGCAGGTAGAATTCCCAGCAAGGGAATTCAGGGGAGCTGGTGGTGAAGTCTTGTATCCCTGAGACTTCAGGCAGGAGGCAAGCACAGTTCAAGCCCTTGGAGATTCTTCTTCAAGATTGAAAAAGAACACACAAAGTTCCTTTTCTCCTTTCCTTGGCGATAAAGTAACCACTGCAGGCCAACCCCAACAGCACAGCACAGGGGCAGTCTCCTCCTTCAGCTTCCTTGGTTCTTCTCCTTGGCAAAGGGTCGTCTTGATTCCCAGAAGTGATCTAAATTTCTGGGGTCTGGGTCCCCCTTTTTATACACACAAATCCTTTGTCTCTGAAGGCAGAGAGTGTCTGTACCTAGTCCAAACCAGTTCTGGGTGCATTCTGCCAGTGCACAACTTCTTCCTTTGTTAGTGTGGGCCAGGGTCATCAGACGCACCACAGGAGGTGGAGCCAGCATTGTGGAAGGCAGGCACAGCCCTATTCAGGCCCAGGTGCTACTCCTCCCACCACTCCCAATGCAGTTGGTCTATTCAGCCTAGTGCTGACTCACCCTGTCTCCTGGAGCCACCCCAGCCCCGTCACTCACAAACCAGACATGCAATACACACCCTAGCATAGGCAGGCTGGATGGTTAGGCAAGAAAATACCTACTTTCTAAAAGTGATATTTTCAAACACAGAATGTTAAACCAACTTCACTAAAAGATGTATTTTATCATCCTGAGTTCAGGCATACTAAATTCGAATTTCTACCATGTTCCCTGGGTCAGTTAGGATTATAAGGTGTTATAATCAAACTGCCCATTCTGGCCTATGGGAACAGATAGCCTTGCAATAGTGAAAAACGAAATTGGCTGTAATTCACTATTAGGACATGCCACACACATCAGGGCATGTCCTACCTTTTACATACACTGCACCCTGCCCTTGGGCCTACCTTAGGGGTGACTAATATGTAGAAAAGGGAAGGTTTAGGGACTGGCAAGTGGGTGCACTTGCCAAGTCGACATGGCAGTCACAGACTGCACACAGGCTCTGCAATGGCAGGCCTGAGACACACTTTACAAGCTGCTTCTGTGGGTGGCAAAACCAGTGCTGCAAGCCCACCAGCAGCATTTGATTTACAGGCCCTGGACACACGTGGTGCACTGTACTAGGGACTGACAAGTAAATCAAATAAGCCAAACATGGAGTCACTAATCCAGTACAATAATTTACAATAGGGAGCACTTGCACTGTGGCACTGAATAGCAGTGGCACACTGCCAAAGCATCTAAACCAGCAAAATATATCAAAAATACAGGCGGCAATAGCAAAAAATGGAAGGGAGACCCACGCCAATGGTGCCAGGTCTAACAAATCTGAAGCAAATTTTAAAAAGAAATTAAAACCATGGTCATTTTCAGACTCAGACACTTTGTGCCATTCGCTAACTTATGTACACCTGCATGCCTTTCTGGATCTGTAGCATTTTTCCAGCATGGCGCCAGGATGCTCCTTGGAGTGACAGCTGCGCTTTATAAATACTTTTCATTCATTCATTCATTCAAAAATGGGCAAGAAAGGGTGATCGGTGGGGAAAAGAGTGAGCGGTGAGGCATAACTACACAAAATAAAGCAAAAGAAACAGATACAACGTGACTAAGGACAACAGGAGCAGCAGCAGGAGAAGACAATGCACTAATACAGCGGTACAGGCGAAAGCGGTAAAAAAAGTCTACAGATACAAAAAAGCAATAAAATGGCTAACTAGGACAGAAAGGCTGAAGATACTGTGAGAGGCTGGATCAGTATATGGCGCTCACTTATGTAAGTGTAACACCCTGCACTCATCCAGACAACCCTTATGGTGATTTTAGAGGTCTTAGACAACCTTAGAAAGCTCTCTAAGTGATAGCTGTGGAGAGCAGCCTTCAGGATTAGTCCAGAAGAAGTGTAAAGCAGCTTGTTTTACAAGAACATAATCTTATAGGTATAGATTAAGTGAAAAAGAACCACACAGTGTAGTTATAAAAATATGTATTTATTATAAGACACTCACTAACACATAAAGATATCTCCTAGCCGGAGATATACACAATCCACACAATACTTTGAAATAGAAACAGGTAAGTAGCACAGAATACACAGTGGTCCCCAGGGGGAGACCAAACCATATACTAAAATAGTGGTATACGAACCACGGCTCGAGTCAAGACAATGCTCAGAGGACGCAGGAGTGCTGGGGACACAAGGAACCACCCAAGGTGAGTATCTAGTAGTCCCACGGAGTTCATGTGCAGTGTAGGAACACAACTGCGTTCTCTGTACAAATCAACGCATAAGTCACAATTACAATTTTAAAGAAAGAGAACCCTTCCAAGTGGACCCTTAAGAAACCCCGTGGAAGTCAAGAGGTTGGAGAGCCACCCCACCCATGGATACCCTTGGAACCAGTTTACCTGCACCAGGTGCATAGGTGTGACGTGGCGTCAGAAACTGCCGTTGAACTCAAAGGGAGACTTCAGGAAGATGCCGCTGCTGGAGAAGGTGAAAGTGTCCGGTGGAACCCAAAGGTGGATTCAAGGTGGAGAGTACCTCCAAGCAGATGGGATAGAGTCTAGGTCACTCGGGGCTGACCAGGAGGCACGGAAGATGAATGCCCACCGATATTGGGTGTTGCCAAAACAATGACAGGTTCCTTGGAGCTGCAGCTGTGAGGACCAGGCAATGATGTGGAAGACCAGGAGCCATTCACAAGCTGTCCCACATCGGATGTTGAGAGTTGAGGGGTCAGAGTCCTTCGGGAGCAGCAACAAGCCTTAGTAACTGCAAACAACGTGGAAAGCGAAGAAGGTACAGTGTCGGGACCATCAAGGTCCAGGAGACTCACCACAAGTAGGGGAGTCTGGGCAGGTCCCTAGCAATCAGAGGAGCCCATCAGAATTCAAAGGTGACCCTCAATAGGACCCCCAGGCTGGAGTCACCAGAGTCACAAGAGGACCTCAAGCAGCTCACCAAAGAAGCAGGCCCACGGTGCAATCTATGTGGTGAGATTGAAGATTCTGGTCACTGAAGATGCTTGTGGTTGGGGCTACTTGGATCCTGAAGATCTTGATGGAAGGAAGCCAACAAGCCTTTGCAACGGCAAATCGATGCAATGCACAGGGGTTTAGTTCCTGCAGCTCTGACGAGGGATACTGGACTCAAACTTGGTGATAGGACAGGGCAGGCCTCGAGGGATGTGAAGAACCACCATATGTGTTGCTGGGCCTTTTTGAGTCCATGGGAGCTCATGATCAACAGACCGGTCAGCTTAAATGCGGTGCCTGCAGATGCAGGGAGTGACTCCTTCACTTCAAGGGAGATTTCTTCAGGTGTCTTGGATGCCCACAGGCCTTGGAAGGTTTTGTGTATTGAGCACAGGCACGTACATTGCAGCAGACAAACAGTGCAAAGAGATCAGGAGCAGCAGGACCTCAATACCGGACCCCAGGATGACCGCCGCTGCACCTCCTCCCTGTGCTCCACCGAAAGACCTTTCCCTTGTCACCACTGCCACTTCTTCTGCCTCACACGACCACCTACCCACACAGGCCCCAACACCACTACCTCCCATAAGACCACCAACAACCAATAACCAATACACTGCATGCTGCTCAACGCCCGCTCCTTCAGCAAACACACCACAGAAACCTGGGACACCATCACCACCCTGACCCCAGACATCAGGACAGCCCCAAAAAACACGGTGGAATAATCGCCATAATATTCAAGGAAACCATCCAATTCTCCGCCACAAATGATGACCCATGCTTTCTTTTTTTTAAATTTATTTATTTTTATTTGGAGAGAGTCCATCAATAAAAAAGACATTTACATTTCATAAGCATTTCAATATGTACAAATAGCTAAAATCAGATAGCGCAAGAGCAAGTTCTTCAGTATTCCATAGATATTTACAGTACAAATAGATCAAAAGGGGAAAGAGACAGAGGCCGAAAAGAAGATAGAGATCATTAAATACATGGGTGTTATTTCATTTATAGGGTCTTAAACCAGAGAAGAAAATATGTCATGATTCACCCTTTCACTTTAAAAAAACATTTTGCTTTATAATCCAGTTTTTCATAGGGGCCCAGATTGCCCTGCCTCTCCTTCTTGCACTGCGGCCTTTACATTTATATAAAGCTTTCTCGAGATGATAAATAGCCAGCAAACGACCCAGCCAGGCATGAAATTGAAGAGGATCCACACCTTTCCAGTGTGTAGAAATGAGAAGTCGAAACACAGCTAATGAGACAAAGACAAACTTGTCCTTATGACGGTCACATTGCACCTTCTCGTCACATCCGAGCAACATTAGAGTTGGGGTTACTTTAATACACATGTCTATTGCAGCTGACAAAAATTCCTCTATCTGCTTTATCAGTGGGTTCAGTTTCTCACAGCTGTAAAACATATGTATTATGTCTGCTGGCCCTTGGTCACAGCACGGGCAGTTATCATCCTCTCTTTTCCCCCACCGATGTAATTTTGCGGGGGTAAAGTAGAGGTCATATACCGTATAGTAATGTTGAGCTTTCAAATTGGCTGCTAGGAATGTCCCCTTGGCTAAGGCTAATGAATTATAGACATCGATGTCGGGATCTCCTACTTTAGCAACCCATTTAGTTTTGTAATGCCTCAAGGTCATCGGGAAGAGTATCTATCAAAATGTTATATATGTTTTTGATTTTTGACTGAGGCTGAGACATAGTTTCTATTAACAAATTCCTGCATAGGGAAAATCTCTCTTTGTTAATTTGATTTAAAAAACTAGTAAGCTGTCTGTATTTAAAGTATGTTCCAGCCGCTATACCGAACCTTTGCTGCAACTCAACAAACGACAGCCTTTGTTCAATTAAATAAATATCCCCCATCTTCAATATTCCTTTTTCTTCCCATTGCCTAGTCAGATTGTCATGCATCGATGTGGGAAAAAGAGAGGATCGCCACTGTGGCGTATACCTGTTGTATTTCGATATCTTTGTAAGCTCTACCATTCTTTTCCATATGTTCCAGATTACAATTGTGATCTTAAATTTAGTTTTCTTGTAGTAGCTGGGCTCTAATTGTTGTAAAAGTACGCCTTGTGCATTTCTTCCTATTGCTAACTCATAAATCGAGGGGAGGTCCCTATTTACATCGTGTTGTCTACTACCGACACCAGGTAGGATCACAAAAGCCATTTGCTGTAGGAAAGTTGCATAATAGTAATATCTAAAATTAGGGACAGACCATCCTCCTCGATCTTGTGGTAATGCTAGAAATTTAAGGGAGCGTCGAATTTTTGAGTATTTCCAAACAAAATTACTAAATAAACTATCTTCTTTCTTTAAGAATGAATCTTCAATTGCAAGTGGGATCGATCTAAACATGTACAGAACCTTAGGGAGCATACCATCTTAAGTATGTTACATCTTCCTATAAGCGTTAGGTGTAATCTGTCTAAGCTACGTAGATCCTTGCTGATCTTATCGATCATGGGGCACATGTTTATTTTCCAGATGGTTTCTACTTTGCTGCTGATCTTAATGCCGAGATAGATTACCTCATCTAGTCTTCGAGGGTCATTACAAAGGGTTTTAGAGTTGCATAGAATCTGGGTTTTCCCTGTATTTCATAGATAGCCAGATTTTCGACCATATTCATAGGCTAAATTCTGTATTTGGCTAATTGCATTTACTGGGTCAGTAGTGACCACTGCCAGGTCATCGGCATAGGCCATTATCTTTGTTTCAAATCCGTTGCACTTGACGGGAATAATTATTTGATCTTGGAGTATTTGGGGAACAGGGACAGCCCTGCCTTGTCCCTCTTGCAATGTCAACAGATTCTGATTCTAGACCCTGATGACCCACGCTTTCAATGGAGCACCTCAACTTCCTAACAGACAGCTGTCCATCAGGCCAAGCGAGAAGTACGGTGGACGGAAATCAGTCAGCCGATGGGCAGATCAGTGCCTTGGCTAAACGGGAGCACAATACTAGAGATTTGATATGTTCTTATTTCTGCAATATCTATGTTGAACCCTGTGGTCGATCCTTTGTAAGTCTTATGTGTGTTGTAATACTGTTTTACCTTAAAATGAATGTGAAGTAGACCTTTTGACATTGTTCGTGATTGTATTAGGCATTTTCTTGCTCTGTTGGTCTATCCTGGAAGGCTCGGTCAGTTTACACACACACCAGTGCTGCAGATATGATTGCAATAGTCCTGCCTGTCAGTGCTTTAATGGTTAGAAACATAGGGCCTGATTCACAGAGGGTAACTTACACGTCAGTGTAAGTTTATGATTGTTTGCTATTCACAAAGATATGTTACGAGTAGTATCTTTACGACAGCAGAGCCTCTGCACATACAAGATAGGACAGCCTGATCTTTTTATGCGCAGAGACTCGGAAGTAGTAAAGATACTACTCATAAAATAACTTCATGAACAGCAAATAATCGTAAACGTACAGTAAAGTGTAAGTTACCCTTCGTGGATCAGCCCATAGTCCTTCCATAAATCAGTGATGATGGTTGTACAATTCGACAATTTCTTTTTGCCATATGCTCTACTTTGCAAACCTCAGAGATGTAAACCTCAAGATACAAACATGTTTTAATGAGTGTCCCCTTCAGAATGGAATATTAAAATGGAATAATCGACTGTGCTGTTAGTCCATCAAAACAAACATGTTAGTGCTCTGGCCTGGAATCTATGTATAGGTTGAATTAGAAGTCTGTAATCATGATGCAATATTTCATCATATGGAGTTGGTCTGGTCTATAAGAAGAGGGCATGACCTGTAACATGTGCAGTCTTTCCCTGCTGCCCCATTTCACAGAATCTTATGTGTTGTTTCTGCAGCAAGAAGGAAGATGTGTTCAAGAGCAGAAGTGCTGATGCTGTGAAGCCGGACTCCAGGTATGTCAGCAGTGTTCAGCCTGTGTGCTTTACTTGTGCTTGTTTAGCTGGGGTTTTCATTAGTGATAACTGATAAGAGCTCTGCTTCGCAGCATCGAATTGCCTGCTTGGGCCAGAGGGAGAGATAAACACATGAGGAGAAGATAATGTGGAATGTTTTAGAATAGTTTAAATCGCGAAGATTCTCATTTCTTTATCTGCTGCTATTGTTCGTGAAACTCGCCATGGAACAGAGGCTGTGGGCAGACTGCCACAGATCACTTTTTAGGGCAGTTGTGAAATGAAGTGCACTTGGACGTGTGACCCTTGGCTCATGGTCATGTGAGGGATTAAGGGAGCTGGTGGAGATGAAATGTGAGCGCCCCAAATCGAGCAGAATCAACAAACGTACATGAGGTTAAAGTGACCCAGCAGAGGTCAGTGGTGGGGTGAGGAGAGGAGGGGGTGGGGGAGAGGTCAGTGGAGGGGTCAGGAGAGGAGGGGTGGGGGAGAGGTCAGTGGTGGGGGGAGGAGAGGAGGGGGTGGGGGAGAGGTCAGTGGTGGGGTGAGGAGAGGAGGGGGTGGGGGAGAGGTCAGTGGTGGGGTGAGGAGAGGAGGGGGTGGGGGAGAGGTCAGTGGAGGGGTCAGGAGAGGAGGGGTGGGGGAGAGGTCAGTGGTGGGGGGAGGAGAGGAGGGGGTGGGGGAGAGGTCAGTGGTGGGGTGAGGAGAGGTGGGGGGTCAGTGGAGGGGTCAGGAGAGGAGGAGGTTGGGGGGCAAGTGTGAGGATAGACAGAGGCTCACAGAGGTGAGGAGGTAAAGAGAGGCTGCACTCACTCGATCCTCAGGACAGCCTGGATTACTCACACGGATCTTGGTGAGTGTTTACTTGTGTTTTACTTCACCATTGGAAGCTGCTGTGAGAACTGTGCAAAGGTCGAGTGATCATCCGTACAGGGGACATTAGTGACTTTATGTGGGAACAAGGTGAGGTAAGAGAGTTCAAATCACTAAGACACGTTTTCAAGGCACCAACCCATGATTCTCTGAATAACAAGTTTATCACCAGACATCCACAGCTGCACTGTGACCCAGAGTCCAGGGGAAGGGTTGTTCATCTAGCGCCTCGAGGCTCTAATCGTCAGAAGCGCAGCTTGGGTGAAGCCAGAGGTAGACAGCTGCACTGTGACCCAGAGTCCAGGGGAAGGGTTGTTCATCTAGCGCCTCGAGGCTCTAATCGTCAGAAGCGCAGCTTTGGTGAAGCCAGAGACAGACATCTGCACTGTGACCCAGAGTCCAGGGGAAGGGTTGTTCATCTAGCGCCTCGAGGCTCTAATCATCAGAGGTGCCGCTTGGGTGAAGCCAGAGATAGACATCTGCACTGTGACCCAGAGTCCAGGGGAAGGGTTGTACTTCTAGCGCCTCGAGGCTCTAATCATCAGAGGTGCCGCTTGGGTTAAGCCAGAGATAGACAGCTGCACTGTGACCCAAAGTACAGGGGAAGGGTTGTTCTTCTAGCGCCTCGAGGCTCTAATCATCAGAGGCGCAGCTTGTGTGAAGCCAGAGGTAGACAGCTGCACTGTAACCCAGAGTCAATGGGGAAGGGTTGTTCTTCTAGCGCCTCGAGGCTCTAATCATCGGAGGCGCAGCTTGGGTGAAGCCAGAGATAGACAGCTGCATTGTGACCCTTCAGAATCACACTATGTAAGAGTAGGGGCCGTCTCTATGTGACACTGTATTTTGTTGATTGAAGGGAGTCGGTGTTTCAGTTTTCAGGGTGAAGCAGAAGAAGAAGGCATCGAGGCAACGTCAGAGGTCACAGATCCACGTCACACTGCATGTGCATCAGTCTGCTTCTGCTGGAACTTCATTCACCTGCACTCCACCACTAGCAGCAATGAAAGTCCCAGATATGAGCTGCTTTACAAGTGTTCTGTGGCGGAGTTTACTGCTGTTGTCACTGGTGCCTCAGTGCTCACTGTGGGAAGCTGTGACGCAAACATCCGGCTGCGCCATGGACAGCAGGTTTCATCAGAGCTACTACAAGGAGGGAGACCTCATGCTCGGAGGGATTGTACATGTGGACACGGTTGCAGAAGTATGGAATGAGGTGAATTACACATTTGCGGGCCCATGGGAGTGTGAAGGGTAAGTTACTCCATGTTTAACTATCACAAAATGAGCTCTACTCTGATCCTCTTCTGCATTACACATACATTCGTCAGAAGGCACCCACCCTTCCCCTTAGACATCAGATTTGAGCCTGTGAGGTGTCCGAGGCTATTACAGTTAGTCCTGTGGGATCGACCCCGGTCCAGATGGGGTCCCTATAGGTCTCTATAAGGAAGACATTGAACCCTGGGCCCCTTTAATCACTAATGCTCTAAAATGCAAGTGTAGCCTGACTGCTGCAGCCTAGACCCTGCCATCACACCTGTCAATCAACCCTTCTGAGATGCATGAAGCCCTGCTTTTAACCACTAGGGGGCCTCAGGGCACAAGAACAAGTCAGGGATGGTGGGCTTCAACTAACTCTCCCCGGGTCAATAAACTCTCCCCTCGTCATGATGCACCAACCTTCACACCTTTGAAAAACTGACTCAAGCCAGAAAATAAAGTTAGACCCATCAGGTCTCCATGCAGTCAGCTCCACCTTAATCTGTTTAAGTAGGAGGTGAATATATGCTTAAAAGCACTTTTATTGCTAAATCAGTGTTAGTTCATTGAATACTTGGTAGTGTCCGCCAGAGCGTTAGGGGCTAGTAAACAGGCCAGACTATTCCTACTGTGGGTGTCTTACTTTATGCAAACTTACAATTTATATGCACTGAGTTGTCACTTATATTTTTGTTTCAATTTGTCTATTACTTTATGCTGAGCAAAACAAACACATGCAAGCATCATGCTACATTGCACCCCGAGCACCCATCAAACCCCCCAACCTGCAACACAAAACAGTCGAGGGTCAGACCGTGAGCGCTCTGCTTCCTACAGCTGTTAGTAATCCAACCCATCACCCACGTGTGTGATCCGTAAGAGGGGTCTGTACCTACTCGCTCCATCCTTCTCTCCCCGCTGTGTCCGGCTGGTGAACACCCCCACAGTGCCACCTTGTCACATCCCTTCAGTGGTCCCCGAGCCCCAGCCCCACATTTTCTCAAATTTCCACTGACAGCCCCCCCTTTGTAGTCCACCCTTTCCATAAGCTTAACATGTTCCATGAATGCCTCCCAAACTCGATACAGGGGGAACCCCGCCTCCCCATTTTTGGGCAATATCTCGTTTGCCACCAAACAGCCCAAGTTTATCAGAATCTTCGGGAATCAAGACAGATCTGAGGGGCTCCATCTGCCCAGCAACGCCAATCGAGGCTGCAATTCGTGAGACACGTAATTGGGGGCAGCTCCATAGTGTATACAATCGTGTGTCCTGGAGATGGTCACACATTTTTGCTGCTCACAGTAAAAAGGCAGAGAAATGTCTTCCACATAACATTTTACACTTCATAGAGCCTGAAGATTTCTCTGCAAATGTAAATAACCTCCCAAGGTTTCATGTAGGACGAACTAGAGAGAAACAGAAGCAGCAGCTGGACAAATATCTTGTTTACCAATTCATTTACAAGTAAAGGAGCTGAACAGGAACCTCCCAACTATTTCTCCACAGTCTATAATATCCGGTAAAGTCACAAAAGGTAAGAGTGATTGAGTGTGGCGAGGCTGATGCTCTCATTGCTTGAGGGATGCTGAAAGATAGTGCTTCAAGGCATGCCCCAACAGTTAGATGACTCACCCTAAAAATATTCCAAAGTAATGAAGCAATACGTCAACTAATCAAAATATAGGTAGTGTTATTTATGGATGTCTGAAGAAATATGACTGGGTGTATCAAGCTTTCACTCTTTATCTGGTTTTGTTTGCTTAGTTGTTTATAAGAAAGACAATTCTCACATTATTTGAAGAAAAATATCATATAGTAAATATTATTTTAATACAAAATACCGATACACGTGTCTGCATTGATTTCGGAGTTCAAACAGGGGCTCTGCAATATCACCTGCAGGTGAGAGATTCCCTGGCAGGTGTGACTGACTTTTAACACCCACCAAAGCACACCTCTGTGGAAAGGGTAGGAGCCATCAGCCAGTTTCCTTGTCTCTGAAAAGATTGCAGCTTTGTTTGTGGCCATTCATTATGGGGACACGCCCATTGTTTGAAGGTAGAAGAAACAAAGGATTGCCCTTAGTGTAAATGTTCTTTCTGCAAATATTCCTTTAAGTTTCATGTTTACCTAATTTTAATCATGTCTCGTAGTACTGCAGGGGTGAAGTCAGATATATGATCGACATTGGATGTCACTGATGAATCTCTCCCAACTTTATTGCATCCTTTTGTAATCAATACTGAATGTATGATTTATTTATTTTAAACACAATTTTATTGATTTCATATAACAAAAAACAAAACAGTTAGCTGTCAGACATAGTGTATCAGAAACAGACAATGATCTATGGACCGTGGCAGAACACAGCAACATGTGACCAGGACACAGCGCATCAGCAACAGGCAAAGATCTATACGTAGTACAGAGAAAAGCAAGTTAAAGATGTGACGTATCAGCGTGACCAGGACACAGCACATCAGAAACAGACAAAGATCTATACGTAGTACAGAGAAAAGCAAGTTAAAGATGTGACGTATCAGCGTGACCAGGACACACACATCAGAAACAGACAAAGATCTATACGTAGTACAGAGAAAAGCAAGTTAAAGATGTGACGTATCAGCGTGACCAGGACATAGCACATCAGAAACAGTCAAAGATCTATATGTAGTACAGAGAAAAGCAAGTTAAAGATGTGACGTATCAGCGTGACCAGGACACAGCCCATCAGAAACAGCCAAAGATCTATAGGTAGTACAGAGAAAAGCAAGTTAAAGATGTGACGTATCAGCGTGACCAGGACACAGCGCATCAGAAACAGTCAAAGATCTATACGTAGTACAGAGAAAAGCAAGTTAAAGATGTGACGTATCAGCGTGACCAGACACAGCGCATCAGCAACAGGCAAAGATCTATACGTAGTACAGAGAAAAGCAAGTTAAAGATGTGACGTATCAGCGTGACCAGGACATAGCACATGAGAAACAGTCAAAGATCTATACGTAGTACAGAGAAAAGCAAGTTAAAGATGTGACGTATCAGCGTGACCAGGACACAGCACATCAGAAACAGTCAAAGATCTATACGTAGTACAGAGAAAAGCAAGTTAAAGATGTGACGTATCAGCGTGAGCAGGACACAGCACATCAGAAACAGCCAAAGATCTATACGTAGTACAGAGAAAAGCAAGTTAAAGATGTGACGTATCAACGTGACCAGGACACACACATCAGAAACAGACAAAGATCTATACGTAGTACAGAGAAAAGCAAGTTAAAGATGTGACGTATCAGCGTGACCAGGACACACACATCAGAAACAGACAAAGATCTATGGACCGTGGTAGAACACAGCAACACGTGACCAGGACACAGAGCATCAGCAACAGACAAAGATCTATACGTAGTACAGAGAAAAGCAAGTTAAAGATGTGACGTATCAGCGTGACCAGGACACACACATCAGAAACAGCTAAAGATCTATACGTAGTACAGAGAAAAGCAAGTTAAAGATGTGACATATCAGCGTGGCCAGGACACACACATCAGAAACAGCCAAAGATCTATACGTAGTAGAGAGAAAAGCAAGTTAAAGATGTGACATATCAGCGTGACCAGGACACACACATCAGAAACAGACAAAGATCTCGTAGTACAGAGAAAAGCAAGTTAAAGATGTGACGTATCAGCGTGACCAGGACACACACATCAGAAACAGACAAAGATCTATGGACCGTGGTAGAACACAGCAACACGTGACCAGGACACAGCGCATCAGCAACAGACAAAGATCTATACGTAGTACAGAGAAAAGCAAGTTAAAGATGTGACGTATCAGCGTGACCAGGACACACACATCAGAAACAGCTAAAGATCTATACGTAGTACAGAGAAAAGCAAGTTAAAGATGTGACGTATCAGCGTGACCAGAACACAGCACATCAGAAACAGACAAAGATCTATACGTAGTAGAGAGAAAAGCAAGTTAAAGATGTGACATATCAGCGTGACCAGGACACACACATCAGAAACAGACAAAGATCTATACGTAGTACAGAGAAAATCAAGTTAAAGATGTGACGTATCAGCGTGACCAGGACACACACATCAGAAACAGACAAACATCTATACGTATAAGTTAAAGATGTGGTATAACAAGCTTTATTCGATTTAAAATAAATCATAAAAGCACATGGTACAAATATTTGTCATAAGAATGTGTTTAAAAGACATATAAAAAAGAGAAATAGCAAGATTCATCACTGTAGGAATATAAAAATAGCAGCACCCCCATTAGATCAATGCAACTTAAGGCATCAGTAATGAGACATGAAACTAAGCAGACCGGAACAGAATACACCGCTCCCCTTGTCCATATTTCTATATTATTGCAATTGCACCTCTGATAAATTACTATCTAAATCACCCATGGGCATCCAAAGGACCCTAGACAGCTTCTCTTTATTTTGTAAAAATAGGGGTTTAGAGATTAACACACTAAAAACTAAGTATATGGTATTTAATCCCAGTAAAACATGTCGCCCTAATCCTACCCTAAATGGTATCCAGCTAGAGAGGGTAGCTGTCTTTGACTATCTGGGTGTTACGCTGACGGAAACCTTTGGGTGGGGCCCACAGCAAAACAAGGCAGGTTTAAGGTTAGCACAGATGGCCGGGGGAATAGCAAAATTATACAGGAACTCAACATCTAGACAACCGGGTCCGTTGACTGAGATATATAAAGTTCAAATCAGGAGTGCTATAATGTATGGGGCAGAACTATGGGGACACCTCCCAGTAAGTGGACTGGTCAAAACCGAGAACAAGTTTATGAGACAGCTCTTGGGCCTACCGCAAAGCACTCCTCTTATCCCCCTTCGTATGGACCTCGGGATCAGACCCATAGATGAGGAGATCGGACTGCGACCCTTGACTTTCTGGCGTAGACTATGGGCGACTCCCGAGCTAATAGCCTACCAGTCGGAACTCAAGGCGATCTTGGGGCTCCCAGGGGTGGGAAAACTATCTTGGTTCGCATACATAAAAGACCTGTGCATTAGACTAGGCCGGCCGAACTTATGGACTCACCCTGAGGAAGTGTCCCCGACAATATCACGGCTTGATCTAGTCAAAACTTACAGACAGTTTAGACTGGCTGAAATTCAAGGAAGTATAAAATCAGGCCGTTTAACCTCGGACTTCCTCAATTTTAAAGATCAGTATTTATCTGAGGTTTTCCTTGATGATGTTCATCCGTTTATGGCAAGGAAACTCTATGTCCAGTTTAGATTGGGTTGCTTGCCGGTCCATGCATTTATAAATAAATGGTCAAAAACTTCCCCTATTGGATGTCCTGCTTGCAATAGCCAAGAAGAGACAGCTATTCATGTTTTCTTCTTTTGTCCAGGATACAATATACCCAGGAGGTATTGGCTCTTGCCAATATGTAGGAACCTGGGGTATAGACAGTCACAGGAGGCCTTTAGAGTTTTGATAAACGATACTCATCTCCCGATTGTTTTTGCTGTGTCCCGTTTTCTTAATTCTATGTGGCATAGGCGTCGCAAGTTTTTAACCTCCCCTCGCACATGATAAATGTTCCTTTCCCATTTCCTACTGTTTTGATCTTAATAATATATGAAATCCTTGTTTAATTTGCTTTTTAAACTTTAATATTTTTTTAACTGCTATGAAATTTGTTCAGTTTACTGTACATGGTTATACTCCGTAATGTTTATTGATGTTTTTATTGCTCAAATTCAGTGATGTATGTATTGTATTTTTTGCTTTTATGGTCTACAAAGATCGAAATAAAGCTTGGAAATGGTAATGGATAAATTATTAAAACTGCACAGCAAATGTTCATGGGATCCAAGACAGGAGGGACCTGTAACCATCAGCATGCTATTCTAAGAAAGTCTAGGGGATATTCACAAGAACGTTGATAATTATTGCAAAATTAGCCTAAAGCAACTTTGCACATCGTAGTGTATCGCGGGAAAATAACGCTGTGTTAACGTTGTATTCAGAACCCGGCGGCACCATGCGATAGTCTCACGACAACGTGCCAAATGACCGCGTTAAAATTAACGCAACGCCGAAAAAACGCGCAACACGAACGCGAAAAAAGTTGCAATGTGGCCAACGCGATAAAAAAATCTGCGATAACCAGCGACAGGCCTGCAATTCCCACGCGTCATTCGGGAAAATGAACTATAAAACCACCGAAAAACACAAAATAATTAAAACTGCGTAGCACCATGGAGGAAGCCGGAGCAAGTACAGAAGACGACCAGAACCCCACAAGCCCCCAGGAGGACCAGCCTGGTACCTCAGGGTCACGGAAGGGCAAGGAGAAGAGGAAGAGGAAGACACGGTTCAGTCCGCAGGAAAACAGGATCATCGTCACAGAGGTGATAGAACACTACCAACAACTGTTCGTCACCTCCACTGTGTCATTGGCAACACAAACGGAAATATGGCAGTCGATCATGAACAACGTGAATGCAGTCGGAGTGTTGAGGAGGTCAATGGAGGAGGTCAAGAGGCGCTGGCATGATGTCAGTAGCCAAACCAAGCAGAAACTAGCTGCCAACCGGAAGGCAGCAACGGCGACTGGAGGTGGGAGTCCTGCGCCACAGGAGGAGCTGGATGAGCTGGAGGAAATGGTGGCCACAGTCATCAGTGTGGAGACAGTGCAAGGAGTTGGGGGTCCGGACACAGCCCGACATGACCTCACTCAACAGCAACAGGGTGAGTAACGACCAGGGACTGGGCGACTGGGGGAGATGGGCATAATGGTACCGATGCACAATTATGTGTAGCACACTGCACACACACAATGATTGTGGAACATGTCCCTGATACCCTTGGCACACTGCAGCACACATAGAAACACCAAGTAGGCCCCCGTCCACTATGTGCACAAAGGGGCCCCCCTCCCTATCACCAATCTCACAACCTACCCATGCACATGTGCTGAATCCAGCAAAGCAGCGGCTCTGTGAGCCACACTGACAATGCAAGTGACACTGCATGACCAATAGCATGGCTGCAGTCAAAATACATGACATGATGCACAACATGACACTGAGGTGGCCCAGTGTGGATCACATCCTCAAAGGAGCAGGTCACACTCTGACACATCCACGTGCATATACAACCCCTGACGTCAACAACACATCTGCAGACAAACAATGCACAAGAGTACAAAAACCATACAAGAGCACAAATGACCCAAGTCGCTAACATCTCAGCCCCTCAAAAGCACACATGTCAAAGGCCCACCGCCCCAAAGGGATAAGGGGCTGCTAAATCAGAGCTGCAGGGGCGACTCTCCCACAATGCAGCACACACACATAGCAATCACAGCACATCAACATTGACGACAATGTGGTACAGAGTGCAATACTTTCACTACAGAACAGAGGACACAGCTGGTGCCGCTTGTGCGTAGAAACTGGCCAATCACATCTGGCATAACAGGAAACTGTGAGATGATAATGTACGAGTACAACCTCACATCCGTCATGTAGTCGAAATGTCCACTGTCCCCCATCAAATAGCCAGCTCATCCAAAACAGTCACAGTGTCATGCAGTCTGTATGTAAACATATACAATGTGTCAACATACATGGAACATACTGTTAACCTGCATCTCCTCTTAACATTGCAGAGGGACAATCAACACCTCCTGCAGAGCAGACCAGACATCTCTTCAGTGATGATGAGGAAGAACCCCTGGCCATCTGCTCAGATACCCACCAACGGATCGTGGACAGCCTCCACACCCCACCTCCAGGAGCAGGGCAGCCCAGCTGCATTGAGGTGACCTCACCCCCTGCACAGCCCACACAGCAGGAAGCACCCACCACCACGGCTGGCTCCCAGCACCTCACGGGAAGACACATGGCATTCCAATGCCGTGTGTTAGACTGCCAGTGGGGGCTGGCTGAACAGGTGCGGGTGGGTTTCGACCTCATGGCAGCCAAACTTGATGCCATACGTGGGTGTATGAGTCCCATCAGGGACCACTTACAGTCCCTAACGGACACCCACACTCCGTTCCATGCTCTGCAACAATCCCTGGCGATGGCAGCACAGAGTTGGCACAGATGCGGAGGACAATGGAGAACATGGAGCGGATGCAGGCTGGAAGGATGGCTGCCACGGCTGTACACCAGCGAGATGTAGCTGGGATCTTCCATGCCTTGCAGAACATCATCTCGCCATTGCTGCCACAGAGCCTGTCCCAGATGACTGCTGCAGGAACTTTGACACACTCATCTCCGCCCCCTGATGTGTCAGTGGCACACAGTGATGCAGCCATACCACCTCCGCCCCCTGATGTGTTGGTGGCACACAGTGATGCAGCCATACCACCTCCGCCCCCTGATGTGTCGGTGGCACACAGTGATGCAGCCATACCACCTCCGACCCCGGATGTGTCGGTGGCACACAGTGATGCAGCCATTACACCATCACACACACATGACACACCTGACACAGAAGACATATCAGAGGACTGAGATGTGGATGGCAATGACTCTGTGTGAGAAAGGAGGTTGTAGCATTCATACCCGCCATATGGCCTGTTCCTGCTTGGTTCAGCCCTCTGCATCATGCCCGGGAACAACACCTTCCACTGTCCCCCGAAACACTCTGCGACATTCACCTGGACCCCGACATGGACTGCCATATCTGCACTGGTTACCAATGACACAGCAATCAGGCTGCGGACTGAACTCTTCTTCTTCCGATTAAATTGTCATTCCCCAAAGGACTCTGGTTGGGCCTCCACTGGGCAACAATGTAATGTGGGCTTTGCATGGCCATGTACTGCTCCAGCTCCGACACTCCACAGAATGTGAATAAAACATTCAAAATCACACAGATGTGTCATGTCTATGTTCAATCAAGTATAAAAGTATGGATGAATGTAGGGACATTGATTGCACAAAAAAGTATACCCTGGGAAATGACATCAATGCGCATGTTTGACCCTGACCCACATGGCCAATTAGATGACTGTGAACGTGTGAACTAGCTGTGGCCTCATTGCCCATGAACAACAATCTCGCAACCCCCCAACGTACCCCCACGTCCATGTATTAAATGAGGCTGTGTGTAAAAATGCCTAAAGTGGTAGCAGGCCTAAAGTAGTGTCCCCCATTACATGTGACAACAGAACATCTCTTTGTATACCTACTCACACTCAACTGTGTGGACACAGCCTATTTTGATGGATCACATTGATCCACATGGCAAGAAGTTGGACACCACACTCACATTGCTGAAGACACATAAGAGCACCGGTCCACCAGCAACTATCCCAACCACAATGTCTGGCTTACAGAGGTGGAGATGGCAATAGGGACTCACCCCTAAGTGAAATGCCTCAGTCAGTCCCTCCCTGTGTACGGACAATGCTCATTGAGGCACACAATTTGTCATTCTAATCAACACTCATCACAGTTGGATACTAGTGAAGTGGTGTAGCCTTTATTCGCATTTGCGTGTCAGTACGGGCAAGACAAGGGCAACAACATGCAGACCAATGCTTCAGACACTGACAGGCAGCATGGGAACATGTAGAGGTGCAAGAACTGGGTAGGCAAAAATGAACACCAATCATTACGGATGGCAACGGTCTCAGCCCACCTTGCCTTGCTGGACGAGTCATGTGATGTATGGCGTATGCTCATTGCCCCGTGTCAGGGGACACGACTCACAGCCCATGGGATCTGCATAGTGCTGTACCACCGGACTGCGCAGACTGTCTGCTCTGCTGACAGTGAGCAGGTGAAAGGGTCTGACAAGGTCACATTTAGTACTACATTGCCATGTGTGTACACTCCCTCCAGCAGTATGTCAGAGTAAGTAACCTTGACAAGCGACGCTGTGCAGCTCCGCCCATGGGACTACCTCACCTTGCACAGGTGTGTGTTGACACGCGTAGATGCACGCACATGCATTCTGAGTCCAGGAGAATGCAGCCATGTCCACTGTTGTGGTGGGATATGTGACCATTTCTCCAAGATGCAACAAGGTGTTGGGACCTGTGCTCTGGGTTACAAGCAGTTGTGGCTGCAGGAATGTAGTTACTCGTCCAGGAATGCAAGCACAGCTTCCTGGGCAATCAGTTCCAAGAGTACGTTGTTGACGGCATCAACGAACACGGGGGTGAGCCAATCCATTAACTGGTCTGGACAGATGTGCTCCGTCCACGCTGTTTCACCAATCCGCAACACAGCCCAATGGGGGAGTGAGTCGATGTGGTCACTGCACACGAGGATTTGTGCAATCTCCCATGCCCAACTGCCAGCACATACGCCAGATACCAAGGCATCCCATGGATAGGTATCACGGTTACACTCCTGGTCATGGGCCAACAGGGGGCGCACACACAAGTCATAATCCAGTTCAGCTACCATTGTGTTGGATAGGCAGACATCCATGGGCCACTTGAATATGCATGATCAGCAGTGGAACCAGGGCTGGACACAGATGACGTACGCAAGATGGAAGCTCAGGCATTAACTGTTGCGCAACACTGCAAGTGGCAGTGTCCCCAACAAATACAGCATACGTGCACAGTACAGTTCCACGTGACAGGGGTTGTGCATGTGCCCGGGATGTTCTGCCATTGCGTTGGTGGCTCTGGTTGAAGCGGCACAGTTCTGACCTGCGCCAGTTCTGTGGATGAAATGGCACGGCTCAGAGCAATGAGTTGTTTTAGTGTGCAACGGTTGTACACCTGGGTTAATGTGAGAGTAAGTGTGAAGGACATTCTATGCAATATAACTTCGGGCAAGGACTTCTGTGTGTGGGGTGTGTATACGTTGGTCTTTCGTTGGGCTGTGCGTAGTGTGGGAGTCGTCATCATCTGCTGTGGTATCTCTCTCAGGGGGTGCCTGTCGCATGCAAGACCAAGGTCGGAGGTGCAGATGTCCTTCCGCCTTATGTATTGAGACAAAGGAGCTTTCATTCCTAATGTTAGTCTGACTACTGCTTGCATTCTGGAAATGTGATGTGGCTTTCGTGCTGCATTTGGGGCTAGGCCTTAGGCTTATGGTGCACCAATAGTGATACACACACAACAGTTGGCATGTATGTGCCAAGGGCCTTCATTTCACTGTCTCTCTCTCTCTCCCTCTCTTTCTCTCTCTTTCTCGCTCTTTCTCTCTGTCTCTCCCTCTCCTCATTTCACTGTCTCTCTCTCTCTCCCTGTCTTTCTCTCTCTCTTTCTCTCTCTCTCTGTCCTTTGATGAGCGCATGACACACCTTCTTATCTTGAATTTTGTCTTGCAGGCTGTGTCTTACAGATTGTCCAGAGAAGACCCGCCATGGCTCTTCCGAATAGTTGTTTTGAGTTGAATTTGAATGAATCATTTGTTTGGAAATTCTAAGATGGATGGATTATTCTCCATTTTCTGACCACACATGAATGTTAATTGTTGTACTTGTGCGACATCAGGCGAATTGTTTTGGTCATGATTTCGTAGAGTTGATGTTAAATATCTTTGTCCGTGGTAGGGCCCGGGGGGGGGTCCTGGGTGTGGTGGCGGTGGGTGTTATGGCCCTCTTGGGGCTCTGAGCTGCATGATCAGTAGCTCCATGGCATCTGTTGTTCTTCAGGTGTGGCTCTGGTCTGGGCTCCCTTTTGTGGTGCAGGTTGTCGTCCGACTTAACAGCAGGTAGAAGCAGGTGTTAAATCCCTGCAGCTAACGCGCCTTATCGCCTGTTTTGGGATCTTATCGCCGATCTGGCTGGTCGTAGAGAATATTGCGTAGTGGTGTTGTCACGGCTTTTTGCACAGGAACGCCTACTCTGCATCTCATTAGCGTTAGTTGCCGGTGTCATCCGTGGCGATGTTTTTTGCGGCTGCTATCGCAGGAAATCTGGCGATATCGGCTGTTGGCACCAGCTTGTGAATGGTGCGGTGAATCTATCACCACTTTGGCTGCGATAAAGTGCCGCTAACTCAGCGATAAGTCCTTGAGAATATGCCCCTCTTTTGTTTAAACATAAGACCATAATGGAGGGTATAAAAAACGTATTTAACTGATTGCGCAGCACAATTATATTTTGATGTATACTCTGGGTAAAAAGTCCCTTCAAGATTGCTCTTAGATACAAACGGGGACAAGTCCAGGTGCAAGGACACTGAAGTGAGTCACTTGTAGAGATAAAAATCAGAGTGGCCCAGTTGATCATTAGTCCGGGGGTAAGACTGTTGAGTCTAAAAAACAGGGAGGATCCATGGTTTGCGACAACAATGTATTCTTAAGAAGTCAGGATGGCTCTGGAATAATGGCGGTGAAGGAAAAGCCAAGCCTCCAGTTCGAACAATCTACTTGCACAGGCGACTTCTTCTTTTGTGAGTCTTTGGTTGAGACCAGCATTGGCGGGTACCTCAGTTTGACTTGATTGAAGTTAAATATGTGATGTATCAGTGTGACCAGGACACAGCATATCAGACAAGGGCAATGATCTATGTGTAGCAGTACAGAGAGAAACAGGTTAACGATACATACATCTTTCAAACTTGTGTAGCCCAAATTCATAACATATTGCTTACAAACAACAACAAACAACAGCCCCACCTATAATTACCCCTTACCAAGCTGTCCTTTGTAGAGTTCCATAATCCTCTGCCAAGCTGAGCTCCCCACTGTTGTTTCAAATCCCACCCAGAGCCTCCCCCGCAAAGTCAATTACCTCCACGCTCTGAATCCTCCTACAAAAGCTGGGCGCTGTCAGAAGTACCTGAGTTAACATCCGGAGCCTGAAGGTTATTATCTACTAATTGTTAACATGCTCTAGCACTATCAATCGTCCCGCCCTTTCTTCAGTTCACAAAACAATACAGTACTCTCTATCCCTGCTCATTTAACCAGCTCATCTTGCCATTTAAGCAGCCGAGGTCCCCCAGCGGATTTCCAATGCATAGCCAATTCTCACTTTGCAAGTATCAATACCAAACCATTAAATCTAGTAGTGGTTTCATGCTTTTTAGGGCATGGGTGACCCCCAAAAAGACAGGCCAGTGGTGTACAAGGGATCATCCATTGTGTGATATCATTAACACACCTCCTCCCAGAAACCCACTATAGAGGGGCATGATGATACCATGTGGAACATTTCTGCTCCAGGCTCCACACATATTGGACATGCCTCAGCGGCAGCCACATAGAACCTATTGATCCTATCAAGTGTAAGATTGGCACTATGCAAAAAAAAAATGTAATCAATTTAAATCTGGCATTACGAGAGACAGTGGGCATGTGTGCTTCTCCAAATCAGTATCAGTAATCTCTAGCTCTAAATGGCGAACAACCTTTACAATGCAGTCGTTACACCGCGATACATTTACATCATGATCATTACAACGCAAGTTGTTACAACGACTTGCGCTGGATGGCACTATACACTAAGGAATAGTATGATTTACTATTCCAAAACCTTCCCTACTGTTGCGTAGCCTGGAGTTGGAATAGTAAATCATACTATTCCTAAGTCCAGCCCCCCTAGCGCAAGTCGCTGTAACGACTTGCGTTGTAATAACTGCGATGTAACGTACCGCAATGTAACTGATCGCGTTGTAACGTCACATATTCACACTAAATCCATCTCGAATTTAACTTTAAAATCTGTAAGTCAAATTAGCATGTTAGCTCATATGGATTGATTTAGTGACGTGACCGCTTTAACACAACCCTTCATTGTACAGAGCAGTTGACAGACTTTATGCATTCCACGTCCAAAGTCTCCATTTCCCTAATGTTACCTAATCATGACTACCATTGCCCACTGCAACAAAAAGTTGGCTGTCCCGGTATTCTGAAATCCTCCACAAAATCTGAAAATAAGCGCAATTTCTCCATCCTAATACAGATCTCCTACCCAATTTCTCCCAAAAGCAGTCTGCCCCCTAATCCCCCACAAAGTGCGTTCGCAGGCCACCATCTTCAACCACCTTAATTGCAGATCTGGTGAGTAGGGCTCAGGGATGTGAGTTCACTGTAGACAATGTCACCAGCAAAGCTGTACCACCAGGAGCTCCTGAGAGGCAGCATGTAGTCGCCTCCGGGAAACCAAGAGAACCTGCGATAAGTCCTCAAGTGAGGAGGTGAACCAACAATCAATAAATCTGGCTGAAATTTTGCAGCTGTGCCCCCAAATAATATGACTCAAAATCTGGGGCTGCCAAACCACCCTCCAGTACAGCGCTGCAACTAATCAAGTGGCACCATATGTCTACCAGCCCTGTAGATCAGCTCCAATAGCACTGAATCCAGATCTTGAAACAGCCAGCGAGGCACCATCAGTGGCTGAGTAGTGAATAAATAAACTCAAATGCACCACCATCTTAGACACCGCTATTCTACCAGCCACAGATAATGGCAAAGTTATCCAAAACTTTATATTAGTTTGAAGAGCTCCAACAGCTGCTTCAGCATCACCATCCAATACATCATGGTGGTTATGATATATATTAACTCAGAAATATTTCAGACAGGTAGGGATTCAGGCAAGTCTGAGTTGGTTCTGGGAAGAAGAGGTATCCCCACAGAGCGGAAGCCGATGGGATTTCTGCCAATAAATGTGAAGGCCCGAGCCGGGTAAGTCCACACCAACATTTCGGGGAGCCAGCAGCATATTATGCTGCATAATGAGATTCCCATGAACCTCTAATCCTAGATAAAATCTCCCAGTGCGAGCACAGATTAAAAAAAAAAGTATAGGTTTGCCAGGTTTTCGCAGGTGCCGACTGAGCTAGGGTTCAAAATCCAAGGCTAGGCACATTGCAAAAAAGGGGTCAGTTTTCACTGGAAACAATGTGGTGTCTACGTTGCGTTTTGGGATGATTCCTGTCATGGGCACTAGGCCTACCCACACAAGTAAGGTGCCGTTTTTATTGGGACACTTTGGGGGATAATGTGTGGGTGGAAATTTGTGGATCCATGCAGATTCAAGAAATTTCTATCACAGACATTTGAGGAAATTTATATTTTTTTACAAAATTTGAGGTTTGCAATAGATTCAAGGTAACAGATCCTGGGTGAGAGCCCCACAGATCTCCCCATCCTGGATTCCCCTGGGTGTCTAGATTAAACAAAAAGTATAGGTTAGCCAGGTTTTCATAGGTGCAGGCTGAGCTAGGGTTCAAAATCCAAGGCTATGCACATTGCAAAAAAAGGGGTCAGTTTTCACTGGAAAAATGTGGTGTCCACGTTGCGTTTTGGGATGATTCCTGTCACGGGCACTAGGCCTACCTACACAAGTGAGGTATCCATTTTTCTCGGGAAACTTTGGGGAATGCTGGGTGTGTGGAAGTTTGTGGATCGATGAGATTCCAGAAATTTCCATCACAGAAATTTGAGAAAAACGTGTTTTTTTTAAAAAGGTTTGAGGTTTGCAAGGGATACTGGGTAACAGAACCTAGTGAGAGCCACACAAATGATGCCATCCTGGATTCCCCTGGATGTCTAGTTTTAAAAAATGTATAGGTTTGCTAGGTTTCCATAGGTTGCCGAAAGATCTAGGGTCCAAAATCCACAACTAAGCACATTGCGAGAAAAGTGTCAGTTTGCACTGGAAAAATGTGATGTGTCCATGTTGCGTTTTTGGGCCGTTTCCTGTCATGGGTACTAGGTCTACCCACACAAGTGAGGTACCATTTTTATTGGGAGCCTTTGGGGAATGCTGCATGGCTGGGAGTTTGTGGATACTCACAGATTCCAGAACTTTACATCACAGAAATGTGAGGAATTTTGTTTTTTGACATTGTTCAAGGTTTGCAAGGGATTATGGGTAACATAACCTAGTGATAGCCACACACATCACCCCATCCTGGATTCCCCTGTGTGTCTAGTTTCCAAAAATGTATAGGTCTGCTAGATTTTCCTAGGTGCCGGTTGAGCTATGGTCCAAAATCCACAGCTAGGCACTTTGCTAATAAACGGTCAGTTTTCACTGGAAAAATGTGATGTGCCCACGTTGCATTTTGGGACGTTTCCTGTAGCAGGCACTAGGCCTACCCACACAAGTGAGGTACTGTTTTTATTGGGACACTTTGGGAAATGCTATGTGGGTGGAAATTTGTGGATCCATGCAGATTCTAGAACTTTCCATAACAGACATTTTAGGAAAATTACTTTTTTTTGACAAAGTTTGAGGTTTACAAGGGATTCAAGGTAACAGAACCAGGAGAGAGCCGCACACGTCACCCCATCCTGGATTCCCCGGGGTGTCTAGATTTTTAAAAAGTATAGGTTTGCCAGGTTTTTTAGGTGCCGCTGGGCTAGGGTTCAAAATCCAAGGCTAGGCACATTGCAAAAAAAGGGTCAGTTTTCACTGGAAAAATGTGATGAGTCCACATTTAGTTTTGGGCCGTTTCCTCTTATGGGTACTAGGCCTACCCACACAAGTGAGGTAACATTTTTATCAGGAGACTTTGGGAAATGCTGGGTGGCTGGAAGTTTGTGGCTCCCCACAGATTCCAGAACTTTCCATCACAGAAATGTGAGGATTTTCTTTTTTTTCGTCAGTTTTTGAGGTTTGCAAGGGATTCTGGGTAACAGGAGCTGGTGAGAGCCACACATGTCACCCCATCCTGGATTCCCATGGGTGTCTAGTTTTCAAAAATGTATAGGTCTACTAGATTTTCCTAGGTGCCAGTTCAAGTAGTGATCCAGCGGCGTACTAGCAGCAGATACTCCGCTACAATATACTCACCTGGGCCCATACAACTTACTTCCACTAAACAGCAAGTAGACCGCTGGAACTTAGTTTATGATTTTCATACTTCAAGATCTAGTTATTTCTTTCCCTAACTAAACCTTTTCACTGATCAAATAGTTCTTTCCTCTGGTCAATGGACCATTAGTTGAAGCTAGTTGATGGTGATAATTGACATAACTTATTAAACATTTCTTGCTTAAATGAAATAATCACAGACTCGGGAAGTTTTAAAATCTTTATCTAAATTATTTGCGTGTGAACCATCTCAAACGTTTCAGTACAAACACCCTCATTCGCAAGAGTGTCAATTCAATCAAGTTTCAAATAGACATTAGCAATTCAGATCCACACAAATAACTATGCTCAGAAAGAAGAGGACAGAGAGAGAAGAGCATCTATCAATACGATGAATTTATAATTACCAAGTATGGTGTGAAGGCCAACCCCCTGGCCAAAGGGCTGGTAAGGGTCCCCTGGGATAGATCAGGAGACAAAGACTTCAGGACATGAATCAGGACAGGACACTTCACCTCTCTAGATACCGACGACTGCGTTGCACCCCTCTCTGACACTCTTCCTCCTCGCGGTTCTTCCGCGATCTTCTTTTTAACCCAATTAATTAAATAGATGGTTCTGCATTCGATTTTCTTCATCAGCATCTCACAGCTTCAGCACCACCCCCAGCACCGACAGCATCCCAAACTCTGCGTCGCCTCTGCTCCAAGCATCTCCCAGCATCGCGCTTCACTAACTAACTAAAACTACCTCAATTATACCTTTTCATTACAGAGTACCACCCATTAATGTTTCAATATTATAAAACGCTAACTTCTGATTGGTCAGGCAAGGGGGGATGACCATCACACCATGCTTACTTTTCACTTATTTCATTAAACCATTGTTTCAAACCCCTCCCCTCAAACTTTATTAAATCATTTCCTTTCCCACACATCTCCAAACTTTATTAATACAAAATGTTTCGATATTATGAATAAAGCTCTTCATATGAACTCTTCACCCTCATGTTCCCAGGGCACATCTTCGCTGGCCTTGGACGCGTGACAAGTCCTTAGTCATCTTTTCGTATTTCTCGCCAGCACGCATGCGTAGGGTCAAGACAGTCAGCTTGATTCAGACAAGTATAGAGGGCCTAAATGCGCACTAATAATAAAGTCAAAAGAAGAAATGTTATTTTCAAAAATAAATGGTTTCACTGTATACCACCAACCTCTACTCTAACCCATTCAATGTATTATTACCCTTTCTGCATTTGCGTTAGTATAAAACGTATTTTCTAACTCAACTAAGCAGGTGCCATGTGTGTGAGCTTTCAAGCGGCCATTTTATTGTCTATTGTGCAGGCGCAAGATTTTTCCTCCAAGCATTAGTACGTCATACTACGTAGATGCAGCAGACGCATGCGCAGTAAAGATCCCTTGTTAAAGTGCGTTCTAGTCCTTCGTTCATGTTATTGCAGTTAGTAAACACATAGGCAAGCTTCACTGTCCCGCATGTCTGTTTCTAAATATGAATTATTAATTACAAACACGTTGTTAGTAAATCGTTAATGAGTTAAACGAAAGGATTGGTTCTGAGCAAGTCTCTTTTACGAGTCCTTGCTCCATCAATCCCTTCTCTGATGGCATCTTAAGCCATCACAAAATTACCTATCCCAGATACCAACTTTAGCACTTCTAAGTTTTCTCTATTTCTCTTCTCAATTTTTCATCAGTCAACTCGTTTCCTTCTAAATCCCTCATTTTCTTATTCAAATCTTCCTTTCATTTCTTCCAGCTGTATTTCATCATATTTTCTTTTTCGTGTCTGTCCCTTTCCCTTTCCTTCCTCTTCTACAACACTTATATGTAATCATTATTATCATCACTACCGTAATTATCATAACTAATGGTATTATTATTTGACCTAAAAAACCTTTCCCAAAATCAACAAACCATTTCCCTATTTATGTTATACTCTTTGTTAGTCTTCCCCACACACTGTCAACCTCCAGTTGGGTCAAATCTTTATGCATTCTCGTAATGTTTTCAATATATCCTTTAATTTCTCTGCTCTTGTTCGGAATATAAGTGCAGCAATGTGGAATTTTCAACACGTCAATGACTCGACCTTCTTTTGCTAACAATATATCAAGAGCAAGACAGTTCTGTAAAACCATAGACCTAATTGCAACCATTTCTGTGTTAATCATTAAGAATCCTCCTGCAGTATCTGTAGTAAGAAGATCAACTATTGTTGATAACTTACAAATTTTCTGTGAATTAAGAACGACTCCAACTGAGAGTATCAGTGCACTAAAAATGTCTCCTACAATTTCAGAAAAACTAGCTCTTCTTCTACGGGTTAGTCCATTAGATTTTCCATTGGTTCCACTGATTTTATCTACATGATAAATCTTTGGAAAAACTATTCCAAAGTAGCAGCTCCCGTACCATCTTGCAGGTAACCTATAATAGGCGTTGCTCCCACAAACATAATACACTCCTGAAAACACAGGATCATTTTCCCCTTTTAGTCCCCACCCTCCTAGAATTAGAAAGTTGTGTTCACACTCACTGGAACCAATGTAATTATTGTTATAATCTGTCTTTAATCTATGGAGGCAGAATTTTCCCCTTTTCACAAAATCCAGGGACATCGCAGCATGAGCCTTGCCACTAGCATAGATTCCCTCCTTCCCAACCCATGGAGGTACATGGGTTTTTTGTTCAGTTGCCTTCTTTATTAAATCCTGTCTCCTTTCTTCTACTAAATCCAAAAATTATTTTTCTTCTTTTCTTAATGTACATGTTAGATTATCTTTATGTGCCTGAACTAAATCTATTGAACACTTTGTTAAGAAAAATTCACCCATAAACTGTGCATTTTTACTACTAGCTACTGGATTCACATTCTTTCTAATAGGCAATTCTGAAAATACTACATCTATATCTGAATAAAAATATTGAAGTCTCCCTGTAGCATAAAATAAACTTGCCAAAATACTGCATGACACACCATACATTAAAGGTATATGGTGATACGTCATTCCTTCTGATACTGAAGAGGGTAACTTCATACACAGATAACAGTTATTAATCTCCATAGTACTAACATATTGAAATAACAACTTAATAAACACATTAGAAGACGTATTATAGTCTGATTCACTATGATAGTTTGCTTCATCTTCTACCCCTATTTCTATTTCAGTTTCTTTTATTCTATCTATCTTCTCATTAGTATCTGTATTATTCTTGTCACTTGTCGTCATTAACAAAGGTACTCCTACTGTTAGGAATAACCATACTAATGCTACTAATAAAATACTACAAAATCTAAAACACTTTCTTTTTAATCCACACTTTGGGTTTCCGGTCACTTCAATTTCTGCCATTTTATTCCTGAGAAAATTTCTTTTCTCTTATTCTTTCTTTGTCAGTGTGATTTCCTTTTAGTTTTTAAGGAGGCCTCAGTTTGCTTTCATCAATCTGAACAATATGAATTTCTTCTGTTTCATCGGTCAGATCTAGGGATTCAAATTCCTCGAGTATGACGTACATCCATTCAGAAGCCTTGTATCTCCTGTTTAAATTTCTCAATCTTGGACTTCTCTGAGTTATTTTTGCCAAAGTTTGTTTAGATTGTGTTTGACTTGTGACGTTGTTTACTTGTTCTGGTCTCTTTTCAGATTTTCTCAAGTGATATTTTAGTTTCTTTTCTCTAGTTGGCCAATTGTCTCCCTTTCTGACTCTTGATTTGTACTGCGTTTTCACCTTCTTTATCTCCTTGTAAAGTTCTTTTTATTTCATTTATTCTAGGCACAATCTGTTCTGATTCTCTGTTTTCTGTGCTTGTACCTTCCTTTACTTCAACCTGCTCAGGTCTTACCGTATTTTGTTCTTCTTCTTCCTGAGCCTGTTCTTCTAATTCTAACTGACCTGGTTCAGGTCTTACTTCAACATTTTCTTCTTCTGCCTGAACCTGTTTTTCTAACTCTGTCTGATCCTGTTCAGGTCTTAATTCAAACTTTTCTTCTTCTGCCTGAACTTGTTCTTCTATTTTTCCCTCCTCAGGTTCGTGTAAGTCTTTTTTATTTTCCACCTGAGTGTGATCTTCTTCCCCTGTCTCTTCCTGACTACTTTCCTGTCTTTTAAGTTCTGTTCTTCTTCTTGTTTCAATGACATCATCAATTATTTCAATCACTGGTATCCACTCTTCCTGACTTGTACCTGGCTGTTCGTCATATGGTTGTCTTTCAGAATCTATTACTCTAGATTCTTCAATCTCACAGCTTACAACTCCTGACGCTTCAGCCTGCTCAGTCAGTGGTGGCTCTTGTTGTTCTGATGGCCTTGGAACTCTTCTGGTATGGCTGGCATGAATCCAATTGGGCAAACCTGCACACTTCACTGCTGTGGTAATGACTAGTATGACTTGCCACGGTTTATCCCACCTTGGTGCTAAGCACGACATTCTTGCGTGTTTCTTCACTAGCACCCAATCTCCAGGATTCAAATCATGTGCTTGATCGGACTGTCTTTCAACTGCGTCTTCTCCAACCTGGTGAGAGATAGAACGCATCATTTCAGCCAATCCTTTGCAATAGTCCAATACCAGATCATCAGTTATACTCATTAGTTTATTTCCAGGAATAAATGCCTGTCTCATGGCTCTTCCCATGAGAATCTCATGTGGGCTCATTCCTGTTTTTCTGTCTGGAATACTTCTGAGACCCATCAATACAAGAGGTAAGCATCTGGCCATTTCAACTTTGTGGATGCACACACCTTCCCCAATCTTGACTTGATTGTGCCATTCATTTGCTCAACAATTCCAGAAGCCTCTGGACGGTAAGCACAATGCACTTTTTGTTCAATGTTAAATGCAGCACAGATTAATCGAATTATTTAATTATTAAAATGAGGGCCTCTATTCGATTCCAAAGTGACTGGAAAACCAAATCGCGGAACAAACTCCCTCAACAACAATTTTGCAACTGTAAGACTGTCATTTCTTCGAGTGGGAAAGGCTTCCACCCATCTTGAGAAAAGGCATACTATGACAAGTATATATTTCAGTCCATTGCATGGGCGCAATTCAATAAATCTAACTGTAATCTAGTGAAGGGTCCTTCTGCCTTGCCAATCTTTCCCCAGCTTACCACTGTCTTTCTACCTGGGTTTTGCTGCTGACAGGTTAAGCATCTTTGGCAAAGGCTCTCTGCGACTACCCTGAACTTCGGATTGTACCAACTCTGTCTGAATAGCCTGATCATTGAGTCTCTCCCTATGTGTGTTGCTCCATGATACACCCTTGCCATTTTTTAAAGCAAACAATCTGGCATGAATGGTCTTCCATCTAAGTACACCCATACCTCATCATGTGGTCTTTTTGTACACGCTGCCTTTATCCAAATTTCCTTTTCCTTTTTCTCAACTTCTTCCTGCAATTGTCTAATCTCATCCCATGTTTCTGGTACTGAGAAAAACATAAGTTGTCATCTGGTTTCGCCCGTTTCAATTTTTCTGTTTATGGCCACTGTATTTTTGGCACAGTATTTAGCCACTTGATCAGCATAATTATTGCCAGCAGTTACATAGTCATTTCCTGACCGATGTGCAGCACATTTCACAACTGCTATCTCTTTTGGCAATTGTAATGCTTCCAACAAACCCTTTACATTTTTGCTGTTTCTGATAGGAGATCCTGAAGAAGTCAGAAATCCCCTCTGCATCCAGAGCTGGCTGAAGTCATGCAAAACCCTGAACCCATATTGACTGTCTGTAAATATGGTTACTCTCCAATTTTTCCCTTTTTTGCATGCCATTGTTGAGGCGACCAATTCAGCTACTTGTGCAGACTTGACCCCAGGTAAACAGGATGCTTCAATTACCCCAGAACAGCTAATGCAGCACTTAATCCTCCTTCTTGTGTTCTAAGGCAGGAACCATCTACAAATAACTCATGGTCAGCCTCTTTCAAAGGTGTCTCCTTTATGTCAGGGCAGAGCTTCATGCATAATTCAGTTACGTCCAAACAATCATGATCACTCTCATCTCTCACTTCTTCATCGCAGGGGTCTGGCAGTAGGGTAGCTGGGTTCATGATCGTACACCTTATCACAGTCACGTTCTCAGCTCCCAAAATCACTCTTTCTTACTTAGTCAAGTTAGGGGACGTGCTCACCTGTTGCTCGCACTGCCGTGAGGGGAACGGCTTCCTGTCACTCGCTTTCCTCTCTCCTACTGACATCAGCCATGAGGAGAACGGCTTGCCGGTGTATTGCCGGTAAACTGCTCTGCAGGTCCCGCCGTGAGGGTAACGGCATTGAGCAGAAGGACTACAAACCCCAGCAGGCAATATCAGACACTCGTTGAGGGCATCATCGTGGTGCCAGGAGGTGCAATAATTAGCGAGCGGCCCTCCCGCAGCGTGGGACGCGCTCACCTGTTGCTCGCACCGACGTGAGGGGAACGGCTTCCTGTCACTCGCTTTCCTCTCTCCTCCTGACATCAGCCGTGAGGAGAACGGCTTGCCGGTGTATTGCCGGTAAACTGCTCTGCAGGTCCCGCCGTGAGGGGAACGGCATTGAGCAGAAGGACTACAAACCCCAGCAGGCAATATCAGACACTCGCTGAGGGCATCATCGCGGCACCAGGAGGTGCAATAATTAGCGAATGGCCCTCCCGCAGCGCGGCACGCGCGCGGGCGTGCCCGGGCAAAGCCCGGGCCAAGGGCGGGCCCGTCCGCGCCCGTCAGAGACCGTAGGAGGCCGGGGCGGGCCACCCCTCTGATAAGCACCTTCCTCAAAAATCCTCGTGGTGAGTTATCCATTTGATTATTACTACATGTAAAGGATTAACACGCTATGGGGAAACGCACAACTTTACCAAGCTCTTGTCCTTCCATCTCAATAGACAACATGCTGGAAAGAGCGGTTAACATTGTCACTACTGAAATAGAGTTAACGGAGAGGCGGTTGTCATTGGGACTTACAACCCCCCGGATTGTTCCCTCTAGCCCTTCTAACATGGACAGTGTTTATCTCAGCCCGCCCATGCCATTGAATTTGGCATCAACTTCCATTGGCGACATATTAATTATGGAATCTGGCTATAATGACGACAATAGTTGGAACAGTGAGGCTATCGGGACTGTCACCGAGGGGGACCCTACAGGCGTGATATACAATAACATCATTGTACCAAACATGAATGTCTCCCCAGATTCAGCAGTCACCGGGGCAAAAAGAAAAAGGAAGGCAACTAAACCAGTGAGTTCCAAAAGAAAACAACCACCCCGTTTAAATAAACAACGTACTGCCTAGAGCTCATGGATTCAAGGTACTGTGCCCCCTGTGGTCCAGAGCGCAACAAATGCTATTGCTACTGTTGATCTGACTGCCCCTGTAACATCAAATCAGTCTACTTACACTCAGACTGAGTCCGCGACAGGCTTTTTATCTTGCTTTAAACTTGGCGATACTGCAATTGATATAATAGGAAATTCTGTGTATGAGCATATTAAAACACTCGTGGATAAGAACTTCACAGCCCTCTGGAAACGCTTAGATCGTTTAGAGTCAATAATGAATAAATTTGGCCCGCATAACAATACTCACAAGCAGACCCCACAAACGGGGGAGACTCTTAAGCCCCAGGTTTCTTGTGTATCTAGCGTAATTAGGCCTAATAATCAACATCATTTTTTTTTATCTCTAATCATCCACCATCTATTAGTACTTCCTGTTCATCCAGCATAATTAATTCTAACAATCAACAGTTAAACCCGATTTCTAAAAATCCACTATCTATTAACACCTCTAATGCCTGTGCCACTTGTTATAGGATAAGGGAATGTCTCTCACCTATTCCTACTTCTGTATCGAACGATCCATGAACGACCGGAACAATTAACAACACACACCAATCAACCCATTCAGCCACCCAGGTTGCCACTATAAATCACGTAGCCAATACTACTCTAGCTCATAACACATTGTATCCTAAATCCAATATTGTGAATAATGCTAGTGAGTTTGCGAGGACGGACATAGAAAATCTCAACCTACCTCCGGCTGCTTGTCCCTATGTCCTAGTCTTAGCAGGTGTTCCCTCCCTAAAGAAAAATCAGACTGAGACATGGGAACAATTGCGTAACAAAAGTGCTGACTGGCTAATTAAGCATAAAGGTTTTAGGATGGCAGACATCAGTGATATCATAATGGTGCGTAGGGTAGGGTGGGTTGGCTCTTCAGTAAAGAATATAGAGGTGGATTGCGTCGGTCTTAACTTTCGCCGCCCAGCCCTAGTGAGATTAATATTAATGTCACAGGAAGCTAACAGTATCATTCCCACTCTTATTTGGTCACTACCACTGGGTTTCTTTTACAAACCGACCCCGGGGCCATATACATCTACCACTATTATGCCCACAGAGTTGAATAGATTTTCTGTTTTGTCTGGCTTGGACAGCCTGGATTGACTGTTATTTATCCAACAACCATCAGAACACATTCTCCCGAGACCAACTGTAGGAGAGTAGGATCTGCTTCACAGGGGTACCCCCACTTTTTGCTGATACTTCACTGGTTTTCGACATTAGTCTGGCTGGGGCCCTGCTATTCAGAACCCCAGCCCAGCTGGTTCCTCTTTAAAAGGGTCTCCATGTGCCTTAGGCACATCTCTGATTGGGATCTGGAGTGCCCTTGTAAGTCCCTAGTATATGGTATACTATGTACCAAGGGCATAGGTACCTCAGAGGCCTGCCAGGGGCTGCAGCATATATTATGCCACCCCTGGTAGGCCATCCAAACTGACACCACAGGTCTGCTACTGCAGCCTGGGTAAGGTGGTGCATGCACCCCTTGCTGTGGTATAGGTTACCTATATCACTAAATGCATACACACATATAAACCTATAAGTCACTCCTAAGGCAGGCCTTATCAATCCTAAAGGCAGAGTGCATGGTTTCTATGTGAGAGGGTGCCCCTGCATGAGCAGGGCCCCTCTGCAGCGTTCGGAGACCATCTCTGATGCTGTTTGTAGTGCAGCCTGACCATATACTCTTAAACGCATTATATCCTCGCGGTAAAATGCTAACTATGGAATGGCTGCACCGAAACATGTCGTGTTTGGTGTCAAACATCTTGGAATACTACCCCCCGCCAATTCTGGCGGCGGGGGTAGCATTCCACCCTTCTAGAGGGAAAGGCATGTTAACTCTGACGAGTCCGGTAACTTCTTTCCAGAGCCCTGGCATCACAAAATGGATGCTGCTGCCACAGACACGAGTCTGGCCTCCTGCTGCTGGACGAAACTCCGGCAGGGGAGGCCTGGACAATAGGTTTCCTGTCCCAGGGAGGTGTGACCACCTCCCCAGACAGGACAATGTGTATTGGGGCTGGGCGGGAGCACTTTCGGGTGCTTTGAAGTCCTGCACTGGGGGCACATTTGGTGTCCCTAGTGCATACCCCAGTTCAAACCGGATCAGGGGCTTGCAGCCCCTGCTTTGGCGCGAACTGGACAAAGGGAAAGGGGTGTAGCCACCCCTCTGCCCTGACCCACCCATAGGTGGGGCCACAGAGTAGTCCATCCCCTATTTTTGGAATAAAGGTAGGAACCCAGTCCTTAGGACTTTAGATTATACCTGGACGAAACTCTGAAACAGAATCCTGGACCTTCGACGCTCTACTCACGATTAGAGGACTGAAGAATCTCCCTTGGGGTCAAGGAGTGACTCCCCTGCTTGGCAGGCACCAAAGAAGCATCTGTCCGGTTCGCATCACTGAAGCTCCCGTCGGACGCCGAAGTCATCGCATCACCAGAGGTGGATTCTCAGACTTCCCCGAGGCTACCCTGAGTCCCCAGCAAAGCTGAGGCCCGTGGCTATCGTGGGTAACGTGAGACCGTGACCCCTGGACACCGAGCACATTTGCAAGTGCACCATCTTCTGGGTCTCCCAAGAAGTCGTGCTTTGGGCTCCGAGTAGCCCTAGCCTCCAGCACCACCTGCACCGAAGATCACTGGCCCCCACTCCACGAGTGTCCTGTAAGCCAGCTCCACGTGCGGCGTCACGAGGCTCCTTCGCGGTCGCTAGCCCGTTGGCTAGTAGCCCTTACCGAAGGCCAATCTTTTCTTTACTTGGCAGTCTGGTTGCTCCAGGCCTGCCCTCACTTACCCTTGCTGGGTGAGTTCCCCAGACCTTGCTGGTCTGCACCATCGACGATCTTCAGCTACATCGAGACTTGCCGTTGCCAAGGCTTGTTGGGTCCAATCTGGTCGCCGACACCGCAGCACTCGACAGACATCGTGTACCAGCCCGAATCCTGCTCCTGGTTGCCGACAACGCCTCCTGGACCTCGTGGCTGCAGAAACGAGACGACCATCAACGCACCTGAAGCACTCGACATCGGTGGGCATCTGTCCATCGCCTCCCTGGTCACTGGCTAGTGACCCAGACTCTGTCCCCTCTGCTTTCAGGTTCTTCAGAACTCCGATCCACTCTTGGATCCACCCGGACACTTTTCTCCTGGTCGCCAGCAGCACTTTGCAGCAGATCGCCATAAGAAACGACGACGAAACCCGACCCCGAAAGGCACCTATGCACCCGGCTTCCCTGGGTGAGGTAACACGAGTACTCCGGTGCTCCCGTGGGTAGAGACTCTTCAAAGTCCTAGATCTCAAAGGGTTTTGTCCTAGTCCTCTTTAAAGTGTCCCTTTCCTCTATTTTCCCGATCCCGACTTTCTCCATAGAAGTTAACGGCGTATCGCGGTTGTGTATTTACACTGCACGCGTCTCCCGTGGGTCCCCTGTGTCACTACCTTGGGTGGTTCCTTGTGGTCCAAGCACTTCTAGAGGCTCTAGGCCTAGTGTCTAGTTCAGTCGTGGTTCGCATACCATTTTATTGGTATATGGTTTGGTACGCCCCTAGGGCTCAAACGTGTATTTGTGCTATTACTGTGATTTAAGATCTTATAACCTATGTACTTCGAACTCTAGCCTCATAAAGAGACTAGAGGGGTGTGTTTAGTAATAAATACATATATTTTGAATATATACCTGGTGTGGTGCTCTTTCATTTGGTCACTCAAGAGATTATAGACTGGTAAAACAAGCTGCTTTACATTCCTTCAAGACTTAGCCTGAAGGCTGCTCTCCACAGCTACCACTAGGATAGCTTTCAATAAGGTTGTCTTTAACCTACCTACCATAAGAGTCGATTTGGACTGGTGCAAGGTGCCCACTATAATTAGTGGACAGCATATGCCAGGCCAACTTCTCACATTGGTGTGCAGCGTGTGGGATTCCAGCTTGCTATTGTTTTACCAGATAATCTCAATTGAATTGATCAACTGAAAACCACTAAAGGTACCTAAGGTACATATAATTTAAGCTTAGAATATCAGTAAGTTCTACTGAACTTAGAGTTGTGTGTTAAGGGATAGCACAACCCTTTCTACAACTCAAGAGAGTTTAGTAGGCCACACTAGAGTAGGTAGTGCATACACCACACCACACTAGTAATGTCTTTAAAAGCAGGATCTAGAGATGCCCTGCAGGAAGCCATGGAGCTTCCCCCTCCAAGTATGACACACTCCCATTCTTGGAACTGAGAGCTTTGTGTAACGTGAGGAAATTAAGGACAGGCCAAAGTCCCACCACCCAACACCTCCAGGAGTTGTTGGTGGCTTATGATCTTAGTAAGTCTTCAGAGACTGAAGGGGTAGGAGCAGAGGGTGGGCCAGCAGATGAGGAAGGGGCCAGGGGTACTACTACCCCCAGCCCCCCTCTGAAACTGACCAGGAGGGTGACAATGACCCTGACCTGGAAAACCCAATCCCTTCTGGGGAAGATGAAGATGAGGATCTGGAGAACCACACCTTTGTCCCCCAGGAAGGATTATGAGTGTGCTCAGAAAGTCTAGGTCTCCTTCTCAGGAGTCTAACCACTCTGGCACCTCAATAGGGAGCTCTGTTTCTTCTCACAGGAGGGAATCCTCTCATGAGAGAAGAAAGAGACTGGTCCAGTATGAGGAAACTCAACTGGAGATCAGGAAGAAGCAATTGGCTTTAGATAGAGAATCCCTAGATCTCCTTAAAGAGAGAAGAAAGTTGGGACTAGAGTCCCATGGTGGCAGCCATATCCCTAGAGATAGGGAAAGGTCCTATGACCATAGGAACCTGAGCAAGATTGTCCCTCCCTACCAGAGTGGGGATGATATCCACAAATGGATAACTGCTTTAGAGAGGGCCTGTAAAGTACAGAAGGTCCCTCAGGAGCAGTGGGCAGCAATCTTGTGGCTCTCCTTTGCTGACAAAGGTAGAGACAAGCTCCTCACTGTTAGAGAGGAGGATGCTGACAATTACAAGGTCTTGAAGAGTGCTCTTATTGATGGGTTTGGCCTAACCACTGAACAGTACAGGTTGAAGTTCAGAGACACCCAAAAGCACAGACTCAAGACTGGGTAGACTATGTGGATTGTTCTGCCAAGGCTCTGGAAGGCTGGTTGATGGGCAGTAAGGTGTGTGACTTCTCAGGATTGTATAATCTGATAATGAGGGAGCAGATTCTTAATAACTGTCAAAACCAGCTGTTGCATCAGTACCTGGTTGACTCTGATCTGACCTCTCCCCAAGAATTGGGAAAGAAGGCAGACAAATGGGTCAGAACCAGGGTGAAGCAGAAGGTACAGAACCAAGGTGGGGAAACCAAGAAGCAAGATGCTAAGAACTCTGACAAGGGTGGGGAGAAGGGTAAAGATCAAAAGTCTTCATCAGGCCCCCAAAAATCTTCTTCTGGTGGGGATTCCCAGTCTACCAAGGGTAAAGGCCAAAGAAAACCATGGTGCAAGGTCTGTAAGCAAAAGACCCACTGGACCAGTGATTGCACCAAGTCCAAAGACTCCAGTCCAGCATCCACCAATGCCCCTAAGGCACCTGTTCCCCCTAGTACAGTTGGTGGAAGTGCTCCAGCAAAGGGTTTAGTAGGGTTCACCCTGGGAACTGAGTTGGGCTCTGACTTAGTCAGGGAACTGACTCAGGCTGTGTTAGTCTGTGATGGAGGCATGGATGTGACCTCCACTGTGAGTCCCAGTAATCTGGGCAAGTACAGACAACAGCCTTTAATCAATGGACGAGAGGCTTTGGCATTTAGGGACACAGGGGCAAGTGTCACAATGGTGACACAAGACCTTGTGCTACCTGGGCAAGTTATACTTGGTGAAATGTACCAAGTGACCAATGCTAGCAATGTCAGAACAGACCATACTCTGGCAGTTGTTAACTTCTCCTGGGGAGGGGTAACTGGCCTTAAGAAGGTTGTGGTAAGTGCAAACCTACCAGTCGAATGCTTGCTTGGCAATGACTTAGAGACTTCTGCTTGGGCAGAAGTGGAGCTCAGGACCCATGCAGAAATGCTGGGGATCCCTGCAGATGTGTTTGCTGTGACCAGGTCACAAGCTAAACTGTCTAAAACTGAACAGGCCTTGGATTCTGGAAGAATGGACCAAGTGCCTTCCAAGAGGAGGAGTAGTAGGGTTAAGGCAGTGCCTTCCCCCTTGGCTCAGGAGGAAGATCAGTCCCTTGAGGGGGATGATCTCAGCCCTGAAGAAGGAACTGTCCCAGAGGAACTTGAGCCTGACCAGGTTGAGTTCTTGGGGACAGGGGGACCTTCTAGGGCAGATCTGAGCCAGGAGCAGCAGAGCTGCCCCTCCCTTGAACCCCTCAGACAGCAAGCTGCTGCTGAGGCTGCTGGGAAAGCTAGTGGTCCCCATACAGTGTATTGGGATGATGGACTCCTGTACTCAGAGAGTAGAGACCCCAAGCCTGGTGCTACCAGGAGGTTGGTAATACCTTTGAAGTTCAGGGGCTTCCTATTGACCCTAGCCCATGATATTCCCTTAGCAGGACACCTGGGCCAGAACAAGACTTGGGACAGAATTGTCCCTCACTTTCACTGGCCCCACATGTCTGAAGACAGTAAGGAGTTTTGTCGCTCCTGTGTAACCTGCCAAGCCAGTGGCAAAGCAGGTGGCACTACAAAGGCCCCCTGATACCACTACCTGTGGTGGGGGTGCCCTTTGAGAGGGTAGGGATTGACATTGTTGGTCCCATGGATCCCCAAACAGCATCTGGGCACAGATTTATACTGGTGGTAGTGGATCATGCCACCAGGTATCCAGAGGCTATACCCCTTAGGACCACTACAGCACCTGTGGTGGCAAGGGCCCTCCTGGGAATTTTCTCAAGAGTGGGCTTTCCTAAGGAGGTGGTATCAGACAGGGGTGCAAACTTCATGTCTGGGTACTTAAAGGCAATGTGGAAGGAGTGTGGAGTTACTTATAAGTTCACCACACCCTATCACCCACAATGCAATGGTTTAGTTGAGAGATTCAACAAAACCTTGAAGGGCATGATTAAAGGGCTCCCAGAAAAGCTTAGGCGTAGATGGGACATACTCTTGCCCTGCCTTTTATTCGCATATAGGGAGGTGCCTCAGAAGGGGGTTGGTTACAGCCCTTTTGAACTTCTGTTTGGCCACCCTGTGAGGGGTCCACTGTGCTTGGTGAAGGAAGGATGGGAGTTACCTCTCAAGCCCCCAAAGCAAGATATAGTGGACTATGTACTTGGTCTCCGCTCCAGGATGGCTGAGTACATGAAAAAGGCAACCAAAAACCTTGAGGCTAGCCAGGAACTTCAAAAGGCCTGGCATGACCAAAAGGCTGTCCTAACTGTTTACCAGCCAGGACAGAAGGTGTGGGTGTTGGAGCCAGTGGCCCCAGCAGCTCTCCAAGACAAATGGAGTGGACCCCACACTATTGTTGAGCAGAAGGGTGAGGTCACTTACTTAGTAGACCTGGGAACACCCAGGAGTCCCCACAGGGTTCTCCATGTCAACAGACTTAAGCCATATGTGGACAGGGCAGACATGGGCTTGCTCATGGCTACTGATGAAGGGCAGGAGGAAGAGAGTGACCCACTCCCTGACCTGCTCTCACAGAACCCTGACGATGGGTCAGTTGATGGTGTAGCCTTGGCAGGCAGCCTCACTACCCAGCAACAAACTGATTGCAGGCAAGTCCTCAATCAGTTTAGACATATGTTTTCTCTGACACCCAGTCAGACCACCTGGTGCACTCATGAAGTGGACACTGGGGACAGTCTGCCTATTAAAAACAAGATTTATAGGCAACCTGACCATGTCAGGGACTGTATCAGGACTGAAGTCCAGAAGATGTTGGAATTGGGAGTGATTGAGCCCTCAGATAGCCCTTGGGCTAGTCCAGTAGTCCTAGTACCTAAACCTCACACCAGTGGTGGGAAAAGAGAGATGAGGTTTTGTGTAGACTACAGGGGCCTCAATGCAGTCACTAGGACTGATGCCCATCCAATACCCAGGGCAGATGAGCTCATAGATACTTTGGCCTCTGCCAAATATCTCAGCACATTTGACCTAACAGCTGGCTACTGGCAGATCAGACTAGCTGATGCTGCAAAGCCCAAAACAGCATTTTCAACCCCTAGTGGGCATTATCAATTTGTGGTGATGCCCTTTGGTCTGAAAAATGCACCTGCCACTTTCCAGAGGTTGGTGAACACAGTTCTCACAGGACTGGAGGCCTATAGTGCAGCTTATCTAGATGATATTGCTGTCTTTAGCTCCACCTGGGAGGATCACCTGGTCCACCTCAGGAATGTTTTACAGGCCCTGCAAAAGGCAGGCCTGACTATCAAGGCCACTAAGTGCCAGATAGGGCAGAGTCAGGTTGTGTACCTGGGCCACCTTGTGGGTGGAGGCCAGGTTCAACCTTTGCAGAGCAAGATCCAGACCATCATGGACTGGACTGCTCCCACTACCCAGACTCAGGTGAGAGCCTTCTTAGGCCTGACTGGGTACTATAGGAGATTTGTCAAGGGGTATGGATCAATAGTGACACCCTTGAATGACTTAACTTCTAAGAAAATGCCCAAAAAGGTTCAGTGGACAGTTAGCTGTCAAAAGGCATTTGATGACCTCAAGCAGGCCATGTGCACTGCTCCAATTCTGCAGAGTCCTGATTACTCCAAGAAGTTCATTGTTCAAACTGATGCATCTGAATTGGGGGTAGGGGCTGTACTGTCACAATTGAATGAAGAAGGTCAGGATCAGCCAGTAGCTTTTATTAGCAGAAGGCTGACCCCTAGAGAGAAACGTTGGTCAGCCATAGAGAGGAGGCCTTTGCTGTGGTCTGGGCTCTGAAGAAGTTGAGGCCATACTTGTTTGGTACACACTTCCTGGTTCAGACAGACCATAAGCCCCTCTTATGGCTAAAACAAATGAAGGGTGAAAACCCCAAACTGCTTAGGTGGTCCATTTCCCTACAGGGGATGGACTTTACAGTGGAACATAGGCCTGGGAGTAACCATGCGAATGCAGATGGACTCTCTAGGTATTTCCACTTAGAACATGAAGACTTAACTGGGCAAGGTTAGTTTAATGTCCCTACGTTTGGGGGGTTGTGTAGGAGAGTAGGATCTGCTTCACAGGGGTACCCCCACTTTTTGCTGATACTTCACTGGTTTTCGACATTAGTCTGGCTGGGGCCCTGCTATTCAGAACCCCAGCCTAGCTGGTTCCTCTTTAAAAGGGTCTCCATGTGCCTTAGGCACATCTCTGATTGGGATCTGGAGTGCCCTTGTAAGTCCCTAGTATATGGTATACTATGTACCAAGGGCATAGGTACCTCAGAGGCCTGCCAGGGGCTGCAGCATATATTATGCCACCCCTGGTAGGCCATCCAAACTGACACCACAGGTCTGCTACTGCAGCCTGGGTAAGGTGGTGCATGCACCCCTTGCTGTGGTATAGGTTACCTATATCACTAAAATGCATACACACATATAAACCTATAAGTCACTCCTAAGGCAGGCCTTATCAATCCTAAAGGCAGAGTGCATGGTTTCTATGTGAGAGGGTGCCCCTGCATGAGCAGGGCCCCTCTGCAGCGTTCGGAGACCATCTCTGATGCTGTTTGTAGTGCAGCCTGACCATATACTCTTAAACGCATTATATCCTCGCGGTAAAATGCTAACTATGGAATGGCTGCACCGAAACATGTCGTGTTTGGTGTCAAACATCTTGGAATACTACCCCCCGCCAATTCTGGCGGCGGGGGTAGCATTCCACCCTTCTAGAGGGAAAGGCATGTTAACTCTGACGAGTCCGGTAACTTCTTTCCAGAGCCCTGGCATCACAAAATGGATGCTGCTGCCACAGACACGAGTCTGGCCTCCTGCTGCTGGACGAAACTCCGGCAGGGGAGGCCTGGACAATAGGTTTCCTGTCCCAGGGAGGTGTGACCACCTCCCCAGACAGGACAATGTGTATTGGGGCTGGGCGGGAGCACTTTCGGGTGCTTTGAAGTCCTGCACTGGGGGCACATTTGGTGTCCCTGTGCATACCCCAGTTCAAACCGGATCAGGGGCTTGCAGCCCCTGCTTTGGCGCGAACTGGACAAAGGGAAAGGGGTGTAGCCACCCCTCTGCCCTGACCCACCCATAGGTGGGGCCACAGAGTAGTCCATCCCCTATTTTTGGAATAAAGGTAGGAACCCAGTCCTTAGGACTTTAGATTATACCTGGACGAAACTCTGAAACAGAATCCTGGACCTTCGACGCTCTACTCACGATTAGAGGACTGAAGAATCTCCCTTGGGGTCAAGGAGTGACTCCCCTGCTTGGCAGGCACCAAAGAAGCATCTGTCCGGTTCGCATCACTGAAGCTCCCGTCGGACGCCGAAGTCATCGCATCACCAGAGGTGGATTCTCAGACTTCCCGAGGCTACCCTGAGTCCCCAGCAAAGCTGAGGCCCGTGGCTATCGTGGGTAACGTGAGACCGTGACCCCTGGACACCGAGCACATTTGCAAGTGCACCATCTTCTGGGTCTCCCAAGAAGTCGTGCTTTGGGCTCCGAGTAGCCCTAGCCTCCAGCACCACCTGCACCGAAGATCACTGGCCCCCACTCCACGAGTGTCCTGTAAGCCAGCTCCACGTGCGGCGTCACGAGGCTCCTTCGCGGTCGCTAGCCCGTTGGCTAGTAGCCCTTACCGAAGGCCAATCTTTTCTTTACTTGGCAGTCTGGTTGCTCCAGGCCTGCCCTCACTTACCCTTGCTGGGTGAGTTCCCCAGACCTTGCTGGTCTGCACCATCGACGATCTTCAGCTACATCGAGACTTGCCGTTGCCAAGGCTTGTTGGGTCCAATCTGGTCGCCGACACCGCAGCACTCGACAGACATCGTGTACCAGCCCGAATCCTGCTCCTGGTCGCCGACAACGCCTCCTGGACCTCGTGGCTGCAGAAACGAGACGACCGTCAACGCACCTGAAGCACTCGACATCGGTGGGCATCTGTCCATCGCCTCCCTGGTCACTGGCTAGTGACCCAGACTCTGTCCCCTCTGCTTTCAGGTTCTTCAGAACTCCGATCCACTCTTGGATCCACCCGGACACTTTTCTCCTGGTCGCCAGCAGCACTTTGCAGCAGATCGCCATAAGAAACGACGACGAAACCCGACCCCGAAAGGCACCTATGCACCCGGCTTCCCTGGGTGAGGTAACACGAGTACTCCGGTGCTCCCGTGGGTAGAGACTCTTCAAAGTCCTAGATCTCAAAGGGTTTTGTCCTAGTCCTCTTTAAAGTGTCCCTTTCCTCTATTTTCCCGATCCCGACTTTCTCCATAGAAGTTAACGGCGTATCGCGGTTGTGTATTTACACTGCACGCGTCTCCCGTGGGTCCCCTGTGTCACTACCTTGGGTGGTTCCTTGTGGTCCAAGCACTTCTAGAGGCTCTAGGCCTAGTGTCTAGTTCAGTCGTGGTTCGCATACCATTTTATTGGTATATGGTTTGGTACGCCCCTAGGGCTCAAACGTGTATTTGTGCTATTACTGTGATTTAAGATCTTATAACCTATGTACTTCGAACTCTAGCCTCATAAAGAGACTAGAGGGGTGTGTTTAGTAATAAATACATATATTTTGAATATATACCTGGTGTGGTGCTCTTTCATTTGGTCACTCAAGAGATTATAGACTGGTAAAACAAGCTGCTTTACATTCCTTCAAGACTTAGCCTGAAGGCTGCTCTCCACAGCTACCACTAGGATAGCTTTCAATAAGGTTGTCTTTAACCTACCTACCATAAGAGTCGATTTGGACTGGTGCAAGGTGCCCACTATAATTAGTGGACAGCATATGCCAGGCCAACTTCTCACACCAACGCCCAACTTTTTCGCATACGGTATTCTAGAAACATATGACCCAAAGCCCAACCGTATAGTACATGACATCACAGAACTATATGATCCAAACTTGCATGTCCTTAGTTGGAATGTTGCCGGCTTGGCTTCTAAAATAAGTTGACCATTGGGTAAATTTAGTTAAAAAATACGACATTTTTATGTTTCAAGAAACTTGGGCAACAATGGGCTTATATCTAGAAGGGTTCGAATGTTTTAACATTATTGTACCTACCCCTAAGCAAGGTCGCCCATCTGGTGGTCTCTCTATATGGGTTAACATCTCCTCAGGTGGTAGCGTTAAAACCCTTGCTACAAATAATGACAATTATCAAGCCGTCATTTACACACGAGGGACCTCAATCTGTTTTATTAATTTTTACAACAACAATTTCTCAGATGTACCAAATAAGAATTATATTAACTTGTTTAATTTTATATCAGTTTTACAAAATCAGATTGAGTTTAGCAAACTTGCAGGAATTTGTTTGGGTGGGGATTTTAATGCGAGTATGGCGAGGGCAAATGAAGTAGTAATTGCATCTATTTTAGACACATACACATGTAAAAGAGGGAAAGAACTGCTCGACCATCTGTTAAATTACAATCTGCTGAATGTAATGGATATTGCAGATGTTAATTACAAAGATAGTTCTATTCCGACTTATAGGGGCTGGGGCTGTGCCTCGATAATATATTACATCTTTATTTCTGCCTCGTTGGAAGATCTTGTAGTACAAGCCGAGGTCCTGCCACCCGTGTATGGAGACCATAACCCAATCTCAACAGCAATTAGGTTGGCTCCCAGACCCGTCTTTATTAAAGAGCTGGGGGCGAGAAAAATTACACACTCGACGGATAACTCGCGGATAATCTGGAAGGGTATCGATAATGGTAAACTGTTTCTCAATATGATAACCGCATATTCATCATCTATTGAGGTCTGTTTGTCGTTTAAAGATCCTAACCCGGAAGTAGTTAATGCTTTTTGCCTCCTATGGGTTGGCATTAAACGATTCATTTCAAGGCCTGTATCGAATACTAATTTTAATCCCAGATGGTTTAACAGCGCTTGTTCTCATGCTAATAGAGAGCTCCGTGCAACTCTGGCAGTGGTACCCAGGGATGTAATTCTTGTTGGAACTATGAGACAACATTATAAACAAGCGATAAGACAGCGCAAAGAGGAGATATTAAAAGAACGCTGGGACAAGCTTGCCTGTGCTGCTAGCTTAAACAATGGGAACCACTTTTGGGCAGCAGTTAAAGACATGAGATCTATGGGCATTCCACTTACTCCTATAAGCTTTAATATAACAAGTGAGCCCTGGGAAGCACACTTTTCTAAAATGTATGCAGCTTCCCCCCAGAGTGAGGATCCTTTTGACTCTTATGATGATGTACCACCCATCCAGATATCAATAACAGAAGTCGAGGATGCGATTAATCAAAGCTTGGGTAATAAAGCTCCCTGTCCTGATGGGCTTCCCATTGACCTCATCAAGTTCAAACCTGAGTTCTGGGCGCCCCTTTTACTTAATGTTTTTAATAATTTAGTAAACACTTTTATACCAAGCACATGGTCCACCAGTATTATTGTCCCGATTTTTAAAAAAGGGGATAGGTCTAACCCTAGGTGCTATAGACCGATCTCCCTGATCGATAACACACTCAAGATACTAGGGAGGATCCTGTTTAATAAGATCAGATCATGGGCTGAGGAGGAACACATTTTAAACAATTGCCAGTTAGGATTTAGAAGCAAATTGGGCACAGTCGAACAATGTTTAAATCTTAACCTGATTGTCAATAAATACATCATAGCCCGACAGTCACCAATTTATCTGGCTTTTATGGATCTCTCCTCAGCCTTTGATTTTGTAAATAGGTCACGTTTATGGTCAGCACTTATAAAGTATGGGTTGGACAATGTTTTAGTTCATTTTTTAGCTTATTTGCACAGGGACTTGAAAGCACGGGTGAGGATTGGCAAGGATGGGGAGGTCTCAGGGTACATTAACATCGGTAGAGGGGTCAGGCAGGGGTGCGTACTGGCCCCTCTCCTGTTTATCCTGTACATCAATGACTTACATAATGCTCTGTCGGAACTTACTTATGATATACCAAAAATTAATGGCAATATACTCCCCGTTTTATTATATGCAGACAATGCGGTCCTAATGGGCCGCACCCCAAACGCACTTCGCACTTTAATTAGGGGCTTTGTTGATTTTATGGCTGGCCTAGATCTCTGCACTAATTTTAAGAAATCATTTATAATGTGTTGTGGTCCCAAAAAGTACCCCATTCATTCAATCACCGTAGGGTGCGAACGCCTTCTATGCACTAGCACTTTTCCATACTTAGGATTAATGTTTTCAGACTCTGGCTCCTGGACAGCTCATCTGGCCTACAGTAGGGGTACATTTTCAAGGGCGGTCAATTCAATTTTATATCTTCCGCAACCAAAAAGAACAGAGGTAGTGCTATCAATAACTAAAATTTACAAAGCACAGTGCATACCTACGGCTACCTATGGTGCGGAAGTCTGGGGTTACGTAAAAAGTAGCTGTATTCAGGGAGAAGAAAATCGATTTTGCCGAAAGCTTTTGGGAATCCCAATCTCTTCTCCAAATTATATCTGTCATCAGGAATTAAAGTTGCTTTACATTGAAGATTATATTAGTTCTCAACCAGCCATATTTTGGTTAAAAGTTTGGCAAAATTTGGCAACGTCGTTAACAAGAGAAATTATAACGGACTGCCTTAAATGTGACAGGGGTGGTGATATACCATGGCTTGCTGCCGTTAGAAATAGCTTGTCCTCGGTAAATTTAGAGCATATTTTTCTAAATCCCAACAATATAGAGGGCATAACCAAGAAGACTTTACAGGAGGCCCTATATGACCAATATTGCAATTCAAGACACGACACAGAACTTGCGAAGTCATCAGTTATAAGGTATATGTCTCTTGTTTCCACTAATTGTACCCCTACCCGTTTGCCATCGAGCTATCTTCTACTGAACTTAAGTCGCTGGGAGAGAAGCCTGTTGTTTCGCCTTAGAGCAGGCACCTTAAAATATCTATTGTGCTTCCCGATAGGCTTCAATACTAACCTTGGGCAAATGCTTTGCCCCTGTGGCAATCAGAGTAATCAATCAATGTTACACTTTTTATTTTTTTGTAATTTTTATTTGTTATATACTAAACAGTTTTTGATTCCTTTTTTTAAGGCTACTGACACTGTCAATTTCAGAATAGCTTACCTGGAAATTCTTAATCTCAATAGTGCAGATTTAACTTTTAGAGTAACCTCTTTCTGAAAGCGGCAGTTCGCTCACGTGCTTCAATGAGCAACTTCTAAATATATTAGATTTTATTGGTATTTAGTTGCTACCTGCTTAGAATTTTAATTCTCATTATTCGTTGGCGCTCTTTAAAAATGATTGCCCTGTACTCTATGGCTTCTCAGAAATAGTTTATATCTGCACGCACCTTAATATAACACGTTGCTGCTTTTGCACTCTTTTTATTATACTGTGTTGTGCTGCTATTTGTCATTTTAATTGCTCTCGTGTTAATTTAAGTTGTTATGATAACCGCATATTTGCACTTACCATACCGTGCTGCTAATGATATAGATAATTGCGTTATTTAAAAGGAGTGGTCGTTTTAAATATTTGACTCTGTTTTATGATTTGATTATTAATACCCTTGATCCTGCCAAATTGCAATTCCTTGCTATTTATTGTAATTTTTGATTTTATTGAATTGTTTCAATGCAATTATTTTACGCTGTTGTTTTTATTGACTTGTGCTTTTATGAATATCAAATATCCGAATAAAGATTATTTGAATTGAGTTGAACTTAGTCAATCAACTAGGGGTGAGATGCTGTGTCCTTGTTCTTGTCAAAAGAATCTCAACTGAGTGTGGAAAGTAAACCTTTACCAGCTGTACCATCACTATCGACTCACTTTGCTCCAGACTCATACAAGTAGCAGCTACTGCTTTTAAGCAGCCAGGTAATGCTGAAGCCACTGGGTCAAATGTAGCTTCAAAATATGCCACTGGACGTCGACTCAATCCATGTCTCTGTGTTAAGACTGAAAGTGCACAATTTTCTCTTTCACAGCAAAACAATGCAAAGTCTTTTGAATAATCAGGCATACCCAAAGCAGGAGCCTCACACAAACAGTTTCTTAGTTTCACAAATGCCTCTATGCAGTCATCATTCCAATCATTCGGATCTTTTGCTTTTTTTCCGGATCATGTGTATTAATGGCTTTGCTAACATCGAAAAACCATTAATCCATTGCCTACAGTATCCAACCACTCCTAGAAACATTCTCATTTCTCTTTGAGTTTGTGGCAATTGCATTTCTTTGATTATTTTTATTCTTTCCGGTGTCACTTTTCTAACTCCTCTTTCTATTTTATGCCCTAAGTATCTAACTTCTCGTTGACAGAATTGTAACTTCTCCGGAGACACCTTGTGTCCTCCTTCAGCCAAATGGTTCAGTAATGCAATTGTGTCTGTGACACAATCTTCTCGTGTTTTTGATGCCACCAATAGGTCATCAATGTACTGGACCAAAACAGATTTTCCAGGGATAACCAATGATACTAGCCACTTTTTCAAAATCTGATTAAAAATTGAAGGACTCTCTGTGTACCCTTGAGGAACTCGACACCATGCGTAAATATGATCTTCAAACTTAAACGTAAAAAGATACTGACTGTCTGGGTGCAAAGGAATAGAAAAGAATGCTTGGCATAAATCAATTACTGTAAACCAACCTGCGTTCCAAGGTATCTGATAAAGGATCACTGCTGGATTTGGCACTATTGGACAACATGGCACTACAATTTTATTTATTTTCCGTAAATCTTGCACTATTCTGTACTTTCCGCTAGGCTTTTTCAGTCCCATTATTGGTGAATTGCAGGGACTACCCATCACTTCTTTTAGAATACCTTGCTTAACCATTCGTTCAATTTCTGGAATAATTCCTGCTTTTACTTCTGGACTCATCTTGTACTGTCAGGTGTTTGGATACACTGCACCTTCTTTCACTGTCACTTTAACTGGGTTTATATTTGTCATAAGCCCAATGTCTTTTCCTGTAAAATCCCGCCCTTCTGGATTAACTGTGGTTCTCAAGTCTTCTTGTAATTCATTCTCAGTTATTAGTGAAAACATTTCATCTACTTCTGTTCCCTGTTTGGCTAACATCATCTTATACACCACGTCTTCATCAGGGGTTTGGAAAATGACACCATCTGGTGTACAATAGATCGTGCAATTCATCTTGCACAAAATATCTCTTCCCAACAAATTTACAGGACTGGAATCACAAACCACGAACCGATGAATTTCCTTAAAATTCCCAATGTGCACCTCCATTGGTTTGGTGATTGAGGTTCTAATCTGTTGGTTTGACACGCCTGCAACTTGGATTGATTCTCCTGAGAGGGGTAGGTTTGGGATGTCTGCTGTTCTCACAGTAGACCTGGTAGCACCAGTATCCAATAGGAAAGTAATGTCTTTACCTTGTACTCTCCCATCCACAAATGGACCTGACTGATCTACCGGCAAGGATGCGCCAAGCACGCACTCCTCTTCCTCCCCCCTCAGGCACCGTCATTGTGTGGCATCTGTAAAAAATATTGTGTAATTGTTCTATTATTCTTACCACTTTCTCCTTGAAATCCGGTGTTCGCACTGAAACTTTGATGATTCATAAAATTTGGCATAGGAGCTGGTGGCACCTGATATTGTGGAGTAACTACCTGCTGCTGCTGATTCATAAATACTTCATTCTGCATCTGTGGGATAAAATTTTGATTTGGCCCATTATTACTCTTATTATTCTGAGTACTCTTACACTCGTTCTTCCAGTGTCCAAGCTTTCCTCACGCATGACAAGGAAACTTCTTTTTTGCTTCTTCTCTGTTCATTCGTCCCTTATATTTAGTACCATTCGCTCCTTGATTATTCTGACTCTGTTCTTTCACTTGATTATTATTTTGGTAATTAGCTTTCTCTTCTTGCTGTTCTGCCAATTTAACTTGTGCCCACATCATTTTCTTTTTTAGTTTCCTATGCCTGGCTTCAATGTCATCTCCGCAATATTTTGCATACTTTAAACTTTAAAATCTCATCCACTGTCTTGCTCTGCCAACACAACATGTGTTGTTGTATCATCTGACTGATTTCTGGCTTTAAACCATATACAAACCGATACACAAAATGTCCCATATCCTTGTCACCAATATTCTCAAACCACTATACTGCTTAAACACCTGCAACAACCTTTCATAATATGCATGTACCGATTCATTTGGTTCTTGGGTTGTTCTATCTATCTTTACCCAATCTGTTTCTTTAGGAGGGATTTTCCCTTTCAAATACGTAATCACTTGGTGATACTTTTTCATCACCTCCTCTGAGGGCGCCCCTGTCTTTGCATCTCTAGGGTACTCCTCATTAGGCCAATCAATTGTAATTTTGCATTCTGTCCATAAATCAGCAGGTACCACTATATGAAACAGACCATCCAAATCCTTCAATAAAACCTTTGATACCTTCACAAATCTCTCTACCTGTTTGTACCATTCAACTGGTTTTTCTCTCAACTTTGGAAAATCATTTGTAAAAGACAAAATATCTTGTCTACTCCAAGGAACATGAACATATCCTCCAGGAACCTCCCTCATTGGACACAATTTTTCCACTGTGCTTGATTCTCTTACTGGAAAGGCAGCTGCTGCTTCTCTCGCTTGTGCTTCCTCTTTCTTTCTTATCCATCTAATTCTCCATTTATCAATGTCTCCCCATTTTCGCAAAATGTTCATTAATTCTTTTATCTGTAATCTCTTTCCAGAAGCACTTACACTTTCTAAATCTTTATCAGTAAAGTCCACTCGATATGGTTTCTGCAACAACTTTGATTTCCCTATGTCTATTCCAATCTCTGAAGCAACTACAGTTAATCTCTCATGAAATACTCTTGCTCTCCTGGTTATACTCTTACATAAAAATAATAATTCCTCATCATTGTAATCGTTCAATCTTTCTGTACCCACACATCCTGTCATCATCTCTTCCAATTCCACTTTCAATCTGCTAATGTCTAAAATTCTTGGTGTCGGGTTCTGATTATCTCTTTCCTGTGCCCATCTTTCTATTTCTTCAGAGGTAACTACTGTTGGGCCTCCAGTTCCAGTATGAACCAAAGGTCTTTTTTCTCTCAAATTCATGGGCGTAACTCTCTTTGGAGTTTCCGTTAAAGGTTCCACATTTGGGAGATCCATTAGTGAAACAATTGACTCACTTTCGCTAACCTGATCATCTGTAATTATTATTTATTTTCTAGGACTATTTAATGGAATTGTCACAGATAGTGGTTTCTGGCAAACCTTATTATCTCCATACAATGGGATTACCAGACCGATGGTCACTGGTACTGTCAAAGCTTCAGTATTCAAATTTAATTGACTTATCTTTTCTACTAGTTCTTCTCTAGTTTTATTCAAAGCATCTCTTTCACTATCCTGCAACACTCTGTTGTATGATGTCTCATGTAAAATCTGTGGGGTTAATGGCATTCCCATTACTGGTGCACTTGGGGTAGCTTTACTAGTTGCTTCTTGATACGGTGGTGGATTTTTAATTAAAATATACTCTAACAACTCGTCATCTGATTCACCATATCCTGTTGAGTTCATATGTTTCGTTTTCTCCTTACACTTTCCTCCAGACTGTCCCTCAGCCATTAACACTGGATATAACCCTTCTGATACCATAGCTCTCCTCCATTATTTCATCTGCCCTTCGCGTGACTCATGCAAATGTCTCGGGAGGAATCCCCTATACCTTCCAGCTCTGCATTTCTCCCGTTCATATTACTCAGTTTCCCATTCTTCCAAAGCCTCATATTGAGTTAACCTAGGTCTAGGTTCCAAATCATTCATTTTCAATCTCAAATTCTGAAGAATCCTCCCATTAAACGTACCATCTTTAGGAAATGCTAGCACAACATCATCCTTCGTATATTCTATCCAATTCTCCAACCACATACAGGTATGATATCCTCTTTCCATCATCATAAAAGATGCTGGTGTCTTCGGTGGCGGAATAGGAATTCCCTCTCTAGTCAACACAGGCTTATCCTTTACAAAGAAATTCTTAATTTTCTTTAGAAATGACATTTTTCTTTTCTCTCCATACATTCTTGAAGAACGATGGAGGAAATTGTATTCTGCAAACCCTTGAAATCTTCTGCCTGTTTGCCTTGCACTGACAGTCAAATCAAAATCGTGCATTCAATTTTTCTCTTTACCAATCCTAGCGCTGCTTCTAATTAGTTATCCAATCAAATCAAGCTCACACTCGCGATCCGACCAATGCCAGCGCGGCCTTTTCCTGACGTCAGTTCTACTCCTTACTACTGACCCCTCGTTTACAAAGCTGCTCTAGTCACACGCCCGCTGTTTCTACCAATCCCAGCGCGGCTCACTGTGACGTCAGTACAACTCCAGCAACTGACCCTCCATTTACAAGGCTGTTCTTGTCCCACGTCCGCTTTTTCTACCAATCCCAGCGCGGCTCACTGTGATGTCAGTACCACTCCGGCAACTGACCCTCCCTTTACAAGGTATTACAAAAACATATTTCTCAATAAAAATGTCTTTAAAATTCTTTGTTATTAACGACATAAAAACATTCGCTACTCTGTCTGTTCCGCTAAATCAAAGGATAGTTTATTTCTTTTCACTGTGAGTAAAACCCTTCCGCTTACCCTTCATATAAGCTTCAGAGAACCTGCTACTCCTCCGGTGTTACCCGTTTGGGAAATCTGAGACCAAAGTTTCACCAGCGACCTCCTTTTGCTGTCAATCTAGCTTGGAAGAACCTGCTACTCCTTCAGGGTTACCCTTTCTAGGTGATATAACGCCTAAAGTTTCATTAGCGAACTTCTTTGCTATCAATCACTCTCTCATCTTTCACAGAAAATAGTCCCTACTTTAACACTGCCAGCCCTACCTAGCTTCTCAGTGTTATTCCAACAGACAAGTAACCTCACTGCAGTGTGGTTTCTATCACCACCCGCTATTCATTTTTCCAGACGACATAAAACAGGACGCTAACTCTTTTTGTTAAACATAAATCAATAATCTATACTTATCACCAAACTAGTCACTAACAACCACAACTTTGCTACCAGAAAACTGATCCAGCGGCGTACTAGCAGCAGATACTCCAGTACCATATACTCACCTGGGCCCATACAACTTACTTCCACTAAACAGCAAGTAGACCGCTGGAACTTAGTTTATGATTTTCATACTTCAAGATCTAGTTATTTCTCTCCATAACTAAACCTTTTCACTGATCAAATAGTTCTTTCCTCTGGTCAATGGACCATTAGTTGGAACTAGTTGATGGTGATAATTGACATAACTTATTAAACATTTCTTGATTAAATGAAATAATCACAGACTCGGGAAGTTTTAAAATCTTTTATCTAAATTATTTGCATGTGAACCATCTCAAACTTTTCAGTACAAACACCCTCATTTGCAAGAGTGTCAATTCAATCACGTTTCAAATAGACATTAGCAATTCAGATCCACACAAATAACTATGCTCAGAAAGAAGAGGACAGAGAGAGAAGAGCATCTATCAATACGAATAATTTATAATTACCAAGTATGGTGTGAAGGCCAACCCCCTGGCCAAAGGGCTGGTAAGGGTCCCCCGGGATAGATCAGGAGACAAAGACTTCAGGACAGGAATCAGTACAGGACACTTCACCTCTCTAGATACCGACGACTGCGTTGCACCCCTCTCTGCCACTCTCTTCCTCCTCGTGGTTCTTCCGCGATCTTCTTTTTAACCCAATTAATTAAATAGATGGTTCTGCATTCGATTTTCTTCATCAGCGTCACACAGCTTCAGCACCACCCCCAGCACCGACAGCATCCCAAACTCTGCGTCGCCTCTGCTCCAAGCCTCTCCCAGCGTCGAGCTTCACTAAGTAACTAAAACTACCTCAATTATACCTTTTCATTACCAAGTACCACCCATTAATGTTTCAATATTATAAAACGCTAACTTCTGATTGGTCAGGCAAGGGGGGATGACCATCACACCATGCTTACTTTTCACTTATTTCATTAAACCATTGTTTCAAACCCCTCCCCTCAAGCTTTATTAAATCATTTCCTTTCCCACACATCTCCAAACTTTATTAATACAAAATGTTGCGATATTATGAATAAAGCTCCTTCATATGAACTCTTCACCCTCATGTTCCCAGGGCACATCTTCGCTGGCCTTGGACGCATGACAAGTCCTTAGTCATCTTTTCGTATTTCTCGCCAGTACGCATGCGTAGGGTCAAGACAGTCAGCTCGATCCAGACAAGTATAGAGGGCCCAAATGCGCACTAATAATAAAGTCAAAAGAAGAAATGTTATTTTCAAAAATAAATGGTTTCACTGTATACCACCAACCTCTACTCTAACCCATTCAATGTATTATTACCCTTTCTGCATTTGCGTTAGTATAAAACTTATTTTCTAACTCAACTAAGCAGGTGCCATGCATGTGAGCTTTCAAGCGGCCATTTTATTGTCTATTGCGCAGGCGCAAGATTTTTCCTCCAAGCATTAGTACGTCATACTACGTAGATGCAGCAGACGCATGCGCAGTAAAGATCCCTTGTTAAAGTGCGTTCTAGTCCTTCGTTCATGTTATTGCAGTTAGCGAACACATAGGCAAGCTTCACTGTCCCGCGTGTCTGTTTCTAAATACAAATTATTAATTACAAACACGTTGTTAGTAAATCGTTAATGAGTTAAACGAAAGGATTGGTTCCGAGCAAGTCTCTTTTACGAGTCCTTGCTCCATCAGTAAGGTGCAAAATCCACAGCTAGGTTCTTTGCTAATAAAGGGTCAGTTTTCACTGGAAAAATGTGATGTGTCCACATTGAATTTTGGGACGTTTCCTGTAGCAGGCACTAGGCCTACCCACACAAGTAAGGTGCCGTTTTTATTGGGACACTTTGGGGGATGATGTGTGGGTGGAAATTTGTGGATCCATGCCGATTCTAGAAATTTCTATCACAGACATTTGAGGAAATTAGTAGTTTTTTTTACAAAATTTGAGGTTTACAATGGATTCAAGGTAACGGATCCTGGGTGAGAGCCACACAGACTTCCCAATCCTGGATTCCCCTGGGTGTCTAGATTTTAAAAAAGTATAGGTTTGCCAGGTTTTCATAGGTGCCGGCTGAGCTAGAATTCAAAATCCAAGGCTAGACACATTACAAAAAAGGGGTCAGTTTTCACTGGAAAAATGTGGTGTCCACGTTGTGTTTTGGGACGATTCCTGTCACAGGCACTTGGCCTACCTACGCAAGTGAGGTACCATTTTTCTCAGTTGACTTTGGGGAATGCTGGGTGTGTGGAAGTTTGTGGATCCACGCAGATTCCAGAAATTTCCATCACAGAAATTTGAGAAAAACTTGTTTTTTTTTAAAAGTTTGAGGTTTGCAAGGGATACTGGGTAACAGAACCTAGTGAGAGCCACACAAATGACCCCATCCTGGATTCCCCTGGATGTCTAGTTTTAAAAAATATATAGGTTTGCTAGGTTTCCATAGTTGCCGGAAGATCTAGGGTCCAAAATCCTCAACTAGGCACATTGTGAAAAAAGTGTCAGTTTGCCCTGGAAAAATGTGATGTGTCCATGTTGCGTTTTGGGCCGTTTCCTCTCATGGGTACTAGGTCTACCCACACAAGTGAGGTACCATTTTTATTGGGAGCCTTTGGGAAATGCTGCATGGCTGGGAGTTTGTGGATACTCACAGATTCCAGAACTTTCCATCACAGAAATATGAGGATTTTTGTTTTTTGACAATGTTTGAGGTTTGCAAGGGATTCTGGGTAACAGAACCTGGTGAGAGCCACACACATCACCCCATCCTGGATTCCCCTGTGTGTCTAGTTTCCAAAAATGTATAGGTCTGCTAGATTTTCCTAGGTGCCGGTTGAGCTATGTTCCAAAATCCATAGCTAGGCACTTTGCTAATAAACGGTCAGTTTTCACTGGAAAAATGTGATGTGCCCACGTTGCATTTTGGGACGTTTCCTGTAGCACTAGGCATACCCACACAAGTGAGGTACCGTTTTTAATGGGACACTTTGGCAATGCTGTGTGGGTTGAAATTTGTGGATCCATGCAGATTCTAGAACTTTCCATCACAGACATTTGAGGAATTTCTTTTTTTTGACAAACTTTAAGGTTTATAAGTGATTCAAGGTAACAGAACCGGGTGAGAGCCGCACACGTCACCCCATCCTGGATTCCCCTGGGTGTCTAGATTTTTAAAAAGTATAGGTTTGCCAGGTTTTATTAGGTGCCGGCTGAGCTAGGGTTCAAAATCCAAGGCTAGGCACATTGCAAAAAAAGTGTCAGTTTTCACTGGAAAAATGTGATGAGTCCACATTTCGTTTTGGCCCGTTTCCTCTTATGGGTACTAGGCCTACCCACACAAGTGAGGTACCTTTTTTATCACAAGACTTTGAGTAATGCTGGGTGGCTGAAAATGTTTGGCTTCCCACAGATTCCAGAGCTGTCCATCACAGAAATGTAAGTATTTTCTTTTTTTTGTCAGAGTTTGAGGTTTGCAAGGGATTCTTGGTAAGAGCCACACAAGTCACCCCATCCTGAATTCCCCTGGGTGTCTAGTTTTAAAACATGTATAGGTCTGCTAGGTTTTTCTAGGTGCTGGCTGAGCTAGGGTCCAAAATACACACCTAGGCACATTGCAAATAAAGGGTCAGTTTTCACTGGAAAAATGTGATGTGCCCACATTGGAATTTGGGACCTTTCCTGTCGCAGGCACTAGGCCTACCAACACAAGTGAGGTACCATTTTTATTGGGACACTTTGGGGAATGATGTGCAGGTGGAAATTGGTGGTTCCACACCGATTCTATAACTTTCCACCACAGAAATGTGAGGAAACTTTGTTTTTTTTTTTACAAAGTTTGAGGTTTGCACGGGATTCAAGGTAACAGAACCTGGTGAGAGTCCAACAAGGCACCCCATCCTGGATTCCCCTGAATGTCTAGTTTTAAAAAATTCATAGGTTTTCTATTTTTCCTCGGGTGTCAGGAGAGCTAGGGTTCAAAATCCACAACTAAGCACATTGTGAAAAAAGGGTCAGTTTTCACTGTAAAAATGTGATGTGTCCACGTTGCGTTTTGGGCCGTTTCCTGTCATGGGTAGTAGGCCGACCCACATAAGTGAGGTACCATTTTTATCAGGAGACTTTGAGGAATGCTTGGTGGCTAGACATTTGTGGCTACCCACAGATTCCAGAACTTTCCATCACAGAAATGTGAGGGAAATATTTTTTTGTACAAAGTTTGACATTTTGAAGGAATTTTGGGTAACAGAACCTAGTAAGAGCCATACAAGTTCCCCCTTCTTGGATTCCGCAGGATGTCTAGTTTTCAAAAATGTACAGGATTTCTTGGTTTTCCTCAGTTGCCAGCTGAGCTGTGTTCCAAATTCCACAGCTAGGCACATTGGAAAAAATGGTCAGTTTTCACTGGAAAAATGTGATGTGTCCACATTGCATTTTGGAACATTTCCTGTTGCGGGCACTACGCCTACCCACATAAGTGAGGTACCATTTTTATCTGGAGACTTTGGGAAATGCTGGGTGCCTGGAAGTTTGTGGCTCCCCGCAGATTCCTTAACTTTCCTGCACAGACATTTCAGGAAAATTAGCTTTTTTGGGACAAATTTTGAGGTTTGCATGGGATACTGGGTAGCAGAACCCAGTGAAAGTCACACTCTTCACACCATCCTGGATTTGCCGGGGTGTCTAGTTTTAAAAAATGTATAGGTTGCTAGGTTTCCCTAATTGCAAGCTGAGCTAGGGTCCAGAATTCACAGCTAGGCACATTGCAAAAAAGGGGTCAGTTTTCACTGTAAAAATGTGATGTGTCCACGTTGCGTGTTGGTCGGTTTCCTGTTGCAGGCACTAGGCCTATTCACACACGTGAGGTACCATTTTTACTGGGAGACTTAGGGGAACAAATAATCGTAGAGCAAGTGTTATTACCAATCGACTTGATTTTCTGCCTTCCAAATGTATGACAATGTGTAAAAAAGAATTCATTTTGAAAAATGTCCTCTAGTTCACATGCTTTTATGGGTACCCACAATTTCAGAGATGTGAAAATAACCAGTGCTTCTAAACTCTATAGTTTGTTCCCATTTCGGAAATATATATGTTTCCTTGCTACCTATTTTTCTATATTTATATTTAACCAAATCAATTGCTATATACCCGGGATACAATGAAAAACCATTGCAAGACGCAGCTCAGTTATTGGCTCTGGGTAACTTGGGTTCTTGGTGAACCTACAAGTCCCATATCCACACTACAAGAAGGGTCCAGCAGACATAACAGTATATTGCTTTTGAAAATCTGCCATACTTAGAAGAAGTTACAAGTGAAATGTTGGCACAAATGGCAGTTTTTTTCTATCTCAATTTCAATATTTTTCTATTTTGATTGTTAGTTTCTATAGACAAACCTTGAAGGAGCTACACAAATAACCCCTTGCTGAATTTAGATTTTGCTATACTTTTCAGAAATGTATAGATCCATTTTTGCTTTCACACCCATTTCTACCACTAACTGGGAAGAGGTTGAAAGCACAAAAAATAGGAAAAAAGGCTATGCCCTAGTAAAATTCTCAAACTGTGTAAAAAAGTTTCCTGACAAAAGTGTGCCTTTTCCTGAAGGCTGGCAAGATGGTGATTTTTAGCCCCACACACCCTTTGCTGATACCTTTTGCAGGGAAAAATAACAGACACTTTCTACTGCGTCACTTGTTTCCCAATTTTCCTAAAACAAACTAAAATTAGCTGTATTTTGGCCAATTTCCTTGTCCCATCCAGGGGAATCCACAAACCCTGGGTACCTTCAGAATCCTCAATATGTTGGAAGAAAAGGACGCAAATTTGGCATCAATACCTTATGTGGACAGAAAATGACAGGGGCCTAAGCGCAAACTACCCCAAATAGCCAAAAAAAGGCTTAGCACAGTAGTGGAAAAGGCATATCAGCGAAGGGGTTAACAAGGTATACATCTCCCCCCCCTGTATACTGTATCCTTTTATTTTCCCTCAGTGTCTTCAGCTGACTTCCTCCTGTCTGTAGTTTCTTTCCCTCCCTATTTTAACAGCCTTAATCCTGCCCATCTTTTACATGTCAGAAGATTGTTGGTAATATAAAGAGAAACACTAGACTGAGTATTCACAGCATGTAGGTTAACTGAAAGCTCAATTGAGCAATCAATCAATAGTACAAGAAAATAGCACAGCATCATGGACCTCAACAGGATTACATCCAAGGTATTCTTTTTATAACTTGTACTAGATAATGTGGTTACAATTATATAAATATGTGTGCTTTTGTCAAGATCCTGAGTCACACCAGGCTCTTGAGCAGCACAGACCACAATCCTTTAGCGAGGGAAGGAGTGGCTGCTGAGAAAAGTGGTGGATAGCTTTGCTTTCTCAAATACAACTGATTTGTTAGGTTATTTCTTAATTTCTTCCAAGCTCAGTTATCAATCCTTTTATAAATTATCCAGGCATCTTTCTTTTTGTCCAATCCTCTTTTGAATTGGTAGAAGATGTGGTGCCCAATGTGCATTGTCCCAGCCAGCCCAAAACAGTTTCTACCCATGTGACCTTTTTTCATGGCTTCCAATACTATATATATATTATCTACTGGCGGTCGCCAGTAGATAGTTATAGTTAGAACCTATTATCCATAGGAAATCTGCAACATTCTATTTGAAATAACTCTCTTGCGCCGGTTGACGAATCTTCGTGAAAGCTTCAAACTTGTGTGGCCCGCTCCGCTCCGCTCCTACCCTGAAAGTCTCGGGTTGATTCGTCAAGCGGGGGCCGAGAAAAAGGGGGTCCCAAAACGCGTTTTCTCCATGTCAATTTTCCATAGGAAATTTTAGCCACGGCTACAGCCCGAACTGCTGAATGGAATTACACCAAATTTTGCAAAAAGGTAGCGCTTGGTTCAGAAAGCGACCCTTTTTTTTAAATGGTGTAAATCTGTTCAGTAGTTGCGGAGAAATTCAAAAAATAAGAGTGAAAAAATCGATTTCCAATAGGAAACTTTATGCAAGGCTACAGCAAAAACTGCTGAAAGGAATTACACCAAATTTGGCAAAAAGGTAGTGCTTGGTTCAGAAAGCAGCCTTTTGTTAAAATGGTGTAAATCCGTTCAGTAGTTGCTGAGAAAATCCAAAGATAAAAGTTTTGTATATTTAGAGGCACGGAGGATCCGCGCACCCTCCCGACCACGAGCTGCATGCTAATTGGCTGTCAACACTCCAAACCAGGAAGTGTTGGCAGCCATCTTATCCCTCGGTAGAACCGAGGGACAAGAAAGACAAAACACGGGCGCAAAGCGCACAAAGGGGGCAGGGTAGAAACACCCTGACCCCTTAGCTCTGCTCAGGGGTCCTACAAGGACCCCCAGGGCACACCATTTTATTTTTATTATTAAATCGGCAGGAAACGCTGCTGGGTGCGCGGATCCTGCCGATAAAAAAAAACGAAGCGCGCTCTCGTGGTTAAGTGGCCCCCGGGTGGGCCAAGTCCCGGGGGCATGCTGGGGCTTTATTATTAATTATGTGGGGGCCTCTAAGGCCCCTCCAAGCCCGGGGACCGCCACCCCCGGGGCTTTAAGCAAAATGGTGCAGGAGGGCTCTGAGCCCTCCCGCAGCCCGGGGACCGCCACCTCCCGGGGCTTCTTTTTTATAATTGAAATCACCTGTGTGGGTGGGCTCCAGCCCCCACACACCCTGGGACCGCCACCTCCCGGGGCACTAACAAATTAAAATGGGGTCCGTTTGACCTCGAGCCCGGGACCACCACCTCCCCGGGGCTTTGCAGATGTAGGGAGGAGGGCCGCGCGGCCCCTCTCCTGGAGCCATGTGATGGCCCTGGGGACCGCCACCCCCAGGGCTCCTGCAGTGTCCCAGGGTGCTCTACCCCGGGACACTGCTAGTTTGCAATGACAGGACGGGAGCCTCGCGGCTCCCGCCCTGTCATTGCAAACTGCTTTGCATCATTGGACGCGAGAGCAGGAAACCTGCTCTCGCTTCCAATGATGCAAAGCAGATTGCTTTCCACATGGGGAGCTGCATGTCAGCAGCTCCCCATGTGGAAAGCAATGCCGGCTCCCGTAGGGACACGGGGAGCTGGCTGGGACCGTGGGGGGATTGGGGACCCCTCCACGGTCCCCAACGTAGAGGGCCAGCCCCGGGGATGGGGCCCCCAGGGCAAGTAGTGACCCGGGAGGGGGGCCACGTGGCCCCCTCCCCAAAGTAACAAAAAATAAATAAATAAATAAATAAATAAAGGCCTGCCCCGGGGATGGGGTCCCCGGGGCCAAAGGAGGCCTGAGGAGGAGGGCCACGCAGCCCCCTCCTTAAATAAAAATAAAAAGAGTGGCCATGCCCCGGGGGATGGGGTCCCCAGGGCAGAATACAGGCCCACGGGAAGGGGGCCACGCGGCACCCTTCCCGTTTTAACAAAAAATTTAAGGGTAAGGCCCTGTGGGATAGGGTCCCCAGGGCCCATAGAAGGAAAAAGAAATAAGGGCCACACAGCCCCCTTCGAAGAAAAAAAAAAAAAACGATCGGGCACGCAGGCCCCACCCCTTCCTTTACCACTCTGCAAACGCGCCCCCTGGCGCGTTTGCAGAGGGGACAAATTCACCTTGAATACTGGGGGTCCCTGGGGGCCAACTAGCCCACCAGGAACCTCCAATATGCACCAGGGGCTGCGTTGCAGAGAGGTGTTCTGAGGCCACGCCCCTTTTTACACCTCTCTGCAACGCAGCTCTGTGGCGCTTACTGGAGGTACCTGGTGGGATAGTTGGACCCCAGGTCACCCTCAGGATTTAAGGGGACTTAATCCCCCAACTTAAAACGCGCCACGGGGCACGTTTGCACAGTGGTGAAGGGAGGGGGCGGGGCTTCAGGTGACATGTGTGGAAACAGGCCCCGTGGCGTGTTTTAAGATGGGGAATTAAATCCCCTTCAATCCTGAGGGTCCCTGCGGGTCAACTAGCCCACCAGGTACCTCCAGTAAGTGCCACGGAGCTGCGTTGCAGAGTGTTGTAAAAAGGGGCGTGGCCTCTGAACACCTCTCTGCAACGCAGCTCTCTGGCGCATACTGGAGGTATCTGGTGGGCCAGTTGGCCCCTAGGGACCCTCGGGATTGAGGAGGACTTAATTCTCCAACTTAAAACGCGCCATAGGGCGTGTTTGCAGACATGTCACCTCAGGCCCCACCCCTTCCTTCACCATTGTGCAAATATTCCTCTAAAATCAGCCGAACTACGAATTCCGATTTACTCACCTGTTATCAGGAGAGACCTCAGTGCTGCATCTTTGAGCCCAGTACTGATCCTGAAAAGTAATTTTAACCGTACTTACCAGTAACTTGAATTTCCTTCCATAGGATATCATTGCCTGCTTTTTGCTGAAAAAGTTTCTAAGTGTCGATTTTTGAAACATACAAATATTCCTCTAAAATCAGCAGAACTACGAATTCCGATTTACTCACCTGTTATCAGGAGAGACCTCAGTGCTGCATCTTTCAGCCCAGTACAGATCCTGAAAAGTAATTCTAACCGTACTTACCAGTAACTTGAAATTCCTTCCATAGGCTAACATTGACTGGTTTCACTTGGAAATTCTTCTAAGTGTTGAGTTTTGGAACTTTATAATATTCCTCTCAAATCAGCTGAACTACGAATTCCAATTTACTCACCTGTTATCAGGAGAGACCTCAGTGCTGCATCTTTCAGCCCAGTACAGATCCTGAAAAGTAATTCTAACTGTACTTACCAGTAACTTGAATTTCCTTCCATAGGCTAACATTGACTGGTTTCACTTGGAAATTCTTCTAAGTGTGGAGTTTTGGAACTTTATAATATTCCTCTAAAATCAGCCGAACTATGAATACCGATTTACTCACCTGTTATCAGGAGAGAACCCAGTGCTGCATCTTTTAGCCCAGCACTGACCCTGAAAAGTAATTCTAACCGTACTTACCAGTAACTTGAATTTCCTTCCGTAGGCTAACATTGACTGGTTTCACTTGGAAATTCTTCTAAGTGTGGAGTTTTGGAACTTTATAATATTCCTCTAAAATCAGCCGAACTACGAATTCCGATTTACTCACCTGTTATCAGGAGAGAACCCAGTGCTGCATCTTTTAGCCCAGCACTGACCCTGAAAAGTAATTCTAACCGTACTTACCAGTAACTTGTATTTCCTTCCATAGGAATCCATTGTCTGGTTTTCAGCAGAAAAGTTTCAAAGTGTCGATTTTCACAAACTACAAATATTCCTTAAAAATCGCCTGTATGACTTAAACGCATTCTTTCAACTGTTTACAGGAGATGCACCAGTGCTGGATCCAGGATCCACCACTGAGTAAGAAAAAGTAACGATAACACTACTTACCTGCTAAGTGAATTTCCTCCCATAGGATAACATTGGTGATTCTATGTGAAAACGTTTCTAAGTGTCAACTTTTAAAATACAATAATATTCCTTAAAAATCAGTACTGTAACCAAAACGCTTTTACTCAACTGTTTACAGGAGATGTCCCAGGACTGAATCTAGGATCCAGTCCTGTGGTTAGAAAAGTAATCCATAAAGTAACTATTTGCATTTAACTAGAAATTCACATTGAGCTCAATGTTGCATTGTGTTTGAAATTGTGTTGCCCATTGCAACAACTGTAACTACTGTACTTAAAAGTCTATTGCCTATTTGCAAAGAATTTAAACTAAAGTAATTCATTCTGAGAAAGTATATTTTGTAATGTAATGTATAATATAATTACAATGTAATTTAAAAAGTAAATAGTTTAAAAAAATGTAGAAAATCAGTATCAAAAAAATAAAGATAACAATTAATACATTTAAAAATTGTCATTTACAAAACCTTGAAAATTCACTGAAAAAAACCATAGGTTTCAGACATGTTATAGTTAGGAATTAGCATTTTAAAAAACCTTTGAAATTCACTGAAAAAACCATAGGTAATGTCCAACTAACTATAACTGTCCCTAAAACCTATGTTTTTTTCAGTGCATATATATATATATATATATATGTATATATATATATATATATATATTCACAGAAAAACCATAGGTTTTAGGTACAGTTATAGTTAGTTGGACATTTCACTCGTACAAAACCCGTGAAATTCCCCCGTTATAGTTAGTTCAGCTAACTATAGCTCGCGCCCGCAATGCACTGCTGATGACGTCACATATTACATCACTCATGACATGGTCAGTGACATCACTGATGACATCACTGATGACATCTCAAATGACATCACTGATGACATCATGAGGTGACTGTGTTTCTGTAAAGTTTAATTTTTTTAAAATATATAGGAAAAGACGTATTGAAGAATGAGTGGGTGTATAAGTGTCTGTATGGATGATTTAGTAGGTGCGTGACTGACTCTATAAGTGAGTGATTTAACGTATCTTACTGAATGCATGGGTTAGTGACTAAACTGGGTGAATGTCTGTATCCGTCTGTCTGTTGCTGTGTAAGTGGCTGCATGTGTTTGTGAATAGCTACATGAGTGTCTATATGAGTTATTGAATGGTTGTCTGAGTATCTGTATGGGTGCCTGAGTGTTTGTGTGGGAGGGGTGTGTGCAACTCTGTGCATAGATGTGTGAGTGGGTGATTCACTGGGTGGATGGTTTCAAGAGTGCATCTGTGATAGACTGTATGGGTGGGTAAGTGTGTGTAAGAGTGTGTTAGTGAGTGAATGTATGTCCCAGTGGTACATGTGTGACTAACTACATATGTGAAAGGCAGTATATATGTGTGTTGGAGTATATAAATAGCTATAAGCGAGAGTGAGTGATTGTGATAGTGGCTGTATGGATGAGTGTGTGCTTGTATCAGTGATTGTATAAGAGCGTAACAATGTGCTAGTATTTGTATGATTAAGTGAGCTGGTGTGTGTATAACTGTATAGGTGAGTAAATGGCAGTGTGTTTAATTATTTGCATGACTGACTAGGTGTGTGAGTACCTCTATGGATGAGTGGCGGTGTTTGAGTGTCTATATAGGAGTAAGAGTGCATATGATAGTCCTGTACTGAGTGACCATAAGTATGAGTGAATGTACGGGTGAGTGAGTGGATGTGTGTGTGTAGACCTAAGAATCAGTGAGTCGGTATGTAGTTATTGGTGTTGGAGTGTCTATGTTTTTGTGAATGGCAGTCTGTAATTTAGAGTGGGTGTATCAAAGCTTATATTAGGGTGTGAGGAGGTGCATCAGATTATCACGTGGATGATGTCATCAGTGATGTCATCAGTGAGGTCATTTGAGATGTCATCAGTGATGTCACTGACCATGTCATGAGTGATGTAATATGTGACGTCATCAGCAGTGCATTGCTGAGGCGCGAGTTATAGTTAGCTGAACTAACTATAACGGGGGAATTTCTATGGTTTTGTACGAGTGAAATGTCCAACTAACTATAACTGTCCCTAAAACCTATGGTTTTTTCAGTGAATTTCAAAGGTTTTTTAAATGCTAATTTCTAACTATAACGTGCCTGAAACCTATGGTTTTTTCAGTGAATTTCAAAGGTTTTGTAAATGACAATTTTTAAATGTATTAATTGTTATATTTATTTTTTTGATACTGATTTACTACATTTTTTAAAACTATTTATTTTTAGATATTTTATTTATTAAATTACATTGTAATTACATTATACATTACATTACAAAATATACTTTCTCAGAATGAATTACTTTAGTTTAAATACTTTGCAAATAGGCAATAGAGTTTTAAGTACAGTAGTTACAGTTGTTGCAATGTGCAACACAATTTCAAACACAATGCAACATTGAGCTCAATGTGAATTTCTAGTTAAATGCAATTAGTTACTTTATGGATTACTTTTTCTAACCACAGGACTGGATCCTAGATTCAGTCCTGGGACATCTCCTGTAAACAGTTGAGTAAAAGCGTTTTGGTTACAGTAGTGATTTTTAAGGAATATTATTGTATTTTAAAAGTTGACACTTAGAAACTTTTTCACATAGAATCACCAATGTTATCCTATGGGAGGAAATTCACTTAGCAGGTAAGTAGTGTTATCGTTACTTTTTCTTACTCAGTGTTGGATCCTGGATCCAGCACTGGTGCATCTCCTGTAAACAGTTGAAAGAATGCGTTTAAGTCATACAGGCGATTTTTAAGGAATATTTGTAGTTTGTGAAAATCGACACTTTGAAACTTTTCTGCTGAAAACCAGACAATGGATTCCTAAGGAAGGAAATATAAGTTACTGGTAAGTACCGTTAGAATTACTTTTCAGGGTAAGTGCTGGGCTAAAAGATGCAGCACTGGGTTCTCTCCTGATAACAGGTGAGTAAATCGGAATTCGTAGTTCGGTTGATTTTAGAGGAATATTATAAAGTTCCAAAACTCCACACTTAGAAGAATTTCCAAGTGAAACCAGTCAATGTTAGCCTATGGAAGGAAATTCAAGTTGCTGGTAAGTACGGTTAAAATTACTTTTCAGGATCAGTACTGGGCTGAAAGATGCAGCACTGAGGTCTCTCCTGATAACAGGTGAGTAAATCGGAATCCGTATTTCGGCTGATTTTAGAGGAATATTATAAAGTTCCAAAACTGCACACTTTGAAGAATTTCCAAGTGAAACCAGTCAATGTTAGCCTATGGAAGGAAATTCAAGTTACTGGTAAGTACGGTTAGAATTACTTTTCAGGATCAGTACTGGGCTGAAAGATGCAGCACTGAGGTCTCTCCTGATAACAGGTGTGTAAATCGGAATTCGTATTTCGGCTGATTTTAGAGGAATATTTGTATGTTTCAAAAATCGACACTTAGAAACTTTTTCAGCAAAAAGCAGGCAATGATATCCTATGGAAGGAAATTCAAGTTACTGGTAAGTACGGTTAAAATTACTTTTCAGGATCAGTACTGGGCTGAAAGATGCAGCACTGAGGTCTCTCCTGATAACAGGTGAGTAAATCGGAATTCGTATTTCGGCTGATTTTAGAGGAATATTATAAAGTTCCAAAACTCCACACTTAGAAGAATTTCCAAGTGAAACCAGTCAATGTTAGCCTATGGAAGGATATTCAAGTTACTGGTAAGTACGGTTAAAATTACTTTTCAGGATCAGTACTGGGCTCAAAGATGCAGCACTGAGGTCTCTCCTGATAACAGGTGAGTAAATCGGAATTCGTAGTTCGGCTGATTTTAGAGGAATATTTGCACAATGGTGAAGGAAGGGGTGGGGCCTGAGGTGACATGTCTGCAAACACGCACTGTGGCGCATTTTAAGTTGGAGAATTAATTCCTCCTCAATCCCGAGGGTCCCTAGGGGCCAACTGGCCCACCAGATACCTCCAGTATGCGCCAGAGAGCTGCGTTGCAGAGAGGTGTTCAGAGGCCACGCCCCTTTTACAACACTCTGCAATGCAGCTCCGTGGCGCTTACTGGAGGTACCTGGTGGGCTAGTTGGCCCCCAGGGACCCTCAGGATTGAAGGGGATTTAATTCCCCATCTTAAAACGCGCCATGGGGCCTGTTTGCACACATGTCACCTGAAGCTCCGCCCCCTCCCTTCACCACTGTGCAAACGCGCCCTGTGGCACGTTTTAAGTTGGGGGATTAAGTCCCCTTGAATCCTGAGGATCCCTGGGGTCCAACTATCCCACCAGGTACCTCCAGTAAGCGCCACAGAGCTGCGTTGCAGAGAGGTGTAAAAAGGGGCATGGCCTCTGTACACCTCTCTGCAATGCAGCCCCCTGGCGCATACTGGAGGTTCCTGGTGGGCTAGCCCCTTCCTTTTTCCTTTTTTTGGGCCCTGGGGACCCCATCCCCCAGGGCCTTACCCCTTTTTTTTTTTTTTTTTTTTAAACGGGAAGGGGGCCGCGTGGCCCCCTCCCATGGCCGATTCCGGCCCCGAGGACCCCATCCCCCGGGGCATGGCCACTCTTTTTATTATTTTTTTAAGGAGGGGGGCTGAGTGGCCCCCCTCCTCAGGCCTCCTTTTGCCCCGGGGACCCCATCCCCCGGGGCAGGCCTTTATTTTTCTTTTTTTTAATTCTTTTTTGGGGGGGAGGGGGCCGCATGGCCCCCTCCAGGCCACTACTTGCCCCGGGGACCCCATCCCCCGGGGCTGGCCCTCTCCGTTGGGGACCGTGGGGGGTCCCCAATCCCCCACCGTCCCGGCATTGCTTTTCCACATGGGGAGCTGCTGACATGCAGCTCCCCATGTGAAAGCAATCTGCTTTGCTTCATTGAAGCGAGAGCAGGTTTCCTGCTCTCCCTTCAATGAAGCAAAGCAGATTTGCAATGGCAGGACGGGAGCTGCGAGGCTCCCGTCCTGCTATTGCAAACTACAGTGTCCCGGGGGTAGGCACCCCGGGACACTGCAGGAGCCGGCCCTGGGGGGTGGCGGTCCCCATGGCCACCACAGGCTCCAGGAGGGGGGCCGCGCGGCCCCCTCCCATGTCTTTAAATTTAAAGCCCCGGGAGGTGGTGATCCCGGGGCTCGGGGTCCGTTACGGACCCCCGCATTTACATTATTAGTGCCCCGGGAGGTGGCGGTCCCCGGGCGTGTGGGGGCTTCAGCCCCCACACAGGAACTGTTTTTTTAAAAAAAAAGAAGCCCCGGGGAGGTGGTGGTCCCCGGGGCTGCGGGAGGGCCGAGTGCCCTCCCGCAACATTTTTATTAGAAAGCCCCGGGGGGTGGCGGTCCCCGGGGCTTGGGGGGCCTTAGAGGCCCCCCCATTAACTATAAACCCACCCCCTGCATGCCCCCGGGAAAGGGCCACCCGGGGGCAAAATAACATCGAAGCGCAAGAGACCGCGCTGCAATTTTTTTTTTTTACGCGGGATTCGCATCCCGACGATTTTTTTTTTTTAAATTCTTTTTTCTGCCCAGGGGGTCCTTGTGGGACCCCTGAGCAGATCCTAGGGGTCAGGGTGTTTCTACCCTGCCCCCTTTGTGCGTTTTGCGCACTTGTTTCTTCTGGGTTTTTTCCTAATCGGCAGGATCTGCGCACCCTGAGCGCATCCTGCTGATTTAAAAAAAAATGCTTTTTCTGCCCAGGGGTCCTTGTGGGACCACCTGAGCAGACCTAGGAGGTCAGGGTGTTTCTACCCTGCCCCCTTTTGCGCTTTGCGCACTTGTTTCTGTCCCTCGGTTCTACCGAGGGACAAAATGGCTGCCAACACTTCCTGATTTGGAGTGTTGACAGCCACTCGACAGCCAATTAGCATGCAGCTCGTGGTCGGGAGGGTACGCGGACCCTACTCGGCCATTGATATATATGTGACTTAACTTTTGATTTTCTCAGGAACTACTGAACGGATTTACACCATTTAACAAAAAGGGTTCTTTCTGAACCAAGAACTACCTCTTTGCCAAATTTGGTGTAATTCCGTTCAGCAGTTCGAGCTGTAGCCGTGTCTAAAGTTTCCTACGGGAAAATGAATGGGGAAAACACGTTTTGGGACCCCCCTTTTTCTCGGCCCCGCTTGACGAATCACCCTGAGACTTTCAGGGTAGGAGCGGACCGGAGCGGGCCATAAAGTTTGAAAATTTCGCGAAGATTCGTCAACCGACGCAAGAGTTATTTCAAATAGAATGTCGTGGATTTCCTATGGAAAATAGGTCCTAACTATAACTATCTACTGGCGACCGCTAGTAGATAATATATATATATATATATATATATATATATATAACCTACTGGCCATAGCCAGTAGGCAGTTATAGTTAGGCCAATGTTTCCAATTTCACCAAATCTGGCAGAAAGCTAGATGTTGGTCCAGAAAGCGTTCTTTTTGACATTTGGTGTAAATCTGTTCAGCAGTTTTTCAAATATCGAACTTAAAAATATAGATATCTGGGGATGCGAGTCCTTGCAGTGGACTTACCGATCCTACTAAAATTTCAGTGGCTACCAACACTTTAGCCAGGAAGTGTTGGCAGCCATCTTGGGACTCAGAAAAATTAAAAAATAAAGAAAAGGGGGCAGGGTAGGAATACCCTGACCCCTCAGGTATGGGACCCCTCCAGGGTTTAAAAGCTTTTTTTTTATTTTGCCGCAGACTAGCTGGTGAATTCGGGTCGAAATTAAAACATAAAGACTTGTGGACTTCCACGCATCTATTTTCTGAAGCCCTTGGATGGGCCAAATCCCAGGGGTATAGTAAAATTAAAGGAGGGGCCACACTGGTCCCCCCTCCTCAGGCTATTCAAAGCCCCCAGGGCAGTGATATAATTATATGCAGGGGAGCGTGTCTGCATGTGTCTTTCCATCTACCTCAGCCCATGCTGAGGTCTCCAGGTCATTTCCAAGCAGACAGGCAGCTGTGAGTTTTCGAGAAAGCACTACCTGTTTCAGGCCAATAACACCCCACCCCATCCCCCAGTTTAATGTCACCATAGCCAGAGCATGGTTAGTAGTGGCACTGTCAGCAATGGTGACTTGATAGGTTTTTCCAGTCAGGTATTGCTCTGGGGAAACCAGTGTATCTCTCACCATAGTGACACTGGCACCTGTATCCCTCAGGTCTTCTATCCTGGTCCCATTCACTAAAGGGTATTGTAAGTACTTTTTCAAGTTAGGGGGGCAGACAGCCAAAGTGGCTAACCCTCCCTATCCTTCAGAGACTAGAACAGCCTCAGTGTGAACCCTGACTTGCTCTGGGTACATTGTTGATCCCATCTGGAGATTTGTCACAACAGTACTAACTGGAGGGGGACTAGGAGCACTCTTGTTGGGACAGGCAGCATCTCCAGTAGGTTCTCCGACCTTCCTACAGTTGCGACATCAGGCCTTTAGGGGATCAGAATTTTTACCCTTATACCCATCAGTGGATTGGCAAGACTTCTGGGACCCACCCTCCTGAACAGGTTTTTGGGGCCCTTTAGAAGACTCATAGTTTTATCTTTTGGGGGATCACCCTCTTTCCCCTGGGGAGATTTTGTAACCTCTTTCTTTTGTTCACCCCCAGTGGAAGATTTAGTCACCCTTTTCTTGACCCAATGTTCTGCCTTCTTTCCCAATTCTTGGGGAGAAATTAGCCCTAGGTCTAACAAATGCTGGTGCAACTTTTCATTAGTGCAATTACTTAATATGTATAATTTCATCAGGAGAATGTAAAGCCCAACAGAGTCATGCATATCACTTCCATTTAACCAAATATCTAGTGTTTTTACTGAGTAGTCCATAAAGTCAACCCAGGATTGTCTTGAGGTTTTGTGAGCCCCCTTGAATTTAATTCTATGCTCCTCAGTTGTGAGTCTAAATCACTAAATCAGGGTGCCCTTCATGAGGTCATAGAACTCAGCATCTGGCCCAGTGGGAGTCAGTAGTATGTTTCTACAGTTACCAGAGAACACTTCAAAAAGTAAAGCCACCCAGTGTGGCTTCTTCACTGCCACATTCCACAAGCCCTCCAAAGGCTGTGAACCATTTGGTGATGTCATCATCTTCCTTATATTTGGGGACAATCTCTTTGTGGATTTTAGGGTCATAAGAACTTTGTTTCTTTCTAGGTTTGATATTGCTGCCACCATTGATTGGGGATAAGCCCATCTCTAATCTTTCTTTTTCGAGAGCCAGGAGTCTAGACTCTAGGTCTAACCTCTTGGTCAACCTTTCCAGTAGGCCTCTTCACTGAGGCTTTCCTCAGTGATCTCACCAAGACCTGACCCACCTGTGTGGGTTCTAGGTGCTCTGAGTATGAAAGAAAGAAACTTTATTGCATGATTTGTTAAAACCCTTGCAAACACTACAAATAAAAATTGTTACAATATGTAAAATTAATGATAAGTCCCAACACGCCCGACATCCTAACATATAAAACTCTATTGTAAGTGCACTATCCATAACTCCTATAGTAGTGTTCCCATAAGGAGACGGCAGTCCTAGTTTAAAATAACATTTGAGACCCGGGTCAGCTAGCCTATGGGCTACACCCCTTCTGATGACAATTTTATTTTATTTTTGTCTAAAAACTGTCCGTGTGCCAGTCTGCTCCGCTAAAGGAGTTAGTTCAGCAGCTGAATACAGGTAAACAAGGGGTCTAGGTCTCAGGCCGAGGAAGCGTTGAGCATCTCACCTCCGCTAGTTTTTTTGCAAAGCAATCCATGAACCTAACCAAGGTGAAATTTAAGATGGTATTCCGGGGATCAAAGCAGGCCAACACTGCACCTCTACATGATCTGGCTTCCTTGTCGATCCAACCCCTTCGTAGTAGAGCCCTTCTTTCCTTCAGGAGGTTAGGACACAAACACAGTACATGCAAAAGAAGTTCCCTGTGTTGGCCGCAAAGCCGGCATGTTTGCAGGGCACAATCTCTTTTCCATTTGGGAAGATGACAAATCATTGGAATCACCCCCATTCTCAATTTTAAGAAGCAGAGTTTGGTGCGTGCACTGAAGGTTAGAGTTAAATAACTCTGAGGTTTCAACTGTGCTTAAGTACTGAGAGTCAGCCAACTGTGACTTCTGGCAGAGAGGCTAGCCCTGTCTTCTGCTGAGGAAAGACTTTTTGCACTGAGTTTTGCTAGCCTCTTGAATTCATTTTGGCTTGCATGTAAGTCCCAGAGCTCGCTCAGGCCGAGGATGCTAAGCCCACAGGACAAGTAGCGGTACCCCGCTTGCCAAAGTCTTGTGTTCAGCTGGGCCCATAAGTAGTGAACCAGACTACCCTCCTTTGATGCCCTCAGCTTGTGACAGCTTGTTAGAAAAGTCGCCATTCGGCCCATTGACTGTCTGCAGATGCTGAATTCCAGCCTGATTTGTGCCGGTGAAGTGTGGGAAGGTAGCTGGAAGGTCGTTCTAAAACTTTTTCCGACTAATTTGTCTAGTTGGCCACTGTCTAGCCCTTTTAGCACCTCACTTCCGTAGGTTAGAGTTGGAATAACCTTTGCCTGGTCCGCCTGAAGGGTTGGAGCGAAAGTTGGGCCAAATAATTTCTTGTGAATGGAACTGAGTGCAAATGCTAACGCAGTTCCTTTCTTTTTTTGTTCACCCAATTGCCTCTTGTATCTGCCATTGTTATTAAAGAAGACTCCTAAATACTTGTGGCAGCTGGTTTCTTCTATTCTTTCCAAGTTTAAAACCCAATGCCAGCTTCTTGGGCCTTCCTGAGCGAACCGCCAGGATTTTAGTTTTCTTGTTATTAATCTGAAGCCCATTCCTATTTGAATATGTGGCGGTTGCATCCAGGAGCCGTTGTAGTCCTATCTTTGTGTGGCTTAAAAGAACCACGTCGTCGGCATACAATATGTTTGACAGGTGGAGACTACCTATTTTGGGTGGGTGCGAGTCAGCTAGATTCAGGGCTTCCGGGAGATCAGATAAAAATAAATTAAAAAGTGTGGGGGCCAGAACGCACCCTTGATTGAGGCATTGCGTTGTCGAAATTGGTTATGACAATCTTGAGCCGTCTCCAATCTTGATCCTGACCCACGTGTCCTGATGCAAAAGCTGCACAGCTTTCAATAAGCTGTTTGGAATGTTCAATAAGGAAAGCTTCTGCCACAGCTTTGACCTGTTGACCTTGTCAAAAGCTGATTTATAGTCAATAAACCCCATGCTCTGAGTACTATCCTTGGAGTCAGGCTCTCAGGGGCCCTGGTCTCTCTATTTAGTAGTGGGGGTCTGATGACATTCTCCCCATCACGTGTTTCATCTGCCTGAGGTGAGGTGGGACCTTCCCTCTCAGAAGTGTGGTCCTTAGCATACTCTGCCAAGAGCTCCATCACCTTGGCCTTGAAAGGATGGGACCTCACACATTTTTTTGTAAGTTTCACAGAGAGCTTAACTCTCTTATATCTAGATGGAAGAAGGGGGTAAGGTTGAGTTCCTCAACCACATTCTGTGCTTCAGTCATTTTACTAATATTTTTACCAGAGGTCAAAAACTTCTAGGATGCTTTTACAACTACTGCAATGAGTTTAAGACTTTTAAAATGCTAAAGGGACTTAACAAAGGCCCTAACAAGACTTTTAAGAATTTGAAGAAGTTGTCAATTCAAAAAAATGAATTTGAGCTAATGGCAATTTTTCCATTGTAGTCGTGTGATCAGGTGTTGACCAAGTGGTCCAACAAATGCAAAGCTGAAGACCACACCACTGATCCACCAAAGTAGGAAACTGGCTCTGTATATACTATACCAAAGTAAGGTACACTTTTTATAAAAAGTGATTTTATTGTTTTATTTCTAGAACAAAGATTTACTTAGTAGTAGGTAAGTTAAACTCTTCATGCAATGATACTTTTCCAAATACAGTGAATACTGGTTTTGTAGGAACATTTAGATGACTTTTGCAGTTGAGAAAACAACTTGTAAACTGTTAAAAAATCCTTGAAATTACTTTCATATTACTTTTGGATTGCTTTGTGATTACGTTTCTAGTTCGGCATGAAACACATTCCTAATACAGTTTGAGCAATACAGGACACTGATAAACAGGTTAACTCTTTTGAAAGCACTAAGTTCCTTTTCGTTGCAATACAAGTCAGTTCAACAGAGAAAACCCACCATTCAGTCCTATGGAGAAAAATTAAGTGTTAAGTTTGCAAGTAAGTAAACAGTTTTGGGCTGGCGTTTTGGAAGGTAGAACCAAGGTTCCCCAAGGTTCAGGATGGCACTCAAGGGGCACCAGCAGGGCACTAGGGCGGCCAGCTTGCAGAGTGCAGGGTGTCAATGTTAGCCAATGGGGCTAGAGGGCACCTCCGTTGGGGACTGCTCACGGGCAGGACACTCAGGATCCAAGCTCCTAGGGTTAAGTTAAGTGCAAAGGGGGTCCTAGATTGGCAGCAAGTTAACACCACCAGCAGCGCATGAGCGGCCAGGTGCTGGGTGTCCAGGAGGTGTCGGGAGTCCAATGCTTTTCAATGGAGGATGTTGGTCACGAAAAAGGGCTGCAGGCTAGAGCCAGAAGCCTGGATGAAGGGAACCAATGACTGGAGCATGAATATAAAGAGTTGCTGGACACTACAACACCATCAGTTGGGCACCTCAGGACTCAGGAGCTGCGGGTGCAGCGGTGTCCTTTTGTGTTGGGTTCTTCTCACTGGTTCCAGCCGTGGTTGGGGGACCCTTTAGGATGAGGCTGCAAGAATGGAAGAGACGGTCGAAGGAAGTCGTCCAATGCTGGAACACAGGTTAGGATCACCAGGGGGATTTCGCTGTGGTGTTGCGCCACTTGAACTCGGGCCATGGATGTCGGGTGCAGTATGGTGAGGACTCGCGGATCCGGCTGGATCTGGAGTCCTGGCTTGAATTGGTGTTGGACAAATCTGGTGTCCATGAGAGATGAGAGTTCTTTGGGAAGCCAGGGCAGGTCTCTGGGATTCTTGGAGGCTGCTGGCTGCAGGAGATGCTGACTTCAAATTGCAGGGGTTTCGGAGCAGGAGACAGGCCGGTAGGGCTGGGGCCAAAGCAGTTGTCGTCATCCTCCTCTTCTGCAGCATGACTCCTCGGTCCTTCTTCTTCTTGTCACGTTGAATCTGAAGAGGCAAGGTTCAGGGGTGCTCCTAAACACTAGATTTAGGGACTAGACAGGGGTATGCAGGTTGGGACCAATGGGTCCTTCCCTGAAGTGTCTACACCCCCTAGAATGCCACCCTCCAGTTAGAGGGGGGCACACACCTCTTCCTGATTCGAGGGGTTATCCATACAGCAAACTAGGCCTTTAAACATGTTTGAGACCTAGTACAGTAGAGTGTCTGTATACAGTTCTCCTGGTAACCCGAGGACATCCTCAAAACATGTTGCTAAAGCTTCAAGCGCTCTTCCACTACATATAAGTTACATCTGAGATAGGCTGTAGGTGTGCTGTAGGGCAGGAAGCTATAAGCTTAAATAATAAAAGATGCTTCCCAAGTTTGTTTGTGTTATATGCACACTACCAGACCTATATGTCCAGATATACACCAGATATCCTACCTGATATGTAACTCACATGCCTATATATAATTGGATATAGCCACTAATACACCCAGTCACACACTGAAAGAGACATTTAAACATTCATTCACACACTCATACAGCTCTTATGTATCCAAATGTATTGGAGGCAGTTGCAAACACATTTAAATACCCAAGAACTAACTAACACAGCCAGTAAGGGAACTATGGATTTAAATATTCATAGAGCAACTAAGAGAGAAAGGCATGCACCAACATTTTGTACTTACATATACAATACCTTACTCACATACACACTGAGACACTAAGTCAGGTATGTACTGTGAATCGTGCACTAATAACTCATCCATCCACACAACTAGGCCTTTAAACATGATTCAGGCCTGCATATACGAGCACAAGTGTAAAGATCTATACTGAGAGACTTACACAAACTTTTGGAAATAAAAATCACTGCTTATGTGGAGAGGTGTGGTGCAGCGGCCAGGGCAGCTGACTTCGGAGCACAGGGTTCACGGTTTGATCCCCGGCTCTGGCGGCAGCTCAGCTCAGCACCATGTGACTCTGGGCAATAGCTCACTTAATTTCCACTACGGCCCCCAGCGCCTTGAGACCCGTAAGGGTGAGTAGCTGCGCTATATAAAAACGGACGTACTTACTAGTTTGCTTAAAATAGTTAATTTAATACTATATTCTGTACAAGTAAATATTTATTCATTTATTTATTTTGAAAGTTTAATATAGCGCGAACATGACCACCCAGGGTATCAGAGCGCATTACAGATTATGCATCACAAGGTAATAAGCATACAAAACAGAATACCCAAAATGACAAATTCAAAGTGAAAATTGTCCAGCATTCTCGTGAAGGCACAGCAAAACACATCATAAACAACAGAGGGAGAAAAAAGATCACAGTCTAGAATTGTCCGACAGACTCATGAACAAGGTGGCTGGGCAAAAGTCAACGGGTATGGACCCAGAATCAGAGGAAGGTGCCAGGCTAAGGCAGACATTTCTTCTTCAGGAGCCCTTTGACTTCATTTTTTAAGAAGACAGTAGACGGGTTCACCCTGACTTCAGGGAGAAGGGAGTTCCAGATCCTCTGAGCAATCCCTGAGAAGCTCGGTTATAGGTCTTTTTAAAAAAAAAAATTGAGGTTTAAGCAAAAGGGAGCTGGCGCTTCTGGAGGCTCTAGAACCACAGGAGAGTTCCAGTTTCTGCGCAAGGTACAACGGCGTCTTGAAGTGGATGGCTTTGTGAGACATGCATGCAATTTTTAGCTGTATCCAAGTTTCATATGGCAGCCAATTCAGTTCCCGAAAGTCCGGGGCGATGTGGTGGTATTTTTTTGTGCCAGTTAAGAGCCTCGCAGCGGAGTTGAGGGTAGCCCTAAGAGGAGCAGTCCTCACTCTAGGCAGGCCACAAAGTGTTGCACTACCATAGTCCAGCTTTGAGATCACTAATGCTTGAACTGCAACCTTTAGGTCATGAGCAGTAAGCTGAGTTGGAAGTTTGCTCCTTTGGTGAGGGAACTGATGTGCTTCTGCATGTTCAAGCTTTTGTCTAGAATTATGCCCCAAGATGATGCCGAGTCTACAAGGTGCGGTCTGCAGTTAAGGGCAGTCAGCTGATTCAACCATTGCTCCATGAAGAGGGATTGGTTGTGGGGTGAGATCAGTAGGAATTCTGTTTTAGGAGCATTTAGCTTCAGGTGATTGCATGTCAGCCAGCTTTATGTTTCCAGCAGGACTGAAGTGAGGGACTGGATGTCTTCGGGGAGGCGATCTTCAGGTATAGTTGGGTATCGTCCGCATACATATGATAGCGAATGCTTGATGATTTTATGATTTCTGTCAGAGGCTCCATAAACAGGTTAAAGAGCGTGGGGGACAATGCTGACTCTTGTGGCACCCCCAAGGTGACTGGTGTAGGGTGGGACAAGAATTGGTTCACCTTGAAGCTTTGGGATCCATTCTGAAGGAAGGAAGAGAACCAGATTAATACCGACCCAGACAGCCCCATCCTGTGATCGAGGAGGTCAATTAGGTGATCATGTTTGACAGTATCAAATGCTGACAAAAGGTCCAGAAGGATCAGTAAGCACAACTCATTGTGATCCAGCATTCTAAGCGCATCATCCACGATGTGCGTTAGCGCAGACTCTGCACTGTGACCTGGGCGGAAACCAGATTGGAATTGATCCAGGAGGTGGAAATGGTCAATGTGATGGCAAAGTTGGGCAAGCACACATTTCTCCAAGAGTTTTGCCAAGGTGGGGATGTTAGTGATTGGGCGATAGTTAAGAAGGTCCGTGGGATCCGCATTTGGTTTCTTTAGGATCGGGGTAACTTGACCTGCTTTAAGGCAATACGGAATAGCCCCTTGCATAAGAGAAGCGTTGACCATTGTTATCCAGAGTGTTAGTAAGGAGGATCTCACTTCCGGGAACAGGTTCGAAGGCAGGGGGTCGTTGTAGTGATTGGAAGGTTTCAAGGTCAACAGCATTTTGTGTATAGTGTATTCATCCACGGTTTGGAACAAACTCCAGGATGCATTATTTTTGAGTCGGCAGGGCTGTGAGGGTTCAGTGATATTCGACTCTAAGGGGTAAAGGGTGATCAGCGGCCCGCTCGAGATGTGATCATGGGCCGAGCGTAGTTCAGACTCGATCTTAATAGTCTTCTCTGTGAAGAAAACAATGAATTATTCACAGTTCAGCAGTGTCCCTTGACCCGGGGCCAAGAGGTTAGGGTGATTATTAGATTGGGACTTGATGATTTCAAACAGTTTTTTCGGACGGTTTTTTGCTTGATCTAGTTGAGTTCTGAAGAAGGTAGCCTTCGATTATCTGATGCGTTTGTTGTATATGCTTCGCAAGGATCTCAGATGACAAAGATGTTCAAGGGAGGGATACGATTGCCACTTCCTTTCTGCAAGTCTTAAATTCCTTTTTTCGGCATTAAGACTATCATTGAACCATGGTTTGGAGAGCTTAGCAGACACTCTTTTAAGCTGAAGTGGTGCCACTGAGTCAAGTACATTAAGCATTGCATGGTTATAGTGGGCCGTCAGGTCATGGACATCATACATGTTCAAAGGTGGGGGCAAGATGTTATCACAGAGCTCCGTCAGGTCTTGTGAGTTGATGTTCAGTAAACATATTTTTAACTGTTTTGGGTTCTTAGGTTGGGATCTGCTTGCTCTTACCGATTCAAGGACGAGGAAGGTGATGCAATAGTGGTCTGTCCAGTCACAAGGGAGGATCGCCTCCGGGCTGAAGGAGTTGGGCTTAACAATGACAAGATAGAACGTGGCTCCTTTGATATGTGTAGGGCTGTCACATATTTGGATAAGGTTAAGGTCAAGTAGGAAGGATTCAAGGCCATTCATTGACCAGCACATCGTTTACATCATTCCAGTGGAGGTTGAAATCACCCAGAAAGATCTGAGTGCCCTGGAAATCCGTGTTGGCCGAAATAACATCCATGATCTGTTCTGTGAAGGGAAGGTTGTCGCGAGGGGGGTGGTAGAACGTGTGCAGTTTGCAAGAGTGATTGTTGCCCACAGTCACTTGAATGCATATGTATTCACAAGAGGGCAGGAGGTCGGCATGAATAACTTTCACTAGTAGATTACTACGATGTAAGCATGCGATGCCTCCCCTGTGACCACTAGTTCTGTCCAACCTAATGATATCAAAGTTGGGAGGCATTAGAAGGTCAAGGATGGGAGCGGGTGAGTCATTTAGCCCGGTTTCCGTCAGCATTACAAGGTCAAGATCCTGGACCAGAATGAGATCGGCAATATCCGCAGCATGCTCAACAGCCGATCTGCAGTTTAGGAGCACACATTTGAGACTGACGGGGGTGTCCTTTGGTGGAGGTAGAGTGGGGGTGACTATCGTGAGGTTGTTCTCATTTAAAGTTCTTAAGTTTGGCCTAGGTACCCTGAAGGGATCCGTAGGGATAGATTCAATTGCATGCAAGTTTGAAGGGGGAGGGAAGTGCCAGATCCTATGAAAGTAGTAGAGAATGAATATGACTATCAGACAGGGAGGCTCTACAACTGGAGGGTCGAGAGGGGTCATTAGGATGTGGAGCAGAGGGCCAACTAGGGGGTGATTGGGTGGAGTGGGATGCAGTTCACCTAGGATAGTGGGGGAAGGGCGCCAGGAACAGCCACAGTCTGGGAGTGAGCGTAGATGGAGATTGGTGAAAAAGGAGCTGCTTAGTCGGGAGTTAACTAACAGATCCTCAGTAATGTGTGATAGGCTACGAACATCTGCCTTAAGTAGTTGTAGGGGAGTGCAATCTTGTTAAGTCAGGCTTCCAATGAAGTGTGTGAATGGGGATGTGAGGCTAGGTCCCGGGAACCCTGCGGCAGAGGATAGCTAGTGAGGGAATGGGAAAGTGGGGCAGGTGGCGACTGAGTGGGCCCTGGGGCAGGGGATTCATGGAAATGGAACTGTGTGCTTAGGGGAATGTGTAGGATAGGGGAGATGGGGACGGACAGCAGGGGACCCTTGTCAGCCTGTCGGACTGTGACGGGATTGCGGGTTGGGCTGGGGAAGGGGATCCAGGGGAGAATCCTAGCAGCGTTGTGTATAAGTGGAGCTAGGATATTTAGAACCATCTAACCATGAGGGGGTGGGAGCATGTAGACTCTCGTGAAGACTGTGCTGTCGCAGCTCATTGGCAGTGGAATTGTTAATCTGAGTGGAGGTAGCTAGCAGGGGGCCCTTCGGAACAGATGTAGGGTTCGCGGCTGGTGGTGAAGAGGCGGGAGATAGAATTTGCACGGTCAGGGGAACCCTTGAGGTACCATCAACTCCAAGGGGGGCGGCACTGAAGTTGGCGACTGTCTTCAAGATGATGGGGAAAAGGTTGTCAAAGAACATAAGATTGCGGTCAGAAGCTTGGATAAGGATGGTTACTTTTTTGTAAAGTGAGATGGTGGCTTCAGCTCTAAAGGCTGAGGAGGGCGCAACTAACAATCTAAGACCATGAGGAGTTTTATGGGAAATGGAGATCTTGAGGAGAGAGTAAATTGCCTTCCGCAATTGAGAATGCCATTTAGTGTATAAGATGAGATCATTTATGGTAGCACCTTTATTAATGGAGAAGAAGGGGTCTGAGATCAGGGTTTCTGGATGGGTTTTGAGTAGTCTATGTTTAAATTTTTTTGCAGCATTTTTTGAGAGGTTCGGGGGATATATGATTCTGAATGCATTCTGGCCAGCCAGCTCTAGGTTGGGAGAGAGTGAGATTCGGAGGTCTCGGCACCATAACCGCACCCGCCATGTCTCCAAACCAAGGAAGTCTAGATAAGCAAATTGACTGGGCAGAGGTGTGCGCCGACCATAGGAGGCGCAGGGAGGCCACTAGACTGGGCAGAGGTCGTGGTCATATCAAGGTGGTTAGCTGTGTATGCCGAGGGAGAGTGTCATGGTGTTATGTTGGGATGAGCAATTGCATAATATTGCTATCCACGCATCCTTGGGTTCATCCAGGTGTACTAACACCTATGAGAGCCAGCTAACCAGGGCTGAAAGATAGGAAGCTGGTGTGCAATTGCATCCCACTTGCTCACTACGCATTAGAGACCCACTTGCAGGCTACACACACTCAGGTACCTTTGGGTAGGCCAATTTGGGAGGTCAGATTATCCAAGCAAAGACTTTAGACTGGACCGTAGTGGCTAGAAGGCAATGCTGGAGTTTACATCTTCAGCAGGTAGGCAGTACAGGCTGGCCGTTTCATATAAGCCCCTAGAGGCAATAACCATCTCCCACTCTGCGGTGATGGGGCAAACTAAGCCAGCCCCTGTGTGGGATACATGAGGAAGAACCCACACCAAGATGGCTGCCATATGCCGGGAATGGATCAGTCCCATTTCTCATTCCATGGCAGGCCGTACCTAGTGCTCATGGAAGGGGGCGCTCTTCTTCAACTTCCGAGGGAGGGGGCCAAAAAGGATACCTAACCTCACCAAGACACTAATAGAGGCAAACAAAATGGGCGCCCATCCTGTAATTAACTGAGCTCAGGGCAACCAAGCGAGCTAGGGCAGGAAAGTGGGTAGAACTGTACCCACATGACAGTCTTTCTTTCACCACACTTGACACTGGCAGGAGGCAAAGGCAGCAGGGGAGTCAAACGGACCGCAGGCGATCAGTCGCCACGCACTCATCACTCCACAGCAATCACCTGATCTCGACGGGTTGTACAGATCCATCCAGCGCGTCGCTCAGGATGTTTTATCGAGCACGGGACTGTTACGCCGCACCTCAGCGGGACTGCTTCCCCTCAAGCGAGATGCTCTGGACCTTCGAGCACCGTGCTCATTGTAACCTGACAGAGCTGAGCTCCGCAGCTCCCCGGGGATAAACACACAACCCCTCCGGCGCCCAGCATCAGCAATGTGTTCTGAGATCTTCAGCAGTGTGGCAGTATCTCAGAGACATTTTCTAGGAATCCACTTTTATTCCAAAAAGAAGATTTAGAATGCCTGACATGAGCCAAACAAGAAAGAAACAGAGAAAACACTATTACAAACTTCAAAGTGAGAAAGAAAAAGAAAATAATTTTGAAAATGTCCAGAGCAAAAAAAGAGAAGCTGGTAAGCGTACTAAGTAGTTTTTGAAACAAATATGCAGGAAAATGTATAATGAGGGTAAAGTGTTATGTAGAAATATAAATTTATCTTCAATCAGGAAAAAGGATGAGTACACATTTCTGACTATAAGAAATATTCTAAGAAAAGAGGGAGTTTATCAGGGAGACAAACAGTTTAAGGAGTTACAAGCTAAAATATTTCTCGGACTAGAGTAATACAGAATTTACTTAAAAGGATGAAGAAAGATAAGAGAAGTACTGCTGCATTTCATCAAAAGCAGCATATTGAGAACATTGTTGACAAAGCATTTGCTTTGAAGAGGAAACTATTTATCATAATATTGAATAGAATGAGCACAGTAGACAAAACAATACTGTGTATGAAGAAACAAACCCAGAAAAAGGCATATTAACAGAAGTAATTTTTGCAAGATTTTTAAAGGTGAATGGAAGCATACCTCCAGTACAGAACTTTATTTTCTTGAGGAAAGCTCTTTCAAAGAGAACACATTATTGCAAGCATTTGATTAAATCGTTTGATGTTATGAGGTAAAAGATGGTACTCCTATTGCAAAAGAGGAGATAGTTCTTAAAAATGTAGGCAAAATGGTAGCTGAAGAGGTATAAGGGAGTTGTAGACAGGCCCCTGTATACAAGTGGAATTGTAGTAATATTTGTAGTGTTCAGCAGCAAGCAACTGACATATTCAGAAAATTGCTACTTGAATTTCCAGATAGAAGTGTTAAGTGAAAAATTACAATTTTGCAAGAATTAGATCTATGCAAGGTGAAGGAGTGTAGTCATTTACAGGGGAATTCACTGGCATGTCTATCAAAGAAAGTGTGCACAAGCAGCTTTCATCACTTCATAAAGTTAGTTGTGAATCACTATAAAATGTGAAATTTGGTTACTAAGTGAAAACTCCTGCTTTATGTTCAATTTCGTTTCTTTGGTCCTGAACACGAGTGTAGGAAAAATGAAAACGTGACTACTGGAACTGTAGAAGAACAGGATACAGGCATTAGTACTGAATGTTTAGTAAAAGACATTGCAAGTTTAGCAGAATTTCTTCAGAGAAACCAAACTGTGTTTGCATATGTTGTCGACTCACTCACAACAAAAGTCAAACTCGAAATGTTGATTTGTATTTGAAAGGCATAAAAGTAAACAATGATAAGTAGCAACAATTTGTTGCATAATAATTTGTAGAAGAATGGTTTGATTTGTACACAATTCAAATTATATGTAAATACTGTTATGATAAGTTGGAGAATAATAAAATGCCGGCTAGAGCAGTCCATAACAAGATACAACTAGTTTCATTCCCACCAGGACTTCAACATTTAAATGTTTATGAATGAATTTTGATACACTGTATACATTCATTCCAAAGTATAATCTGTATGGGGCCGAAGACAGGGACGTTACCTCCAACTGAGCTCCAGAAAGGTCTTAAAGGTAGAATTGTGTACTTCCCATTAGATTTTAAGCAGAATGCTAAAGCTATAGGGGTGCAGAGAGATTTTGAAGATGCAATTGATATTCTAGTCAATGGTGTCCCTTATAAGAATAAAAAAAGATGTTATTAAAGTTTAAAAAAAAGCAACATTAAAGCTGGTACAAAAAATCATTTACTATAAAAAATATAGATTTTTTTAAAGATATTACACATATGCAGGATGACACATTACCATCGAGAGGTCAGATTGAAAGGGTGGAGCGATCCAGATCATAAGAAATGTGTGAACACTGCCATTTTCATCCTCTATATTCAAAATATATTATTAGTGATGCTATTGATCTCTTTCAAATGAAACAAGAGAAAGGAGCTCCCTTAAGTGTGTGGGAGAAAAATGTAGAAGCTCGCTATTTTCCGTATCTGTTTTTTACTGGACAAGATGTTAGGTATGCTGACCAGCCTGTACAACAAATGCCAGTAGCCGAGTACAGATCAACTAGACTTTATTCAGAGGACCCTTGATTTCGCCAGTGTATTCCCTATATATTTCATCTACTATTTGAATGCGACTTGTCTGGGCCATCTTATGTAGTAAATCACATTCTGAAATCTGCTAAATCTTTCAGCAAGGGAATTTGTTGAGAAAGTTCAAGGAAAAGACGAAAACCTGGAATACAATTTGATTAATTTGATGGAATGTCAACATGGTACGAAGTATGCGTGGGATGACCTGCTTGAATACCTGGGAGAAGCAAACTCAAACATAAAAAAATATCAATCAAAAGACAGCTGGAGAACTTTGCTCATTGGACCCTGTAAACTTTTGCAGATATTTCAAGTACAAGTTTTATGCCATGATACCTTTCATCTGCAACAAAACGAATCCTCTTCTTACAGAAGTAACTGATTTATTTTGGCGTATAGGGTACCAAGCTAGAGGTTCTCATCATATGCACATGCTGTTATGGGTAAAAGATGCCCAAAAGTTTGGAACAGCTTCTGATGAGTCTGTCTTATCTTTCATACACAGTGACATGTGCATCTCAAAAGACACTGCTGATAAGGGCTTGAGACAACAAGTTCTATGATTTCAAAATCATGGATGTGGAAAATACTGCAGTCAAAAATAGGGATGCAAAAGTAAATTTTACACAAGATGTTATTTTGGATTCCTACGACCTGTCATCTCAGAACGAAAAGTGAACAACTTTTGTCTGAAGTCAGACACACCATGACAAGGAAATCACCCAAAAATACATACAACCTCAGAAGAACAGAGGCTTCCAAGTACATCACTGACTACAACCCTGTGATTCTAAAGATGTGGAATGCAAATATGGATTTACAATTTGTTGCAGAAATATCCATCGCTGTTGCACGCTAAATGTCTTCACATATAACAAAATCAGAGTAGACAGAGGTGAAAGTGATGTGGGAGGGATTTCCGCAGAGTAGAGTCTAACCATGGTCAACCAACAACAGCTCGTACCGTCTTACAATGTTCTATTGCAAAAAAAAACAAAAAAAAGGAAAGTTAAAGGCCTGGGGTACATCGATTTAACGTCTCATATATAACTAGTATTAACCCTTGCTTATGCACGATAGCACATTAAAGGTGTGTTGGAAAGGTGTACAAGGAAGCTACTTCTGATAGTAACTGCATCAACAAAGTACATTATTGCAACCTTTTTATCCTGATTGTTGAACATCAGTTTGGACTGCCCTAAATATACAATGCATTACCTACAATAGTGGAAGGCTTGAGATCCAACAATTCATTATGTGATAAAGTTTTACTCTTTTACCTAAATGATCCTGAATGGATATAGTTCTTTACATGTAAATTGTGTTTATGTTCCAAGGAGTTGTTTTTAAGAATTTAATGAATTGGGACTATGTAAATTTTAATATTTCATGTTTGCCTTTGTTGGCACTTTTAAGGTCTGTTTGACCAAAATAAAGTTTATATACAGAGTGACAGAACTGTGACACATTCTGCTTCAGGTATTCAAGAACTTTTAGATATATGTTGTGTATCAGTAATGTTTACTCTCAACGGTCAACAAGATGCACACAAATTTATTATGGTTATGTTTGGCGTTTGAAGAATATGTAATTCAATTCAATTCAACTTTATTCTGTTTCAAAGATATAAAACCATAAAAGTTAACGATACATACAAATTTCCATAAGATCGACCCAATTCATCACAGTTAAAATACATTCCACAGGAAACCATAAAAATCTGTAATATAAGGTGCAAAATTCAAGTACCAACAATCATAACTCGTACGTTGAAAACCCGCCAACAAGGTTATCCCATCCCAGGCTTTTAAATAATTATATGTAAAAAATAGACTTAAACCAAGGCCCTTATTAGTATTTAATCAAGACAGGCCCTAGACTTCACCACAGATTTCAGGTAACCAAGAACAAAAAAGATACGTTCATCCTTCAATAGTTGTAGATACAGGAGAGCTGGGCGAGCCTGTTAAAAATTCAGCCTCTTTAAGATTGGCATATTAAAAAACTTCCGGGGAACCTCATAAAATTTACAAAGTAATACAAAGTGTAGCAGATCCTGTGCAGACTCTCCGTCGCAGCCACAGGGTGCTAACAATTGCCCTCTACTGCTCCCCCTGGGTATGGCAATCAGGAGGTGAAAGAGGTCCAGGTGAATCCTGGTCAGTAAAAAACGTTCATAAATAGTTAATAACCCCAGAAGGTAATGCTCAGCTAGTGATGTTGTCTTTAACATTAAACATTTATGAACACTAGGTTTGCATAGTTCCAGCTCTTCCCTCTCCAATTTCATTAATCTTCCAAAGGACTCCCTTATTATCCTCACATCCTGTTTGTTTATTAGTTCAGGATTGGTATACAGTTCAACTTGTCCTCACCTTTCAAAACTACTCTTGATGTATCTGAGCCATGGTATACTGAGCGCATGATCAAGGTTCATACACTCTTTTAAAATCGACTGGCTCAATGTTAAACCCTCGCTCAACCAAATTTTTAACCAGAACGTTAGAGGACGGAATGCCAGGATATCACTTAAATAAGGCACCCCTAGTTCTTCGTGTACCACCATGTTGGATAAGCCACGAGGAACGCCCAGTAATCACTTCAGGAAGCTATTCTCAGTTACCTGAAGATCATCTGTGGTAACTTGCCTCCATATTTTGCTTCCATATGAAGCTATCTCTATACTCTTAGCTTGGTGGATCTTCAGCAACGCTGCTATAGGTCGGTTTCCCAGCTTAAATGCTAAATTAAAAATAGCCGCATTCACCCGCACCAGGTCCCCCTTCTTTCTTTGTTTGAGTGGGCCCCATTTCATATGGGCATCCAATACGACCCCCAGGTATGAAAAAACGTGTGTGCGGGGTACCTTGGCTGAACCTACCCTGTATTGGAACGATTTTTTGGGGCATGTCCCCACTTGCATGATGTAGGATTTCGAATCATTTATGGATAAGTCCCAAACTGCCATAAAGGCGGAAAAGGCATCAAGTAGGGTTTGAAGCGCCCTTGTGGTACTAGATATAAGGACTGCATTGTCCGCATAAAGTAATACGGGGAGACCACGTCGGCCTACGTGCGGATAATCAACCCCTGTTGATAGAAGGGCTTTATCTAGATCATTGATATAAAGATTGACTAGAAAGGTGGCCAAGATACACCCTTGGCGTACACAACTTTTGATATCGAAATTCCGTGACACACGTAGGTCCTGCGAGAATCTCACGTTTGCCTTAGTTGCATGGTGAAGATCTACTAGGAAGTGGACGATGTTGTTGTCTACCCCTATATCTTTCATGGACTGCTACAATTTTGTCCTGTTCACGCGGTCGAACGCGGAGGATAAGTCCATGAAAGCTAAATAAATGGTGCCGGAGCGTGCAACCGTGTATTTACTAAGAATCATAGTAAGGTTGAGGCACTGGGCCACAGTGGATCGGCCTGGGCGGAACACGTACTGTACGTTAGATAATATATCAGGTTCCTCTGCCCAGCTGGTCAACCTATCTAAAAGCACGCAGCCCACCACCTTGACCACTGAATCCAATAACGAAATCGGTCTGTAATAGTGTGTACTATCACGGTCGCTCTTGGCATGATAGTCGAAGTAGCCCAGGACTCTGGGCATCCAATCCTTGCGGCTGCATCAATTACAGCAACAAGTACCGAGGCCCAAAAAGAGGGGTCAGATTTAAAAAGGTCGGGGGAGATGCCATCAGGTCCCGGGGCTTTTTTACTTGTCAAAGATGTAAATATTGATGATTTATTCGGACTGAGTTACACATGGAACCCTGACTGTGAAGATTGTCATTATTCAGCTAGTACTGAAATCTGAGCATTTTCTCTATTTAACATTACCAGATTCTAAAATTGTGCCTTTTTGAGAAATTGTTAAAAAAGGCTAACTGAAATATGACTTGCCCAAACTGCCGATCAGATGTTATGTCTACGTTAATCCTAACAACAACTGGAAAATACCTTACAGTGATGCTACAACAATGTAGTACAGATGGTTCCAAATTGGAAACTCAAATTACAAACTTCAAAGCTGGATAGATATCTATTTCAGGAAGACATTTTTCTACTTCAGGTATCATCTTTCATGAAAGAGTTAATACAACATTTGTTCTCTATACTGTGTATTTAGAGAGTGAAAGTGGATGGACGCAATGCCATGATATCAATCTTAAATTTAAAGCAAAATTTCCTTTCAAAGTACCAAATTTATATATTTTCTTCCTTTAACCGAAGTTCTAAGCAGAAATTATGGATAAAAAAATGGTGTATGGCGTTTCTTCTACGTAGTTCATCTGTGTCTTAGACATTATTGAGCCTATTGGGGGTAATGTCTACAAAAAGTTCTTCAAAGTTCAGGAATCCTTGTATCTTTTGCAAAGGAGTTAAAAATAACATCTAAATACTCCACTCTCTAATTAAAGTTTGAAACTGGATTGACATAATACAGTTAAAGAGCATTGAGTTGAAAACAAAAACTGTGTTCAAAACTACAAAATTGGCCCCTTTTTTTCTTCAACCAAACGTCTATGTACTACTTGTGGAAAAATACTACTGCATGGAAATTACTCTACATTGATCATCAGAAATTTAGACATGATTTGGCCTACTAGAGGTGAATCTTTGGGCAAAACAGAAACAAGTTGGTTTAATTAAATGCAGTGTCTGGAATAGTCTCAACAGAATGCGTCTGAGGAAAGTCTCCCGGTGTACAAAGTTGTTCCTGATATTATATACATCTGTGAGGTACAATAAAGTCATTATGGAGTCATTTCTGCATTCCTAAAAAACCATCTCAGACATAAATTAAAAGGTTTGGGCATCTGATAAGGACACAGATGGATCTAGACCTTGGAGAGTGTGATTGTGGGACAGTGTGAATGTGTCCAGATGTCCGGCATGAGGAGCATGTGATCCCTATATGTGGTGTGCATCTCGTCTCCTGATTCACTGAGTGTTCCAATCTCCATGTGGTATCTAGCTTTGTGGCATTTGTGGGGAATGCAAGCCTTTGGCCAAACGTGTTTTATTGGGGCCTATTTCTTCAGACCTGTTTGTGGTGCAACTTTCTATCTGTGGGATCAATCAGGGTTTTCCCTGGGTGTGCATTTGTCTTTGGGTTAAGAAAGACCCCACCTGTGACCTGTTATTCAATAGGTATGGGTCACAGGGCCTGTCTGACCACGTATCTATGACTCGGGGTTGATGGGGAATTCACCTTGGGCAAATCTAACAGCAATGATACAAGTTGACTGAAACTCCTAAAAACAATATGGCAGTCACTGGTGTCATTTCTATCGACATTTTCAATATTGTGTGTACAGTTGTAATAATGTACATTGATATTGACTTTACTGATATTCCCATAGTTATATGATCCTAGATCATGACATACATTGACATTGCTTTTACTGGTAACAACATTGTAATTTATACATGGATTATGGCATAGATTGATAATGTTACTGTCGGTGTCAGCACAGTTGTGCAGCCTCAGGTGATGGCACGCGTTGATATTGCATTTATTTGTATTAGCGATGTTGGGCCTGGACATATCACAGTCTTCATTGTGATTGTATTTAGCCATTCCAACGAAAGGATCTCCAAAATTAAAGAGCGGTTTAAATTAATTGTAGCATTGTACCAGATCTAATCATTTAAACAAAAGTTCTTACAAAGGTTTGTTTAGATTAGTATAGTAACTGCAGACAAACCAATAAGCTCGGGCAGAGCTGGCGTAGTTGCACTACGAGGAGCTCCACGGAGTTGGGCAAAAACTCTGCTCCGCGCCCCCACCCCCCCTAAAAAATAAATATTTTAAATAAATAAATAAATAAGATAAAAAAAACACACTTACCTCTATCGCAGCGTCTCCGGGCCACCCTCCTCCTCGCCATGGTCTCTTCTGCAAACCGAAACCCCTACGTCAGACGTACGTCTTGTAGGATTGCACATGCATGCGCAGTCCTACCACGACGTATGTCTGATGTAGGGGTTTCTGCAGGAGAGATCACGGCGGGGAAGACGAGAGCAGCCCGGAGACGCCGCGAAAGAGGTAAGTGAATGAATGAATATACTTTATTCGATTTCAGTTCATGATAAAATCATAAAAGCCACAATAAAACCATTTATAAAAATATATCAATACACAATACAAATTTATCTATAGTCTATTCAATATTATCTAAACGACTGCATTTTAATAGGACTCCTATCTGTTATTTGCACTAAAATCCTAACATGTCCTTAGCATTTTGGATCATAAATACACATTTTAAATTTATAAAATAGAGACCATTACCTAATAAAACTCTTTCTTTTTTTTCATTATACTTTTCAGAAGGCCGCTCATGATCATCACACAATAAACATTTTCCAATAATTGCAGATATAAGAATGCTGGGCGGCATTGCCTCCAGCCCCCTAGTCTTAACAAAGGCATAATCCATCTAGCTCTTTCCTTTGCATATATTTTACAGAAGAGAATCACGTGGATAGTTGATTGCTTTGAGATATTATCACACGGACAATGACACAATTTCCTTGACCAATCGTTAACAGAAGGGAAACTGACCAAGCGGTGGAAACAGTCAAACCTAAACCGTGTCAGAAGATATCTATCATACCCTCCAATACACCAGACCAAATAGGGCTGGATACAATAGGTTGTCAGAGTCAGATAATGCTGGGTCACCGTGCATTTATTCATCTCCTGTGCGGCTCTTAGGGACTCTAAGTGTGTCATACAAAGAAATTTAAAATCTTTCCTAGATATAGAATTCATGGTTTCTGGTACATTATAAAAATCATAGCAGTTAATATCCAATAAAAATTTTCAAATATAATTCAGCCATTTAATTCTACAGGCATAATCCAATTTCATTACATCCTTGATAATATCTCTATTCAATCCAGTATAGGTAGATGTCCAAACTCGATACCATAATAATAAAGGTTGCATTCTAATCATATCCGTAATATATGGAATCCCTAATTCACTATGACAATTAAAAACGGGGGAGCTCTGTGGGACCGCTAAAATAAATCTTAAAAAAGTATTTTCGACTAATTGGATTAGGGAAACATCATAAAAACCCCAGATTCCTGCCCCATACATTGCAACACTCATACACTTAGCCTGATAAATTTTGAGGAGAATCTCCGGGAGTCTTTTACCCATTTTGTTTGCAAAGCTAACCACTGCCGCTACAGACCTCTTAAAAAGGAGACTCCTACTCTTAATTGCAGGTCCCCAGGAGCCAGTACGCTCAAACAGAACACCCAAGTAAGAGAACGTACTGGTTGAATCTATCCTATCTTTCCCAACTGACAGAGTTCTACCTTTGCTTCTCCCCCTCCCACATGTCATAACAAATGTTTTTTTTACATTAAGTTTTAATCCTCGGTTATCCATAAAACTGATATACGAGGCAAGTGCTCTCTGGAGGCCCAGCTGCGTTCTGGCCATAAGGACCGCATCATCCGCGTAGAGAAGAGAGACTATCGGCTTACTGCTAACCCGAGTTGGATCTCTCGCCCCGGCCACCAATTCCTCTTCTAGAGCGTTCGTATACAAAGAGAAGAGGAACGGGGCCAGGACGCAGCCTTGTCTCACACCCTTCTCCACGCGGAAAGACGCCGTACATTCACCCCTTAACCCATATCTCACCTTTGCACTGGCCCCCGAATATAATTGTATTAAGAATTGTACAATAATTGGGTCAACTTTGAAATCTGTCAGAATTTCCCACAGTCTAGCGTGATTGACACAATCAAATGCGGCCGTGAGGTCTCACTGAAGGCCACGTAAAGCTTACCTTCCTTCGCTTGCGTGTATTTCCCCATTAGGAGGCTCAGGTTTAAAACCTGCTCATTAGTCCCCAACCCCTGTCTAAAACCATATTGGACCGCACTCAAAATATTGTTATCCTCTGCCCACAATTGTAATCTATTTAAGACAATCCTGCCAGCTACCTTCACCAAAGCATCTAAAAGCGATATTGGTCGGTAGCAGGCAGGGTTGTTCCGATCCCCTTTTTTAAAAATCGGTATAATCACTGATTCCGACCAAGACCTAATAAAACCCCTTGCACAACAAGCTTCTAACAACCGAGTTAACAATGGGGACCATAACGTTGGGATCGATTTAAATAGATCCATCGGGACCCCGTCAGGACCTGGTGCCTTACATCCTTTACTGGCATTAATGGCCTCTAGCACCTCATCATGCATAATGTGCATCTCTATAGGCCGAAAACCATCCGGTTCTTCCCCATGCTCAGGGCCAGGGTCCAAAGAGTTTCCTACTTTCTCCTTACAGCTATATACATTAGAAAAGAAGTCAATCCAAGATTTTTCATCGATAGCAACCTCAATCCTAGCTCCATCGTTATTGTAAAAGAACGGGGCATTAACTGCCTGCCAGAATGTGCTACTATCCTTTCTTAATGAAGCTTCGAGGAGAGTATCCCACGCTAAATCTTTAAGTTCTTTCTTCCTTACTTTTCTGGCAAGATTATAAGCCCTTCTACATTCTCTAATCTCCTCCCGATCTCTCACCGGTCTATGGAGAGCATTTTTTAGTCCTGTATAAGTCCTGGTACAGTTGGAATCAAACCAGCCATTTTCCTTAATAGTAGGACCCTTACTCTGTGCTGTGAGCAAGTTTTGGACCACATTACTAATATTGGCAAATGCACTCAAGGTGTCATCAAAAGCAGTATCATCTTGTATACATACTAGAATGTTATCGTATGCTTTGGTGATGATCTGCTTAATGAGCATCTCTGGTTCCTTACTACCCCAACGCACAGAATATCCATTCTGGCGGCCTACGGCTATATTTTGGACCCATGCCAAACTATTTTTATTAGAATAAAGACCCCATTTAGGGGGGGTGATAGTAAGACTTAAGGGCAAATGATCACTTAACACATTATGATGTGTTTTAAATTTATCAATCCAGGTGGCGTAACGGTTGGGAACAATAATGAAATCAATTATAGATTCACAGCCTCTACCAATAAAAGTGTGATCAAAATCCACCGGAGGGGAACATAACAGGTTCGCAAAACCCAGCTCATGTGTGGCCATTAGATCATTAAACTTCTCACCCCTATCGGTATGAACCTAAATGAGTTATCGGATCATTCTCTTCATTTACTACCCCACATTGCCCGGATCCGACTTGAGTGCATATGTTTACGTTAAAATCACCTCCCCAAATCGTGATCACATCAAGGCCTATTAAGGCCCCTAATTTGTCCATTTCCTCACTAAAGGACTTTAAAATATCACCTAGTTCATCTTTCTCCATATTGTTGTAAAAGTTAACTATGGACACAGCTATATTACAGTTCAAGTAAATAATAACAAATTGATAGAATGCTGTGCTTTTACCATTTTCAATTTTTAAGACCCCCAGTAAATTTGAGATATAAACACATATCCCACCTTTATGTCTCCCATGGGTTGACCGTATTGCTGGCATATGGTACGCCTTGTACCCATCAATATTAACTTCATCCAACAGCCAAGTCTCCTGAAAACATAGGATATCAAAGCTGCGGATGAAGTCTATCCAGATGGAATTGTTCAACTTAGAATGCAAACCTGCGATGTTCCAGAAAAGCACTACGATATCCTTGGGTGCTCTATCAATTCGATTGATGTTGGCCAAGCTTTTCAAGGTCTGCCCCATGGTCTCCGTCCTCCCCAGGCCACTCACTATACCTTCATCACTATTATCGACAGACAGGGATTCATCCATTCCCAACCCTCCACTCAATATCTCACTCTGATCAATGATGGGTTCCATGAAGTGAGGTGTTACAATTCTCTCCTGTATAATTTGAGGTGTTAAACTTTCCTCATCAATGTATTGATCAGAAGTGTCAGAAAGTCAATCATTCTCATCTAGCGATTGAAGGGGCCCAAATCTATTTGTCACCTCTAAATTATAGGTTGAATGAACAATGGGCTGGGTAAAAGAATGCGGATTTAAGTACCCATTAGATGTACTAGGCTGATAAAAATAGCCCAGAGGGAGGACTTGTAAGTGTGTTTTTTTAATCTTCTTTATTTAAAAAAAATATTTATTGGGGAGGGTGTGGAGGCAGGGACCTTACTGTGGGGCCCGGGGCTGATCTCCGCTCCGCTGCGGAGTCAGAGTTTTGCATAAACTTTGCATTCTCCGCGGAATGCGGAGTAGGCAAAAATCTGCAAGCTCTGCCAGCTGAGCAGAGTTCTCTGCCCACACTTACAAAACAACTGATTCATGAATTGTAATGAGTGCAATGCATAGTGTCATTTATTTTATTGTGATGTACTGTGCAGCTTTGATTTTTTCACAAATCATTTATTGTTTATTTCTCCACTGTTCGAGGATGATGCTTCATACATACCAACTGTTTGAAGAGGGGCGATGTCTCACCCCCAACCAGACGCACAGCTAAACACCGCCTTCTTTGGCGATTATGTATGCGGTTGGGGATGATGGTGAGAATGGAAGGCTTTTAACTTTCACGGCAGGTACAGGATGAGTTACAATGTTTGTTGAAATGATGAGGAGAATTAAGATTCAGGAAAAGGGAGGAAACGTAGGAGTCACAATGATACGGGAAAAATGAATGTAAAGGGTTAGGGTTAGTGAGGAAGGAAAATGAAGGGTTCATGTGGGTTTGCGTTATTGTATATCAAAAAATGGATGGCGATCTGAATGAGTCAGAAAGATTAGGTGGGGGTGAAGAGAGAATAACATCAAGAAAGATAAAGGATAACGAGGGTATATTGGGAACTGAGTGACATTCTCACACGAAGGGAGGGTGAATGGTTGTTAAAGAGCTCGTCACATGGTGGGGTGGCGGATTTGACGCTTTATGTAAATAGCCTGTCTTGGGGATCGGTGTTGATAAAAGGTTGCACTGCGGGGGAATGAGGAATTGCAATGCAAGTTCGATATTGTGTTTATTGTTTAGAAATTGTTTTTACTAGTGTGACTAGATGATGGAAAATATATATCTGTGTTAAAAATAAGAAGTGGTAATGATTTGTATTATTGTTCATAGTGACCCCTGACGAAGGGCGCTTCGTGGCCCGAAATGCATTGGGACTTTTATTGAATAAAATACTGCTTGTGATGAACTTTGCACTCTTTGTATTCTGTCAAGAGGTCCGGATGGGCACAGGTTGAATACTAGAAACTTGAAAACAGGCAACATTTTCCGAGCGTGGATTCAAATTAAAAGAAGAGAAATGGAAGTGTAAAGAAGATTACAATGGGTTTAAAACTGATCACATGGATAAAAAAATAAGGCATACATAATCGCCAAAGAAGGCGGTGTTTAGCTGTGCGTCTGGTTGGGGGCGAGACGTCGCCCCTCTTCAAACAGTTGTTGTTAGCTTTAGTGGCATTTGGGCATGCCACATTACCATTCCGCACGCATTCTTAGAACATTTGGATATATACTATAAAACCTGGAATATTTGGTGTGCATCCCACCCCCCATGACTGAATGCTTCATACATACCACCATTTATAGTGAAGAAGTATGAAAGCTGGGAACAGTAGAAAAGGGAAATTAAAATGTTTTAATGTAATTTGAGATACTACTACAGCACAAAAAATGTGCACTACTTTAATATCAACATTTTCATTGTAGAAATTAAAGGTTTATTGTGTAATTCTGCATCATGCGATACTAACTTATATTTATGTTTCCTTTTTTTTTTAAAACAGATGAATGTCAATATATACTGGAGTAATCTAATGTCCAAATTAGTTCTTTCTGTGTTCAAGAAACTTATGTCATCAAGGTACACACTGAGGCAGAGAGTGATACAGCCACTGAGACATTCACACACACCAATAAACCATTCACACACCCACTCACACACTGGTACGTGCACTCATAAAGCCACTTACTCACTCATACAGCCACCTATTCACCCTCTCATTTACCCATAGAGCCACTCACACACCCATACACCCATACACCCATCCAGACCAGTAGCCCTTTAAACATGCCTGGGACCTGATACTACAGAGCCTGTGTATGCAATTTTACAGCTAGGCCAATTTAGCATTTAAAAATCTTTGCCAAGCCTTAAATTCCCCTTCTACTAGATAGAAGTCACTCCTAAGGTAGGTTGTACATAGGCCATAGGGGAGGAAGCTATGTGATTAACAATTAAGACATTTACTTTTAAGATTCAGTAAGTAATATGTGTAGTTTGAGACTCAAACACCCAGTTATACACTGTGTCACACCCACACATAGAGTTATATACCTATTTATAAAAGCATACAGCCAGACAAACAACCAGTTAGATAGAGGCTGAGGCACTTACACATTCAGTTGCACACCTATTCAGCATTTATGTATCCAGCAGTAAGACAACCAGTTGCAGACACAGTTAAATACTAGTAGACTCACTAATACAGCCAGTAAGCCTTCCATACTGGCACTTACATACACATAGAGACCCAGACAGACACTGATGGATGCACTAACATGCCTAGGAACACACTCATGCATATACCAATACACCCAGGGACAAACATATGCATACACTGACAGACAGAGGCACACAGAAATGTGCACACTAACATACCAAGTCACACACTGATCCATACACTACAACACCCAGGCAGACACTGACATACAATAAAACATCCGGGCACACATTGATATCTACACTGACACATCCAAGCAGACAGTGATGCATATGCTGACATACCTATATACACTCTGAGGCACACAGTACCACCCCCAGGCACACACTGCTATATACCCTAACACCCCCCAGCAGACACTGATGGATACACTGAAAAACCTAAGGACACACTCATGCATTCACTAATGTACCCAAAAACACATTTATACATACTCTGACACACCCAGGCAGCCACTGACACATACACTGACACAGTCAGGTAGACACTGATGCATACATTAAGACACCTAAGCACATTCTGATACATACACGGACACATCCATGCACACATTACTACATTCTCTGATACACTCACACACTCACTTATACATATACTGACTCACCCTGGGTCACACTGATACATACACTGATACATACACTGACACACCCATACACACAGCAATGCATTCACTGATACACTCAGTCACTCATGTATAACTCAACACACATACTCAGATACCCTGGGACACATTAATCCATACCCTAAGACACCCATGGACACTCTGATACACACACTGGCTCACTCACACACTCACTCATATATACAATGTAGTATCCTGACACTCACAGCTACATACATTAACACACCCATAGCCAAATGTATTCAGACACCTACCACCATGTAGACAGAAATACACAAAAATAAGAAAGAGTCAGACACAGCTCTTTCTTTGATTTAGTGATGGTTCTAACAAGAACCATTTGTTTTTGGTATGATTTTGTAAATGGTTTTAATTTTTTCTTTGCTTTAAAAAGTATGAACTGTTGTCAACAACTAAATGCTGATACCTTGCATTTCTAGAGCACAACAGTGCTGTACAACAGTTACTTCAAAATAAAGTATTAAAAGAATTAACAACAGTGTTTCTTTACCTGCACAAAAAAATCAGTGACATCCTTCACCTTGGCAGCGAAAAGTTTATGGCAGGTGGAACAGTGAGTAACCGTACCTTCCAGTTTGCTGCAGGTGGTTGCCATTGTGATCTCTGCAGGAGTGGCATGGGTAGAAGATGATAACCCAGCTACAGCACCCAAGCTTCTTCCTTCCCTCTCTCTGATCATACGCAGATATACACGCTAGTGTATTGCGCGGATATGCTTCCACATGCTTGACATCCCGTGCTGTGACACAAGACAATTCTTTGCCACACAGGTTGTACTTGAAGAATCTTTTTCACCACTAGGTATGGAAAAGAATTGCCATACCTTACTCTCCTTTCGTGAAGATGAAGGCAGCTCTTCATCTTCTTCTTCATGTGAAATTACCACAGATTCTGCAGGTGGTGGTGCAACACTCCCTTCAGCCATTTAGAAAAGCTGTAATGCTGGAAGATTTCCAAAAAGATTTTTCTCCCACAACAGTTAGAGAAATAAATAAATGTTTTAGGGCATGGTCCAATTCAAAAATAGGTGTGGTCCAATATTAACTGATGAAATGGTAGAACCTTTTCCTGACATCGTATGGAAATGCTGGTCCAGAGCCAAGACGCACGTATTTACGTAAACCATAAAAACGCTCACTTATACCAAACCTAAATATTTAGCTTGACTTCCTAATATGTCCAGCCTTACTCTATCTTTACAATCAGTGACTCCAATATACTTAAAATATTTTTTTTAAATCTGCGGATTGGAATGGAGTGCTCATTCCGATCAAGTAATTGAAATAAAAACTATAGAGTTTTGCCCGTCTATGTGTACAATACTGTAGAGGAACCACGGTTCCAAAAAAATATATTTAAAAAATGACTTACCTCTATACAAAACAAATTCAGTATTACAGACACTAAGGAGCATACCCACCTCTCACATAATCAAATAGAAATAACCTGAGCATCTTAATGCAAATAGGACTACACAGATTGCAACAGAAAAACCATTATCCTAAGACACAATGCACTTAACTAAGTGAATGACTAAGTGAAATGAAAGGATCATTATTAATTACCCTACTTTAGTGTACTGATAGTGACATTAATATAGCTCAGAGAGTTAATGCACCTGCTGCAAAGAACGTATACTTTACAAAATATATGCTTAGCTCAGTAAGTAACTGCTGTAAAAAGATCCCACTGTAGGAAAGTGCCTCTTCTGACATGGTTAGCCCCCACTTTTTGTCCGTAGTATGATGTAATATCAAACTGTTAGTGTACTGGGTCCCTGCTAAACAGATCTCCAATGCCAGATCCCTTTCTTAAAACTGTACCATGATTGGCACACTTCAGCCACCCATGTAAGTCCCTATTAAATGGTATGCCTGGTAGGCCTGGGCGGTGAACTTCGCTCCGTTCACGGAGTTTGCAGAGTTTTCTGCACTTCGCACTCCGCGGAGCTCGCAGAGTGGAGAAAACTCCGCTTCGCGATGTGCAGCAGAGTTTTTTCCCCGCTCGCGATCGCAAAGTTCGCGAACGGTAAGTTTGCGAGCGCGAGCTGCCGCTCGGGTAGAATTTTAACCCGAGCGGCAGGAATACTAGCACAAACTGCAGTTCGCACTGCACTCCGCCACTCGCAGAACTTCGCGGAGTATTTTTGTAACTTCGCGGAGTTCCGCGTAGCAAAACTCTGTGAACTATGCGCAGGCCTAATGCCTGGTACCTAGGGCATGGTTACTGAAGAGGGTCCTCTGGGTCTGCAGCACAAACTGTTCCATCCCAGGGATCCCTCACCAAGACCAGGCAGAATGCCATTGAATGCTGAGTGTCTTGGTGCAGAGAAAAGAAACCGAAGAGTCAACATGACATACAGCCCAGTGTGCCCTACCTACCTACGCTGCATGAGGTATAGGTAAGTCACCCGTACTGCACGCCTTACATCCCTAAGGTAGGGTGCACTGTTCCCCATATGTGCACATCTCTGCTTGGGCAGATATGACCCTGCAATATCCAAGCCATTCTTAGATATTGTAAGTGCACAGGGAAGCGATAGAGAGTACATGGACTGAATAATTGTCATTACAAGTGTCCTAGCTCCATTATGGCTTCACTGTGCCCTAATATATTTAGCACCAAACCTCTCATCTTAATAAATCCTCACTGATGCCTGTGTTGGATATATTAATAAATGCACAGAGAAGACCATTTTAGAGGGTCCCATGAAAACCTATCAAGAACTGGCGTGGTCTCTGACTGGTCTTAGCCAGCCTGCCACCACCAGAAATGTTTCTGACCTCATGAGTGAGAGCCAGTGCTCTCAGAGGTAAGGAACAAAGCCGGCTCTGGGCGTAGGTGCTTCACACCTCCTCCAGGCTGGAATGGTATCTCAAGGCAGGAAGCTTCAAAGGTGGTGCTGCATTTGAATTCCAAGCTGGGGATCTCCAGATACTAGAAGATGCCAACCTCCCTTTCCTGCCCACTTTTGGCAGGAGGAAATGTAAGAAGATTAGTTAGATGAGGAGGAGTGCCCACATTTAGCCAGCACCACCCTAGGGTGTGGCAGGCGATGTGGACGCTACTTTTGAAAAGCCACCATATTGAGATGGTGAAAAATACCCTAACCAGGCTATGGTAGCGCCCCTTCCCCAGGAAGGTGTCATTTAGAGGGTGTAGACACCCTAAAGGTAGGTAACCTTGTGGCTACTACCTGTCTCCCCCTGTAACACCCCTAAATTGAGTAATTAAGTGGCATCCCTGGACCTAGCTATTTAGATTTGATGGACCAAATAAGACCAACGGACAAATAATACCTGCTGCCCTGAGAACCAAAGACCTGATGCAGAGAATTTGCACCAAACTATGCTGGCTGCTTCCGGGAATCAACAATCGAGATGTGCTATCTTGTTCCTGCAACTGTGAGGCCTTTAGGACCCTGTAGCACCTCCAGGCTTTGACAAATTGCCAAGAACCTCCCTTGGAGAAGAGGAGCCACTCTCCTGCAGCCTGCAGGCACCAAACCGCTAAGACCGGTTTACTGACCTGCTGCTACCCGGTGACTCGGCAGCAGCAGTCAAGCAAGAAGAGGTACACCAGCTTCAACAGGTAAGATCTGTCCCCCAACAAGGGAGGAAATGCCAGGATCTATCAAAGGCGTGCCATGCCAATAACCGGGGTACCTGTCCCCCTTCATGAATGAGCAAAAAGAAAGAGTCCAAGTCGGACTCCAGCAACAGTAAGTAAGT